>JACBWV010000610.1:59973806-60001306 GCA_013435795.1 Chlamydomonas sp. ICE-L
TGGTGCTGGTGGTGTGGGTGGGTGGGTGTGTGTGTGTGTGTGGGTGTGGGGGGGTCTGAGGGTGGTGGTGGGGGGGGGAGGGGGACTTAGCGAGTAGAGAAGGAAATAACTTGAAAACCGTACATGGAGTACATGTATATATGTATGTATATATATGACTAGATGGTCCTACCTAGTGAGCCGGTACCCTGCAGTGTGTAGGACCATTGCTAGTCTAGTCTCACTCGAGCACCTCATGGGTTGCATATTTGCATAGGCCTATGCATTTGCGTTGCATCCTGTTGATTGGAGCCAAGCCAGCTAGCACCTGTATGGGCCAGCTAGCACCAGCATGGTCCATACATTTGAATAGGCCTATGCATTTGCATTGCATCCTGTCTGTTTCTGTACCCTTTTCCTGTCTCCCTGTTGTTTGATCATCTAAATGTATGTATGTAATTATATATGTCCGTATGTATGTATGTATGTATGTATGTATGTATGTATGTATGTATGTATGTATGTATGTATGTATGTATGTATGTATATGTATGTATGTTTGCATGTATGCATGTTTATTTTTATGTATGCATGCATGTATGAATGCATGTGTGTATGTATGTATGTATGTATGTATGTATGTATGTATGTATGTATGTATGTATGCATGCATGTATGTGACACCAAATTACCTGTGAGAAGCCGTCATAGTTAAGTTTTGCATCCTCCCCGTCTTGAATAGCAAAGTCCTCCATGATGAACCAAATCTGCCGTAGCTGCTCCTCATCCAGAATGGTATCTTGCTTCCCCTGAAATAAAGAAATATATAGTACGCCTTATTACGAGGCGTGAGGTTGAGGGGGCCAGCCTGTTTGCTTGCACTGGGGCCAAACAGCATGAAAACATATAGAAAAGATGTTTGCACTAGGTTCAACCACGAAAATATATAAACAAACAAACATTTGTTCGCACTAGGGCCAACCACCACCAACGTAGCTGCTCCTTATCCAGAATGGTCTCTTGCTTCCCCTGAAATAAATAAGCGCATAGTACGCCTTATATATATGTTACATAAAGAGTACTTTTTTAATAGTACGCCTTATACAGGAGGAGCCCAGGCCTCAAAAATTTCTGTCATGCCGATCGATTTTTTCTGTAGTTTTTCGCGGAGCCCATAGTACGGGCATAGTACGCCTTATATATCATATATGTTATATAAAGAGTACTTTTTAAACAGTACGCCTCATATATCATATATGTTATATAAAGAGTACTTTTTAAACAGTACGCCTCATATATCATATATGTTATATAAAGAGTACTTTTTAAACAGTACGCCTCATATATCATATATGTTATATAAAGAGTACTTTTTAAACAGTACGCCTCATATATCATATATGTTATATAGAGAGTACTTTTTAAATAGCTAGGCCTTATACAGGAGGGAGCCCAGGCCTCAAAACAAATTCAGTCATGCCGATCGATTTTTTCTGTAGTTTTTCGCGGGAGCCCCCATGTTCACCCATTTGTGCGACCGACCGACTGGCGACTGCTTGACCGCGCTGAAGCCTGGCACGTCAGACAACGGTCTCGTAACTTACTCGCTTCCGTTGCCACCTTTCGCTCCCTTGCGATCACTCTCCGCCATTTTTTAGCGCCGCAGGCGACGCTGCATAGAACTTGTTCTATCAGAGAGCAGGGCTGTAATCGCATGTATCAAGGCGATATTTTTGGTGGGCATGACACAAAAGAAGTTATTACAAAAGCATTATCAACTGATTCTGATTTAGCTTGGGCACCTGATATTTAAAGATACTTTTCAGGTCATTCTGAGCACCTCATTTAGGGGGGGGGGGGGGGGGGGGGGGGGGGGGAGGCGGGGGTCAGCCGTCATTTTGTTTTCTGCTAACCTTTTACTCAGACCTTCAAATGACATTCTGAGACCACCCATAAGTAGGCCTTGGTAAGGGTAGTCTATTGGCACCACTTTGGACCTCGTGCAATAAGTATTTACCCCCCCCCCCCCCCCCGAACTCCCAGCCCAGCCCAGAGTATAAGTGGGTGAATGGCTGGGTATGGGTTGATAATATGGGTGGGTAAATGGGTAGGTAAAATGGGTGAGTATGGGTGGGTGAGTGGGTATGGGTGTGGGGGTATGTCCCTAGCCCCCCCCCCCCCCTCCCAACCCAACCCAGGCCAAGGCCCAATATAAAAATTGGGGCCGAGTTGGGTGGGACCCAAGGGAAAATGTAACTGAACCATGCTGAGAAAACTGTCCTGCTACTGTTTTGTTTTAAATAATGAGAACTCCATTTTTGGGCTGCCCTCTGCAAAGGTGAAGGGTGACTACGGTACTTGGGCAACCCAGAGGAGGTGCATAACTGATTTTTGACTATCACACAATCCCTATGTGGGAGTTCCTAGGATTCCATTATGTGCGCCACACTGTTAACCCCCTGAATCCATATCTGAGTTTTTCAAAAAGAGGTTATTTCTATTTAAGGGGGGTGGGGTGGGGTGGGGGGGGGTCAGCCCTCCCCAGTTATTTTAGGCATGGTGTGACCTATCTTGTTTTTTCTCCTCCTGCCTTAAAGATATATTCCCCTGAAATAAATAAATAGTTCGCCTTATGTATGTTAAATAAATAGTCCTTGTACAAATAGTACTCCTTATATATATTACCCTGAAATAAATAAATAAATAAATAGTACGCCTTATTACTCAATAAATTGTCTCTTGCTTCCTCTGAAATACATAGATAGCATGCCTTGTTACGAGGTGCGTGGTTGAGGGGCCAGCCTGTTTGCTTGCACTGGGGCCAACCACCACGAGACGTCCTAGGGTCAGGGTACTACAAAAAGCGCGCGGCAGCGCGATTCCACGCACGCTTTTTTAGCCCCACTGCGCGTTCTTCAACCCCCTGTGGGCGCAGAGCGCAATTTTTGTGCTTTTTGCACTAAAAAGCGCTGACCAATTTGACGTTTGTGCACTTTAAGCGCTGACCACTTGTACATAAAGTAGTACCCTGGTCAGTGTTGGACTAGGGGAAATGGGAGCTGAAGCTAGAATCTGTCATTCTATACAAGGGATAGTTCATTTGGCTCAAACCCATCAGCAAGAATCGTCTCTTGCTTCACCTGGAACATCAAGTTATATGCAGCGTCGCATGCGACGCTAATAATTGGCGGAGATTGTTTGCGACGGAGCGACAGGTGGCAACGGAAGCAAGTTAGTTACGAGGCCGTTGGCTGATGTGTCAGCCTTCGTCTCGGTCAGAAGGTCGGTCGTACACAAAGACGGACAAATGGGTTACCCTGGGGGCTCCCGCCCCCTTCAAGAGGGTGCTCTGCCAAAAACATGTCTTTGCCTTTAGTGCTGGTAGTCAATTTGGAGATATGGTGGTCAGTGTTGGGCTAGGGGAAATAGGAGCTGAAGCTAGCATGTGTCATTCAATACGAGTGATATTTCAGTTGAGTTCAAACCCATCAGCAAGAATTGTCTCTTGCTTTACCATGAACAAAAAATGTGTCATTGCCTTTAGTGCTTGTAGTCGATTTTGATGTATACTTGCCTTTAAAATGCCATAGTAGTGCCTTTCAGTGCCTTTTTAGTGCTTTTTGGGGCTTTCTAGTGCCTTTTTTCATATATAGTCGATTTTGACATGTACTTGCCTTTATAATGCCATTATAGTGCCTTTTTAGTTAAAACAGATTACACTATCAAAACTAGTAATACGAATTGTCTCATGCTTCACCTCAAACATGTTTTGGTTCATGGGGCACTGAATGGTTTGGCGCAGCAGTGACATAAGTAGGCACATAATTACATAAGTCTGCTTAACCTGAAACATATTATATTATAAATAACATAAATACTAATTGTCTCATGCTTAACCTAAAAAACAATTGTGTTCATGGGGCACTGAAGGGTTTTGCACAGCAGTGACATAAGTTGGCACATAATTACAGAAATCTGCTTAACCTGAAACATATTATATGATAAATAATATTAATACTAATTGTCCCATGCTTCACCTCAAACATGTTTTTGGTTCACGGGGCACTGAATGGTTGTGCGCAGCTGTGACATAAGTTGGCACAAAATTACATCAATCTGCTCAACCTTAAACGTATTCAATTTTAAATAACATTAATACTAATTGTCTCATGCTTCACCTCAAACATGTTTTTGGTTCACGGGGCACTGAATGGTTTTGCACAGCAGTGACAAAAATAGGCACACAATTACACTAAGTTGCTTCACCGGAAACATATTATATTATAAATAGTAGTAATACTAATTGTCTCATGCTTCATCCCAAACATTTTTTTGTTCATAGGGCACTGAATGGTTTGGCGCAGCAGTGACATAAGTAGGCACATAAACCTGGTCCACCTGAAACATATTATATTATAAATAATAATTGTCTCATGCTGCACCTGATACAGTGGCCGGGCATATCCATGGGGCATTGAATGGATTGGCGCAGCAGTGGCATAAGTAGGCACATAAATCTGCTACACTTGACACAGATAACACTTTAAATCATACTTGTCTCATGCGGACTGACAAGTGCATAGCATTTATTTTTGGCTGCGAGCAGCAGCTTCTAGGCAGCTTCCTGAGCAAGTCACTGGGGTAAGCTCCTAGATTTCAACAGTACTGGAAACATGATACTGCCAGCTTCAAGATGCACTATGTTGCTTGGTAGGTTTTCAAGATGCACTAGGTTTGGCTGGGTAGCAAGCCAGGGGAGCTGAAAAGAAAAGCTATGGACAAGAGGCAACCATGGGGGGCCAAATATGGATTAAAGTCATTCAGTAGATGATTTGGATTTGGGCTTTCAAAACACCTTGTATTTCGTAGATCGTAGTTTGTACCTTCAATTTGATAATCTGCCCCCAGAATTCTGAGAATTGTCGGAAATTTTGCCTGTTAAAGTGGCCCACCAGGCGTTATCATAACTTTAAGCGGGTGAGGGGAAGTGGGTGAATGTCCTCGGGGTGTGTATATGCAGGTTTAAGCCAAAGGCCAGCTAGGGCCCACGACTATCACACTCATCAGGTCTCTGCGTAGCTTGGCCTGCTTTAGCACCAGCTCTGCCAAACAACAAGTTTCAGCCAAAGGCCAGCTAGGGCCCAGAACTGTCGCACTCACCATGTCTCTGCGTAGCTTGGCCTGCTTTAGCACCAGCTCTGCCAAACAACAAGTTCCAGCCAAAGGCCAGCTAAGGCCCACAACCGTCACACCTACCAGGTCTCTGCGTAGCTTGGCCTGCTTTAGCACCAGCTCTGCCAAACAACAAGTTCCAGCCAAAGGCCAGCTAGGGCCCACAACCGTCACACCTACCAGGTCTCTGCGTAGCTTGGCCTGCTTTAGTACCAGCTCTACCAAACAACAAGTTCCAGCCAAAGGCCAGCTAGGGCCCACAACCGTCACACCTACCATGTCTCTGCGTAGCTTGGCCTGCTTTAGTACCAGCTCTGCCAAACAACAAGTTCCAGCCAAAGGCCAGCTAAGGCCCACAACCGTCACACCTACCATGTCTCTGCGTAGCTTGGCCTGCTTTAGCACCAGCTCTGCCAACAACAAGTTTTAGCCAGAGGCCAGCTAAGGCCCACAACCGTCACACCTACCATGTCTCAGCGTAGCTTGGCCTGCTTTAGCACCAGCTCTGCCAAACAACAAGTTCCAGCCAAAGGCCAGCTAAGGCCCACAACCGTCACACCTACCAGGTCTCTGCGTAGCTTGGCCTGCTTTAGCACCAGCTCTGCCAACAACAAGTTTTAGCCAGAGGCCAGCTAAGGCCCACAACCGTCACACCTACCATGTCTCTGCGTAGCTTGGCCTGCTTTAGCACCAGCTTTGCCAACAACAAGTTTTAGCCAGAGGCCAGCTAAGGCCCACAACCGTCACACCTACCAGGTCTCTGCGTAGCTTGGCCTGCTTTAGTACCAGCTCTGCCATTGAATCCTTTACAGCCTTCTGTAAGCATCAATACAGGGGCGCTGTTGTTTGTTAAAATTGCGACTTTGGAGGTGTGTGTGCGTGGTGGTGGGTGGGTGGGCAGGTTGGTGGTGGTGATGGGTGGGTGGGTAGGCAGTTGGATGGGTGGGCAGGTTGTTGTTGTTGGTGGGTGGGTGCGTAGGCAGGTGGGTGGGTGGGAAGGTAGTTGTTGTTGGTGGGTGGGTGGGTAGGCAGGAGGGTGGGTGGGCAGGTTGTTGGTGGTGGTGGGTGGGTGGGTAGGCAGGTGGTTGGTGTTGGTGTTGGTGGTGTTGGTGGTTGGTGGTGGGGGTGGGGGGCTGAGGTGCATAGTAGGTTGTTGTTGGTGGAGGGTGGGTGGGTAGGCAGGTGGTTGTTGTTGGTGGTGTTGTTGTTGGTGGGTGGGGGGGGTGGGGGGCTGAGGTGCACAGTAGGTATGGATTATTTGCCTGCATATGCACCAGCTCTGCCATTGAATCCTTTGCAGCCTTCTGTAAGCATCAATATGGGAGAGTTGTTGTTTGTTAAAACTATGGTTTTTGGAGAGGTGTGTGTGTGTGTGTGTGAGTGTGTGTGTGGTGGTGGGTGGGTGGGTGGGTAGGCAGATGGGTAGTAATGGGTGGTGGTGGTGAGGGGGAGCAGGTGGGTGAGTGGGTGGAAGGGGGCTGATGTGCACATTAACTGTGAATGATTTGCCTGCTTCCGCACAAGCTATCCTCTGCAGGCTTCTATCTACAGGGGCGTTGGTCTTTTTAAGTCTTCATATGTTGGAGGTGTGTGAGGGGTGGGGAGGTGGGGGGGCCGGAGGAGGAGGGCAGCTGTGTGTTTGTGTGTGTGTAGGTGTGTGCTTGTGTCTGTGTTTGTGTTTGTGCGTGTGTAGGTGTGTGCTTGCGTCTGTGTTTGTGTTTGTGTGTGTCTGTGTGTGCTTGCGTCTGTGTGTGTGTGTGTGCCTGTGTCTGTGCTTGCGTCTGTGTGTGTGTGTGTGTGTGTGCTTGCGTCTGTGTGTGTGTGTCTGTGCTTGCGTCTGTGTGTGTGTCTGTGTGTGCTTGCGTCTGTGTGTGCATTTGAGTGTGTTCTGGGGGGGCAGCTGCACAGTAGACATGGAGCATGTGTCCAATAGCATTGCATTTGTTTTGGGTGAAAACATGAATAGCCTGGATGATTATAGACCCCTGACTATCAACCGCCATGATAGCATTGTCCAGGTAAAGTAGCGGCCCGTTCTCTACCGCCGTAAGACGGGGCTTCCTTAATACCACGCCCCACCGGGTATGCCCTTCCCCCCCCCCCCACCCACCACCACCACCACCACCACCACACACACAATGCCATGGGTATGCCCCCCCCCCCCCCCCCCCCCCCACACACACACACACACACACACACACACACAATACCATGGGTATGCCCTCCCCCCCCACCACACTTGTATAGATCCCTGAGCCAACTACTGGGCCACGCCCTATCTTCCGGAAGATCATGCACAACAATGCCCTGCCCTAGCTGCAATGCCAAGCCCGACTCACAGGAAGCGCAACCCTCCTAGCCCTGGATGCAGTGCCAACCCCACGGTAAGAAGTGGTATAGCATGGATGATGACAGACCCCTGAGCAAGCTATTGAGCCACGCCCTATGGCTTCAAGAAGATCTCACACAACAATGCCTTGCCTTAGCTGCAGAGCCAAGCCCGACTCACAGGAAGCGCAACCCTCCTAGCCCTAGATGTAGTGACAACCCCACGGTACAAGCGTGTATAGCTTAGATGATTATAGACCCCTGAGCAAGCTATTGAGCCACGCCCTATGGCTTCAAGAAGATCTCACACAAGAATGACGGGGCTCCCTTAATACCACGCCCCACCAGGCCTTATCATTCCTTTTTCTGTTGCTAACATACATCTCCTACCTGCACCAATCCAGGAACAAGATGGCCCTCAGGGCCAGGCTCCTTTGTTTATGCAATATGGCTGATGGTGTTATCATTACTTGTGTAGACCCCAGAGCAAGCTATTGGGCCACACCCTATGATTTCAAAAAGATCTCGCACAACAATGCGTAGCCCTAGCTGCAGTGCCAAGCCTGATTCCCAGGCAGCGTAACCCTCCTAGCCCTAGCTCCAGTGCCAAGCCTGATTCCCAGGCAGCGTAACCCTCCTAGCCCTAGCTCCAGTGCCAAGCCTGATTCCCAGGCAGCGTAACCCTCCTAGCCCTAGCTCCAGTGCCAAGCCTGATTCCCAGGCAGCGTAACCCTCCTAGCCCTAGCTGCAGTGCCAAGCCTGATTCCCAGGCAGCGTAACCCTCCTAGCCCTAGCTGCAGTGCCAAGCCTGATTCCCAGGCAGCGTAACCCTCCTAGCCCTAGCTGCAGCTCCAAACCCGACTCCCAGGCAGCGCAACCCTACTCACAGGCTTAAAGAACACAGGTATGGCCGGTACAGTTTTCCCCTTTGTCTTTTCTGCTTCATGCTCCTCCAAAAGGTCCTCCAGCCTGACTGCAACTTCTTGCTCTGCGAATTGATGTAGCATTGATCATTTGTTAAGCATACACGTAAATCATAGACGTATAGCATGCTTTAATGCTGCATAAAGCATCTACGTAAAGCATACTTCAATGCTACTTAAATCATGGACTTCAATCAAATCATAGACGTAAACCACACTACAATGCTACATAAATATCCTCGGACAGGTCTTCCAGCTTTACTGCAACGTTTTGCTCAGTGAGTCTATTTCATACACCATTTGTACATCGCAGGTAAATGCGACATGAATCTTACGTAAATGGGATTCTTACCAACTTCTTCAGGCATGCGTGATATCTCTTGCGTCTCCTGCGCAATCGCTTGCAGCGGTCCTAACACAACGGACTTGTGAGTGGTGCGCACGGTCTCCATGGCGAGAGGGGATGGCAACAATAAAGGCGAGGTGTACTCAAATTACGATGTCACAGCTCCTCCTCCCATTTGAAGCATATGCTAGGCAAGAACGATAAAGCTTGTTGCAGCAACCGTCCGCGCGTTTATCCCTTTTGCTCAAGACGGAAGAAAGGAAGGAATTGCGGGATTCGGGTATTCCTTTCACTCAAGGAAGACGGGGGGCGGGGACGGTGAGATGGAATAGAGAGCTTCGCGCTAGTGTTGTGCGTTTTAGCAGGAAAGGTTTGTTCTTTGGTTGTTCTGCTTCCCAGTTCAGCTTTGTTGACCACCCGAATAAGAACCATACCGGTACACCTGGCACTGCTTTTCGGATCCAGCCACGGCCAAAATTCGAACTACTTCAAAATCCTTCATCACAGCGTATATCATCGGCCTTGCGCGCAATCCTCTGCGAATCGCCCTTGCAAGGCATCGAATGTTAATCCGAATAAATTGTTTAAAAACGAAGAACTGAAATACTCACCAATTCGCATGCAGTGAGACTGCGCGTTTCTTTGGGACCCATTGCTCCCTGTGCATTCCTTCTTCCAAGCCTATTATTAGCTGAATACATTCCCCTCCTACCTATCCTTCTCCTTCTTTGTGCATGCCGCATGGCAGCAGCCATCTTAAGCCGCTCGGTTACTCGCGTACCCCCCCTCGCTCATCCCCATGCGCCCCCGAAGCCATTGAGATGTGGATATCGACCCCAGTGCCTTCCGAAGCCTATTGGCCCAGAATCTGGAGATGTACAACCCGCAAAGGATGCCTCAGGTAGAAATCCCCCACCTTCAGGCATGAGTGCATGTGCCCCCCCCGCCCCACCCCAACCCAACCCAACCCAACCCAACCCAACCCAACCCAACCCAACCCAACCCAACCCAACCCAACCCAACCCAACCCAACCCAACCCAACCCAACCCAACCCACCCCAACCCAACCCAACCCAACCCAACCCAACCCAACCCAACCCAACCCAACCCTACCCAACCCAACCCAACCCAACCCCAACCCCAACCCCAACCCACCCCATGTAGATATTGACCAGCGTGAAGGCTGATTAAGCTCTTAATCAAACCAACCAGCCAACCAATCCCACAATTTAGCAGTGACGGTAAGCAGTCTGGAGGCTGATAGACCTTGTACTCCATCCATATCCCCAGGTAAAAAGCCCTCTCCTGCAGTACCTGAACAGAGTTTTTTGGAGAGCAAGCCACCAGCCAGTGACCCCAGTGACCTGGCTAGTGTTATGAAGCACGATGCTGCGGCTGGCTTTATGGCGGCGCAGGATAAGGATGCTTTGGGTAGCAAGCCCTCTTCTGCAGAAACTGAGCAGAGTACTTCAGGCAGCAAGCCACCAGCCACACCTGAGGTCTTCAAGAACAATGCTGCGACTGGCTTCATGGCACCACCAGGAGCACCGCAATTCTCATGGTGACAGTTGCTATAGATATGATGACAATTGCCGTAGATATGATGACAGTTGTAGATATGATGACAATTGCTGTATATATGATGACAACTGTAGATATGGTGTTCATTGCTGTAGATATGGTTTTAATTGCTGTAGATATGATGTAAAATTGTTGTAGATATGGTGAAAAATGCTGTACTCATGATTATTCTGCAAATTGTTCCGAGGGTTTGTTGGAAGACCCCTCCTGGATGTTGTGGAGCGGGCTTGCCTTGGGCCAACAATGGCCTGTCGATGACAATGTAATGTAAAAGTTACTTGCAAAAGCAGTGAAACGCTTAATTAATGCAGCAGCGGACTTATATTGTTGGTGTTCAATGGTGATAGTGTTCAATGGTGATAGTGTTCAATGGTGATAGTGTTCAATGTTGGCAGAATATGTAGGGGTCGGCTATGTTATATCATATTAGTGAATAAATAATACTAGTGAATATTAGTCGGACGAGCCGTCTCACCAGAATTTTAAATTTATTTGAAAAACTCATATTATTGTGACACTGTAATAATATTAGTTAATATTAGTTTTTCAAATATTTATATTAGTTGACGTTCCCTAAGAATATGTGGCAGATGCTTTAATTTATCATCAGACCTTTGTCGTTGCCTCCCCTCAAGCCAGCAGTAACCGTAGTTTGACAATCGTACCGCTGGCATTGGAGGAGGGCGAGTGTTCATGGTGGTGGGGGTTAATTGCACATGTTGTTGGCCAATCTGCCTGAATGGAAAGACTAGCCCAATGTTGTTCAGACACACTGATAGATTCTGGTGGGGAGCATTGAGGCACGTACTTATTCACATGGCACATACTTATTCTGGGGTGGAGGTAGGTTAGCCCCCACTTTAGTTAGCCCCCACGTACTTATTCCAGGGGTGGAGGTAAGTTAGCCCCCACTTTAGTTAGCCCCCACTTTAGTTAGCCCCCACGTACTTATTCCAGGGTTGGAGGGTAGTTTGACCCCACTTAAGTTTAGGGAGTTTAGGGTTAATTGTAAATGTTTTGATTCAAAGGTTTAGGTGGGTTTAGGGTCTAGGTGGGTTTAGGGTCTAGGTAGGTTTAGGGTTTAGGTAAGGGGGGGCTAAGTGAAGGGGGGGCTAACTTCCCCCTACCTACTCTAGGAGTTGAAAACGACAAGTATGCAATAATATTGAATGATGTCAAGCTGAATTTTGGCATTAACACCAATTTTGAAGTTCTGAAGTTGCTTGCTCACAGCAACTTCAAATATATAAATAATCAATCATTCATTCAAATAATAATAATAAACACTTCAAATCATTCAAATAATCAACAATTCAAATAATTCAAGAATCAATCATTCAAATAATTAAATATCTCCATAGGTGCCTAAGTCTTGGTGAGAATGAATCGCATGGTTTTAGCCTATGGCCTCCAGTCCAAAGGCAATATTTTGTGGCATAAAGTTGCCCAACCACATCAGTTCAATATATAAATACTCGAATTTGGGCTTTCTCAATTGATGAGAACTAGGTCAAGTGAAGCATGCTAATTTCTTAACTATGGGCTTCCCTAAGTTGAATCACCTTTTTCATAAAGATGATTCAAGGCCTATCGCGCTCCAAACAAATTCCATTAAAATATAAAGTAGGTAGTCATATAGCTCACACCTTCATTTAGATGACATGGTGATGGCAGTTTGTGGGATGTAGCATACAGGCAGTACGGCAGTACACAGAGCCAAAAATCACTGTTAATTTGCATTTCGTGGGTGTCCTAACTCATGTATGTACCTGCGTAGACTCAGTTGCATCTTTCTGAGTTACAGTTTTTGCTTAATAGCATGTAGAATAACAGAAAACAAAAAACAGTTTTTCAAATTTCAAATTTCAAATCACACTTTTCAAATAAATAAAATAAATGTTTTAAATTGTTTTCTTCAAACGTCCATCTGAAGTTAGATTTGTATTTGGGAATGGGGGGTGAAATCTCAAGTTGGGAGGTGGAATTGGGACTAAGGGAGGTGAGGTATTTTCGAGTTGTACTGCTATTCCAGTAAATTCCGAGGCCGAGGCTGAAGCGCTGCCTCCGACCTTGTGGTAGGGGTTTGATACGCCTTTAATCCCGCGTAAAATTCAGTCGCGGTAGCTCGTGCGATTCCGTGCCGCGTTCTCGTTGAAGTCGATTCAAGCTTTTTGTACATCTCGTGTACTGCCAGCCGGCCTCCCGAGCTGGGCTGCTCGCGGCCAGAAGCGAATGCGAACAGAAATTAGCTGCGCGCCTAGCTGACGCATTCGCGGACAATATGATCATCTCAGAATTCAATTCCGAGCAGTTGGGGTCGTGTAGGACCTTGAATCACAATAGCGATCCAACTTAGGGCGTTTTAGGACTTAGGCACTTATGGAGATAATCAGCACTTCAAACAATAATAAATAATAAATAATCATAACAAAAGTCTTAATAAGTAATAAATAATCATAAAAAATAGACATCAACTCTAGAGAAATTTGAAGTTCTGGAGTTGCTTGCTCACAAATCAAAGCCAACATACGCTCCAGCAGTAAGGCGAAATGATGCTGCATTTTAACTACAAAATAAATGGTGTTGGTTGGTCGGCCCCCTAAGGGGGACAGACCTATGCGGTACTTACGCGAAATCGTGCTGTTCGTGCTGTTTATTACATTTCCCAAGAACGCCGGTCAAAATTGCCGGTTAATCTGACTGGCCTGAAATCTTACCAACTCGTGTTCGATTCCCGTCGGGGGCGGACTACCTCTGAGGGCACTTTTTCGCGTACGTGTCTCAGGGTTGCGGACTGTGAACGCGGCGTTTTCATTTGTCGTTTCCCTCCTGTCCTGTGGACTCAGTCTAGGGACCTGGAGCATGTCTACGATTTCCCCTTGAAGAATTCGCTTCTTCGTTACTCTCGTAGCTCATTACATCTGCGCATTGTGCTTGACAAGGAAATCTGCTCTTTCGCACTAGTTCCTGCAGGTTGCGAAGTAGCAACTGTAGCCTCGGGAGTTGCTGCACCTGCCTCCATGGAACTTCGGGAAGTCAGTGAGCTAATAAGTTCATTAGCCTTACAGGCCACCAAGTTGAATAATAATACCATGCCATGCTACATTGATTCTTGACCTCCCCAATTTTAAATTGTACGGATAAGTAAGCAAATGCTTGTGCATCAATCACCAAGGAGGCTGCTACTGCTGCTTGACGAACATTACACCACCCCCGGGGCCGACCTCCAGGGGACCCGCCAGGGCCCCCTACTATGTTTATCCTGGTGGTGTTCAATTGCCAAATATGTCGCCCCACATACAAGCATGAGGGGGGGATAAGCCTATTTGTTCCTATACAAGTTGAATAATGTCCTAATGGTAAAACTCTTCACAACAACAAACAAACAAACATGCAAACAAACAAACAAACAAACAAACAAACAAACATTTCTCTCTTCACAACAAACAAACAAACACACAGACAAACATTTGATCTTATACAAGCTGAATAATGTGAACGCACACCACACAAACATTTTTCTTATATAAGTCTGTATAAGTTGAATAATCTTATGGTAAAACTCTTCTTCTTCTTCTTCTTCTTCTTCTTCTTCTTCTTCTTCTTCTTCTTCTTCTCCTTCTTCTTCTTCTTCTTATTATTATTATTATTATTATTATTATTATTATTATTCCTCTTATTCTTCTTCTTCTTCTTCTTCTTCTTTACAGGCTTTACGATTCTGAGGCTCGCAATTAAAACTAACATCCGTATCGACAGTGCCCAAAAGTATCTAAAATTAAAAAAATGGTGATGTTGGTGTTTATGCTGGTGGTGTTCAGTTTCCAGATACTTTGGCTGATACGCCTGCATCGGAAGGAAACTAGAATATTTGTTCTCATACCACCCTGCATACAATGTATGTATGTATGTATGTATGTATGTATGTATGTATGTATGTATGTATGTATGTGTGTATGTATGTTTGTATGTATGTATGTATGTATGTATGTATGTATGTATGTGTGTATGTATGTTTGTATGTATGTATGTATGTATGTATGTATGTGTGTATGTATGTATGTATGTATGTATGCATGTATGTATGTATGTATGTATGTATGTATGTATGTATGTATGTATGTAAGAGTCCATGGTAGGTCAAATAGGCTTGAGGGACTTGCCAAACCATGACTTGGAACTCCGGCCGACTTGCCCAACTGAGCAGCTTATGGCTCGTTGCTGCCGACCTGCCCTTTGGAGCTGATTGCTTCCAGCTCTTGTTATCTATTAGCTGATAAGCACCTGAGCTTCTCTTGCCATTGACCAGTCGGGTAGCCAACTCCGGCCGACTTGCCCAACTGGTGGTCAGGGTTAGGGTTCTACTATCAGGCGGCAAAATGATGCTGCCGGCCTGCCGTGCAGATTGCCGTGCAGATACAGCATCTTTGGTAAGATGTGGGGCCGGGTAGCGATGAAATAAAAAGCAATGATACAAATTTAATAGCTTGCTGCTAAAACTCTTCTTATTCCACTTTATATAGGGTTGACGATTTTGAGGCAAAGAGGAAAGCCATGGCTGAGGCTGTGGAGAGAGGAGAAGCGCCGCCTCCAACATCACCTAAATCCACCACGTACAAGTTCCTAGCCATAGCTGTCCAAATGGTGCAGCTCATTGCTATCGTGAGCGCTCTCATCTTGTGGCCAGCTAGGTTGGAGCCAGGTGGCTTGGGCGAAGCTCGTGTCTGGTGAGTCCAAATGACACAGCTCATTGCTATTGTAAGTGCTTTTGTCTTGAGGCCAGCAAGTTTGGAACCAGGTGGCTTGGGCCAAGCTCATGTCAGGTGAGTCCACATGACACAGCTCATTGCTGCTGTAAGTGCTTTTTTTGTGTGGCCAGCTAGGTTGGAGCCAGGTGACTTGGGCCAAGCTCGTGTCTAGTGAGTCCAAATGACACAGCTCATTGCTGGCGTTAGTGCTCTCATCTTGTGGCCAGCAAGGTTGCACCCAGGTGGCTTGGGGCAACCTCGTGTCTGGTGAGTCCTAATGACACAGATCATTGCTTCCGTAAGTGCTTTTGTTTTGTGGCCAGCAAGGTTGGAGCCAGGTGGCTTGGGCCAAGCTCGTGTCTGGTGAGTCCAAAGGATAGGTCACCTAGCAGCACATGAATGAGATATCATATGATCATATGGGATATGAGATGTCATATGATATGAGATATCATATGATCATATGGGATATGAGATGTCATATGATATGAGATATCATATGATCATATGGGATATGAGATGTCATATGATATGAGATATGAGATGTCATATGATCATATGCTATACATCAAATGGGATATGAGATGTCATATGATATGAGGTATGAGATATGAGGTATGAGATATGAGGTATGAGATATGAGGTATCATATGATGATATGCCATACATCATATGAGTTATGAGATATCATATGATATGAGATATGAGGTATGAGATATGAGGTATCATATGATGATATGCCATACATCATATGAGAAATGAGATATCATATGATATGAGGTATGAGATATGAGGTATCATATGATGATATGCCTTACATCATATGAGAAATGAGATATCATATGATATGAGGTATGAGATATGAGGTATCATATGATGATATGCCATACATCATATGAGAAATGAGATATCATATGATATGAGGTATGAGATATGAGGTTTCATATGATGATATGCCATACATCATATGAGTTATGAGATATCATATGATATGAGGGATGAGATATGAGGTATCATATGATGATATATGCTATACATCATATCAGATATGAGGTATCATATGATCAGTTGTCGCATAATATGAGATATAACATATCATCAAAGTTTTCTTTATCACGTTTTTGACAGTTATGATGACAACTTGAAGAAAAAAAGAAAAGCGAAACCAGGGTCTGCAACCCTTTTTGACTCTCTATGTGCGCAACGAAGAGAGTTGAAGAGGTTTACGCAGACCCTGGTTTCGTTTTTCCTTTTTTCTTCGAGTTCTCATCATAACCGTCAAACGTGATAAGGCACAGCTTGTCAAACGTGATAAGGCACAGCTTGTGATAAGGCACAGCTTGTCAAACGTGATAAGGCACAGCTTGTGATAAAGCACAGCTTGTCAAACGTGATAAGGCACAGCTTGTCAAACGTGATAAGGCACAGCTTGTGACAAGGCACAGCTTGTCAAACATGATAAGGCACAGCTTGTGACAAGGCACAGCTTGTCAAACGTGATAAGGCACAGCTTGTGACAAGGCACAGCTTGTCAAACGTGATAAGGCACAGCTTGTGACAAGGCACAGCTTGTCAAACGTGATAAGGCACAGCTTGTCAAACGTGACAAGGCACAGCTTGTCAAACGTGATAAGGCACAGCTTGCTTATACCTCAAGTTCTAAATTATGCATCTTGGTGTATTGAGGGTGCTACGTTTGAGCCTTTTGGGGTCGCTTTGGGTTTTGGGTTGGGTGGGGGGTGGGGGGGCATGGAGCTGCTGCAAATGGGTAAGTGCTTGGATTTTTGGGGTCGCTTTTGGAGTCGCTTTGGGTTTTGGGTTGGGTGGGGGGGCATGGAGCTGCTGCAAATGGTAAGAGCTTGAATTTTTGGGGTCGCTTTTGGATTCGCTTTGGGGTTTTGGTTGGGTGGGGGGTGGGGGGGCATGGAGCTGCTGCAAATGGGTAAGAGCTTGGATTTTTGGGGTCGCTTTTGGAGTCACTTTGGGGGTTTTGGTTGGGTGGGGGGTGGGGGGGCATGGAGCTGCTGCAAGTGGGAAAGTGCTTGGATTTTTGGGGTCGCTTTTGGAGTCACACTTTGGGTTTTTTGGTTGGGTGGGGGGGTGGGGAGGGGAAAGCTAGACCGGACTTTTCCAGCCCGGGGGTATCCGGTTACTCCTAAACCTTAACCCCCCTAAAACCTTAACCCTGAACCCTAATCCCCCTAAAACGTAAACCCCTGAGCCCCCACCCCCGGGCTGGAAAAGTCCGGTCTAGCTTCCCCCTATCAGGGGGTGGGGGGGCGTGGAGCTGCTGCAGGGGGGTAAGTGCTTGGATGGGGGGGGGTGGGGAAGGTGGTGGGTCGTGGGTGTGTGTGGGGCTCCCAAAAGCTGCTAGTAGCACTATGGTGCTACATAAAGGCATTGGTTCATTTCCTTAAAAAGAAAACCTGAATGCCATATGATCAATTCGCATATATCATATGATTTGTTAATTTCAAATTATTCTTATGTACTCGTATATAAAATTTAGGGTTGTCAAATACGATATTGAATAGATGTCTTTGAAGTTTATCGACGATATCATTAACATATCGTACAATATCGAATGATATATCGACCGATAAACTTGAGGACCAGCAGGGATTTTTATTTCCGCTATATATAGCGATTGCTAGTTTTGATCCCGTAAATGTACACAAAAAGGTTCCCTCCCCCAGAATGAACCTTCAAAGCTATAAAACACTTTAGAAAGCTATAAAAGCTCTAAAACGCTGTAGGCTTTATCAGATAAATGTATTTCGTAATTTTGATGAGTTTCGTACATTTCTCATGTTTGTTTCTTCAAAATTCTGTACCTTGTGCAGGTAGCTAACATGGTATGCCTCAATTTTGGTTTCCTTGCAGGTACTTGTTTTTGGCGGGAGCCCCCATGTTTATCCATTTGTCCGTCCGACCGAAAAATTGAAGCCTGACACGTCAGCCAACGGTCGCGTAACTAACTAACTAACGTAACTCGCTTCGGTCTGCTCTATCCATCGTCGCCACCTTTCGCTCCGTAGGCAACACACTCCGCCAAATTTTGGCGTCTCTTGCGACGCTGCATAGGACTTGTTCCGCTATATATAGCGATCACTAGTTTTTACCCCGTTTTTGGCGAAATTATCGCCAAAAAGGTTTGGAAGACGTTGTTTATTGTTTATTGCCCTAAATGGCCCTCAAAATCATCATGAAGCATCAAAAGGCTATAAAAGCCAGGGGGCCATCAAGAAGTTATTTTTGACACCTCACGCTATGAAGTTTTTTTGTGCCCTTACCCCCCCCCCACACCCCACCCCACCCCTTTTGGGCTTAAAAAGCCAATATCTTCCTCACCAATAATAATCATGTCATGAAAGTTAGGTGTATACTGACCCTCACGTCGAGTTCTATCAGCTGGCCATCTTCAAAAACGTGGTTTGGTTAATGTATAAGCGACCCCTGCCCCCCCACCCACACACCCACCCACACACCCACACACAAAAGTATCTACGGTAATAAGAGGTGGGATGCAACTAGTGAATTTCATCTGTAGTTCCATTTTTTACGAAGTGTGGTTAATAAATAACATCAGTCAGAGGAGTCTCATGAGATACAACGGCGTGGGGGGTAAGGGGCCTCAGGCAGTGAAACACCCCTTCATCCACCCAACACCCGCATAAAGTACATTATTTTTCTAGCCTGATCCAGTTGCAGTTCAGCTACATTGGTGCTTTTGGCTAGGCTCCTGGTATTTGGCCCCAATATTGATTGGGGCATTCGGCGGGAAACCAGGCAGTGGCTTGATGAACTTAGAGGGGGGGAAAAAACCAGACTTGGACGCCTTGGCTGCCATGCACTGCTTTCTGGCCTGGTGCGACTTAAGGTTGGCCTTGTTGCTGGGGGGGCACTGAACCACGGCATTGCAGGTGGCCCTGACCTTAAAATTTAATTTCATCCGTTGCTAACAAGCGTGGATTGCTGCTGCTTGAGCTTCCAACTGCTAAGTCGGGAACTCGTCGGCTCTGGTTGTGAAGTTCTGGGTGGCGTCCAGACTGGATGTACCTTCCAGCACATCCACTAATTACACCCTGAGTGTGATCCAACGACTGCAAATTCGTAAATCTTTTGTCGAGGTGTTTTCGATGGTGTGCGGCACGTTCGATTCAGGCCACAAACGAAGATGTTGTGAAGAAATTTTGAGATCAGCCTTGACCCCCCCCCCACCCCCCCACCCCTTTGGGACCCCCCCATATCTCAGCCCCTAGGCACTCTTTAAAACTGTTTTCAATGATTTCGGGGTCTACGACCAAATCGGAGACGATTAGCAGCGTGTGCCTCCCCACATCCGCTTTTATGGCCCCCCGATAAAAGCTATAAAAAACACTAAAAGCTGTCCCTGGAGGAAGCCTAAAACCATCAAGCTAGAAAGAAAAAACTTTCAGGTTTGAAAACAAAACCCTCTTTCCTTGCAGGTACTTGTTTTTCGGATATCTTGTATTCTTCAGCGTGGGGCACACCCACCCCTTCTCTCCTCACCCACCCCCTGTCCCCTCACCCACCCCCTCTCCCCTCACCCACCCCCTCTCCCCTCATCCACCCCCTTCTTCCTTCCCCCACCCCCTCTCCCCTCACCCACCCTCTCTCCCCTCGCCCATCCACAACTCACCACCACATCAATCCACGACGCCCACACGGCCCACCAACACTGCCAAGTTTGGATTCCTTGCAAGTATTATTTTTCGGATATCTTGTATTCTTCAGCGTGGGGCGCACCCACCCCTTCTCTCCTCACCCACCCCCTCTGCCCTCACCCACCCACAACTCACCACTACATCAATCCACAACGCCCATACGGCCCACCAACACTGCCAATTTTGGGTTCCTTGTTCGCATAATTCAAACTCCCCTCCATCTCCACCCTGCACCCCCACTCCCAACCAACCCACCTCCACCCCAAACCACCCCCACCCAACCAACTTCCACCAACACTGCCAATTTCGTTTTCCTTGCAGGTACTTGTTTTTTGGATATCTTGTATTCTTCAGTGTGGGCACCCTACACCGGTATGTGAGCAAAAGTCCATTGTACTGCTGTAGTGCTGTATCCACTGTCTAAGTCTAGACACTTGCCTGCCTGAATTTCTTCAGCGTGACCTCCCTGAACCGGTATGTGAGCAGAAGTACATTGTACTGCTGTAGTGCTGTATCTACTGTTTAAATGCAGGTACTTGCAGACAGCTTGCATCCCTTGTGCGTTGTTACTGTGGGAACCCTACACCGGTATGTGAGCAAAAGTACTTTGTACTGCTGTAGTGCTGTATCTACTGTTTAAATGCAGGTACTTGTAGACAGCTTGCATCCCTTGTGTGTTGTAAGTGTGGGAACCCTACACTGGTAAATGAGCAAACGTCCATTGTAATGCTGCAGAGCTGTACCCACTGTTCAAATCTAGACACTTGCATACCTTGATTTCTTCAGTGTGAACTCCGTGCACTGTTATGTAAGCAAAAGTCCGTTGTAATCCTGTAGCGCTGAAACCCACTCTATCAATGCAGGCACTTGCTGACATCTTGCACCCCTTGTGTGATGTTAGTGTGGGAACCCTGCACTGGTATGTAAGCAAAAGTACATTGTACTGCTGTAGTGCTGTACCCACTGTTTAAATGCAGTCACTTCCATACCTTGATTTCTTCAGCCTTGGCATCTTCACCTGCACCGGTATGTGAGGAAAAATACATTGTACTGCTGTAGTGCTGTACCCACTGTTTAAATGTAGTCACTTCCATACCTTGGTTTCTTCAGCGCCTGGCTCCACGCAGCAAAGAAGCCCAACAGGCAACCTGGGCCTCTCAACTAGCAATCATCGAGTTGCTCTTCCATGTTCAAATAGCATATAGATTATCCAACGTCCCCCTTCTTTGTTACAGGCTGTTCACATACGGGCGCCTGGCTCCACGCAGCAAAGATGCTCAACAGGCAACCTGGGCTTCTCGACTGTCATTTGCTGCTTTTGTTGTTGCACTGCCGACGTTGCACTGGGGCTGCATGCTCAAGTGTCTACGAGAATCATCATCCTCTGCCACGATAACGCCGTCAGGGCTGCGCCTCTATGACCTTATTGGCATTGTCTTGATCGTGGGGGCTATCCTGCTAAATAGATCGGCGGCCATCCATTTAGGCAAGGTATGTTGGCTTGGGCATTTAGGCAAGGTATGTTGGCTTGGGCATTTAGGCAAGGTATGTTGGCTTGGGCATTTAGGCAAGGTATGTTGGCTTGGGCATTTAGGCAAGGTATGTTGGCTTGGGCATTTAGGCAAGGTATGTTGGCTTGGGCATTTAGGCAAGGTATGTTGGCTTGGGCATTTAGGCAAGGTATGTTGGCTTGGGCATTTACGCAAGGTATGTTGGCTTGGGCATTTAGGCAAGGTATGTTGGCTTGGGCATTTAGGCAAGGTATGTTGGCTTGGGCATTTAGGCAAGGTATGTTGGCTTGGAGCTTGAGCTTGGTGCGTATGTTGGCTTGGAGCTTGAGCTTGGTGCGTATGTTGGCTTGGAGCTTGAGCTTGGTGCGTATGTTGGCTTGGAGCTTGAGCTTGGTGCGTATGTTGGCTTGGAGCTTGAGCTTCGTGCGTAGTGTTGGCTTGAGCTTGAGCTTTGTGCGTATGTTGGTTTGGAGCTTGAGCTTGGTGCGTATGTTGGCTTGGAGCTTGAGCTTTGTGCGTATGTTGGCTTGGAGCTTGAGCTTGGTGCGTATGTTGGCTTGGAGCTTGAGCTTGGTGCGTATGTTGGCTTGGAGCTTGAGCTTGGTGCGTATGTTGGCTCGGAGCTTGAGCTTGGTGCGTTTGTTGGTTTGGAGCTTGAGCTTGGTGCGTATGTTGGTTTGGAGCTTGAGCTTGGTGCGTTTGTTGGTTTGGAGCTTGAGCTTGGTGCGTATGTTGGCTTGGTGCTTGAGCTTGGTGCGTTTGTTGGTTTGGAGCTGAGCTTGGTGCGTAGTGGCTTGGAGCTTGAGCTGGTGCGTTTGTTGGTTTGGAGCTTGAGCTTGGTGCGTATGTTGGCTGGAGCTTGAGCTTGGTGCGTAGTGGCTTGGAGCTTGAGCTTGTGCGTATGTTGGTTTGGAGCTTGAGCTTGGTGCGTATGTTGGCTTGGAGCTTGAGCTTTGTGCGTATGTTGGCTTGGAGCTTGAGCTTGGTGCGTATGTTGGTTTGGAGCTTGAGCTTGGTGCGTATGTTGGCTTGGAGCTTGAGCTTCGTGCGTATGTTGGCTTGGAGCTTGAGCTTGGTGCGTATGTTGGCTTGGAGCTTGAGCTTGGTGCGTATGTTGGCTTGGAGCTTGAGCTTGGTGCGTATGTTGGCTTGGAGCTTGAGCTTCGTGCGTATGTTGGCTTGGAGCTTGAGCTTCGTGCGTATGTTGGTTTGGAGCTTGAGCTTGGTGCGTATGTTGGCTTGGAGCTTGAGCTTTGTGCGTATGTTGGCTTGGAGCTTGAGCTTGGTGCGTATGTTGGCTTGGAGCTTGAGCTTCGTGCGTATGTTGGCTTGGAGCTTGAGCTTGGTGCGTATGTTGGCTTGGAGCTTGAGCTTCGTGCGTATGTTGGCTTGGAGCTTGAGCTTTGTGCGTTTGTTGGCTTGGAAACAAACAATCAACTCCTTCCCTACCACTCCACACTTCCAGTTTTACGACTGAGTTGTTAGCTTGATGGTCTCGTCACTACTGGGCCCTACCGCGTGGTGCTGCATCCCGTTTACACAACAACAAATACAGCAACAACAACAACAACAACAACAACAACAACAACAGCAACAACAACAAACACAAACACAAAAACAATCAACTCCTTGCCTACCACTCCACACTTCCAGTTTTACGACCGAGTTGTTACGCCTGATCGTCTCGTCACTACTGGGCCCTACAGCGTGGTTCAACACCCTGTGTACACGAGCTACATGATGCTCTTTGTTGGTTATGCGCTCTGCTTGAACAGCTTGACTGTGGCCGTACTCATGCTTAGCATCTGCCTGATCTACTACCGGTGAGTTTATTATTGTTAGCAGGTACTGTGCCATTGTACAAATAACAGTACTGTGCCATTGACTTGTTTGTACATTATTATTGTTAGCAGTACTGTGCCATTGTACAAATAACAGTACTGTGCCATTGACTTGTTTGTACATTATTATTGTTAGCAGTACTGTGCCATTGTACAAATAACAGTACGGTGCCAGTGTACAAGCAAGTCATCCAATCATAAACTGACCTTTGTTTTTTATGGATGGATGGGTGGGTGGATGGATGGAGGGATGGAGGGATGGGTGGAGGGAGGGAGGGAGAGATGGGTGGAGGGAGGGAGGGAGGGATGGGTGGATGGAGGGAGAGAGTGAGCCTGTATGCTAAGCATCTGCCGGATCTACTATCGGTGAGTCTGTTATCATAAACTCAACTTTGTTTTTTATGGATGAATGGATGGGTGGAGGGAGGGAGGGAGGGAGAGAGGGAGCCTGCATGCTGAGCATCTGCTTGAACTGTTGAACAGCTTGACTGTGGCCGTACTCATGCTTAGCATCTGCTTAATCCACTACCGGTGAGTCAACTTCCAAGGGTTTTTCCTGGGTTTGTTTTTTTTAGGTTGTTTTGGCTACATGGTTGTTCTGGGGGGCAGCTTGACTGTGGCCGTACTCATGCTTAGCATCTGCCTGATCACTACCGGTGAGTCAACTTCCAAGGGTTTTTCCTGGGTGTGTTTTAGGTTGTTTTGGCTACATGGTTGTTCTGGGGGGCAGCTTGACTGTGGCCGTACTCATGCTTAGCATCTGCTTAATCTACAACTGGTGTGTTTGCTATCATAAATCACCTTTGTTTTTTGCAGATGAATGGATGGGTGGGTGGGTGGAGGGAGGGAGGGAGGGAGAGAGGGAGCCTGCATGCTGA
This sequence comes from Chlamydomonas sp. ICE-L, assembly GCA_013435795.1. Taxonomy (NCBI): domain Eukaryota; kingdom Viridiplantae; phylum Chlorophyta; class Chlorophyceae; order Chlamydomonadales; family Chlamydomonadaceae; genus Chlamydomonas; species Chlamydomonas sp. ICE-L. Next base: position 59,997,802 of record JACBWV010000610.1, read on the forward strand.
GCATCTGCTTGAAAAGCTTGACTGTGGCCGTACCCTACTTAGCATCTGCTTGATCTACAACCGGTGAGTCTATTATCATAAACTCACCTTTGTTTTTTTATGGATGAATGGGTGGGTGGGTGGGTGGATAGGTGGGTGTATGGATCGAGGGAGGGAGTCTGTATGATTAGCTCTGCTTGAACAGCTGGACTGTGGCTGTGCTCATGCTTAGCATCTGCCTGATCTACTACTTCTGAGTCTATTATCATAAACTCACCTTAGTTTTTGTATGGATGAGTGGATGGGTGGAGGGAGGGAGGGAGGGAGCCTGTATGCTTAGCATTTGCTTTATCTACTACCTATTATCATACATTCACCTCTGTTTTTGGCGGAGCCCCCCCTTCTGGGGAATGGGAGACCCCAGGTGTCTGTCCGACCGACCGACCGACCGACCGAACAAAAACTGTAAGCCTGACATGTCAGCCAACTGTCCCATAACTAACTGGTTTCGGTCAGCTTCAGTCCGTTGCCACCTGTCGTTCCGACACAAACACACTCCGCCAGTTTTCCGCGTCGCTTGCGACGCTGCATAGGGTTTTTTAATGGATGAATGGATGGGTGGATGGAGGGAGGGAGGGATGCCTGATCCACTACCAATGACTTGATTATCATCAACTCACCTTAATTTTGTATGGATGGATGAATGGGTGGGTGGATGGATCAAGGGAGCCTGTATGTTTAGCATCTGCCTGATCTACTACCGTTACGTTTATTATCATTCTTTTTTTTTAATGGATGAATGGGTGGGTGGATGGCTGGAGGGAGGGAGCCTGTATGCTTAGCATCTGCTTGAACACCTTAACTGTGGCCGTGCTCATTCTTAGCATCTGCCTGATCTACTACCAGTAAGTTTATTATTATTCTTTGTCTTTTATGGATGAATGGGTGGATGGATGGATTTGATTGATTCTTTGTTTTTATGATGAGGAGGAGGAGGAGGAGGAGGAGGAGGAGGAGGATTATTATGATTATTACATTTTTCCTGGCGCCCTACTGGACTCCAAATGTGCCCTCGGCTTGACAAAGTCATGAGGGACTTACTTATGGATGGATGAATGGATGGACGGCTGGATGGATGGATGGTTGGTGGATGGATTGGCGGGTGAGTGGGTGGGTAAATGGATGGATGGATGGATGGACGGACGGACGGACAAGCGGTCGGTGGATGGATAGATGAATGGATGGATGGATAGATGGATGGCCGGTCGGCCGGATGGATGGATGGATAGATGTTACACTTCGTTCCCGTCATGTATTAGCCCAAGCATGACTAACTGGAAAACTCAACCTATACCTAAACTGTAACCCTGAGGATCCAGGGTGCAGTGTTGATAAGACTGCTGTCTGCTTCAAGAGCCAGTACACCACGTGCAGCAGACGACTAGTTACACTTAGTTCCCGTCCTGTAGTAGCCCAGGCAAGAATAACTGGGAATCGGCAGTGTGTGGAACAGTCCAGTGGTGCCTTACGTTTTGCTTCCGTTCCTAATTGCCCATTTTATTTGTAGTAGCCAGATTGGTTAATGTAGTGAACGACGCATACGACTCCTTACATTCCCCAATCGGACACCACGTTTTCCTCGCTAGGAGGGGGGCGGTCAGACCGGACGTGCACATCTCAGCGATAAGGTGGGCGTCGGATTTTCAAGAGGAGGGTGAATAGTAGTGCATGACGCTTGCAACTCCTTACATTCCGAATCGGACACCACGTTTTCCTCGCTAGGAGGGGGCCGGTCGGACCGGACGTGCATATCTCAGCGATGAGGTGGGCGTCGGATTTTTGAACTGAGGGTGAATAGTAGTGTATGACGCATACGACTCCTTACATTCCCCAATCGGACACCACGTTTTCCTCATGAACCAAAGTTAACACGGGTTTTTATATATTTTCTATATATATATATATATATATATAATTTTTTTTTTTTTTTTTTCCTTCCCCATTTATATATTTTCTTCTGGGCTTTTTTACAGTCTTGTGCCTTTCTTAGTGAGCCTACTCTTTTGTAGGAGTAGCAACGCCATTCAAACTGAATCTTCGGTGCCGCAGGTTATTGTAGGGAGACCCACCTCCTGGGGTGAAAAACCTTTCAAAACAAAAATTAATATACTTTTCGGGACGTTCTATGCGGGAGATGAAATCTTGATATTAAATCTAACTTGTTGTACAATTGTATCATATGTGCAGGTCGAGGACGCATCTTGAACAGCAATTGCTAGAGAACAGATTCGATTATGAGTACCAGACTTACGCCTCGTCCACTTCCAAGTTTTTCCCGGGAGTTTTTTGAGGTTGTTTTGTTTTGTTTTGGCTTCATGGTTGTTCTGGGGGACTCCAAAATCTGCATCAGGAGACGCAACCGGTTTCAAAATCTGTGTAACAGACCCTCCAAAATATGTGTGTGTCATGCAACATGCAGCGTAAAGAGCACCCCTGGCACTGCATTTTTTAGCTGTGAAAAGAATTTCAGCCCCTTTCAGTGATATACTTTGGTCTAGTGGTAGACCGAATCACTCTGAGTACGAAGAGTCGGGGGTTCGATTCCCCCTACGGTCGCTCTTAGTGTTGCAGGCCGTTGTCAACCGCGATGGTGGTTTGTCCAGTTGAGGTAGAAGACCGCTCTCTACCCGCGTACGACGGGTTCCCTTAACACCACGCCCCACCAGGCGTTAGCATTACCTTTTTTATGGAATTTCACCCCAGGAGGTGGGTCTTGATAGCAGTCGGCTCTGAGTGTAAAACTGAGAATCAGCTAGACGATAGCTTACAGAGAAGGATGGCCTTATATATCATACGGCTGTCAGGGTACACTGCAGTGCAAGTACAGCAGGTACAACTACCCTGCACTAGCTGGCCCACGCGGTCCGTGACCTGGCAGGTAGTCACCTGACCTGGTCACTCGACCTACGCGTGCTCTATGTGCCGCCTTACACTACCGGTATTACCATATGCCATAGCATAACACTGAGCACCGAAGGCGTCCCACATTGGTGGAGTTTCTGGAGTTCAAATTGGCGAAGACTTTGCAAGACTTCCCTCACTGCGTTGGTGAAAACTGGCTATCTAGTGAGGGGGCTTGAGTGATATATGACTTGGACAGTTTGAATTTGAATTGAATTTGACATGATTAGAGGGCCAAACCGTGTGCCTCACACATGTCTTGTGTGTTTTCTTTGTACAGTTCTACCTCAGTGTTTATTCTACCCCTTGTTGTATGACTTCTCATTTGTTAGCTTCTTACCTCTGCCACTGTTAGTGGTTGACATCTAGGTCCATGGGATTCAATACCTACGCCACCAAAACGGTGGTTGAGAGTTTGGTTTGTCTGTCCTCGACACCCCCCTGATGTAATGGTTTTTTTTGCTTTGCGGGTGCTTATTCTTTATCACAGCAAGCACAGAGTCTCACACACACCCGTGGTGTCCAGTAGACTTCAACATGTAAAAGACACAGACGAAGACCTCTG
>JACBWV010000610.1:60013806-60052611 GCA_013435795.1 Chlamydomonas sp. ICE-L
CACCTGGCCGCGCTCCCACTCCGTTCCACGCCAGTTCCTTCCGCGTCTGTTTTGTCACTTCTGCTTACACCTGCACAAGTTAAAATTTGCTGCTACTTCTTTCTTGCATTCAAAACCAGTCCCTTAACAACTCTCGCACAGCACAACAATCTTAGGCTGAGACATGGCTCCGGAAATTCGAGCTGGCGCGAATGCCTCGCCTCTTCGGACGCGAGTGAGGAGACATGCAAATGGGAGGAGGTAATGCACCGTCTCGACCAGCTTCTTATTCGCAACTCCAGTCTGACGATTTTGACATGTCCGTGCGCAGCAACACACCCAGCGTTGCGGAGCGCCCTCAATTGCCGAATACCTCCACCCTTGAGAGGTATAAATTGATTTTGTGCGATTATTAGAGTTCTACCGCTCTCCAAGGTGCTAATAATCCGCAACTCACAAACTCACACTCGTAGGGATGGCTGCCGCTCGGTCCCACCATACAGAGAGCCAAGCAGAGAGCCAAGGTGAGAAAATAATGAATTAATAGATCGCCGAGTCCCTCAAGCCATGCCGGTTGCTCATGACTGACCTCACCGCGGCCACCACTTCAGGTCTCCATTAGGGCTTGAGACCAGCACGCGCGGTCGACGCGTGATGACCAAGGTTCACGACAAGTTTCGATTCTCTTTAAATCAGGTGCGTTGGATTGTGAGAGCGTCACGCGGGTTTGCCCAACCACCACCACCACAAGTACCTTGTGCACTCACACGCTGGGCTACTCCCCCCACCCCACCCCACCCCACCCTGCCCACCCACCACCACCACCACATCAATAAACTGGCCTTCTGTATATCTATCATGCTCTTAGCTTCTCCCAACCACTACCACTACCACCACCACTACCACTACCACTACCACTACCGCTACCACTACCACTACCACCACGATCACAATCACCACCACCACCACCAAGTGACAATTTACCGCTTAACCCTACCCCCAGTAGCAGCTCTTCTCATTTCATTGCACTTGTTCGTATGGTTGCACGTGAGACAGCGTTCAAGTTCATGCGGTCCTATGAGCCCCCCCCCCCCCCCCCCCCCCCCCCCCCCCCCCCCCACACACACACACACACACCGCACACGCACGCACGCTCCCGCCCCCCCACACCACCCCACACCAACAACCGAGTGATAATTCACTTCCCACGCTCAAACAAACGCCGATTTATTTATTTCATTGTGCCTGGTGGTGTGCCTTCACATGAGAAAGTGTTCAAGTTCATGCGCTCCTATGAGCCCCCCCCCCCCCCCCCCCCCCCTCCCCCCCCCCCCCACACACACTCCGCCCCCTCGCATGGCTTAACATGAGCAAGTGTTCAAGCTCATGCGCCCCCCCATCCCCCCCATCCCCCCACACACACTCACACACACACACACGCCCCCCCCCACATGGCTTCACAGGAAAAAGTGTTCATGTTCATGCGCTCCTATGAGCTCTCCCCCCCCCCCCCCCCCCCCCCCCCCCACACACACACACACACTCTCTCACACACATTCACACCATACACACCACACACACCCGCCTCGCCTGGCTTCACAGGAGAAAGTGTTCAAGTTCATGCGCTCCTTCGAGGCCCAGCCTGGAGGCTGTGGCCCTGGCAGTGGTGACCTGACCACTGAGCAGATGTGCCAGGCCCTCGAGCGCCTTAAGGTTGGGCTGAACCCGGAAGACAGAGACATGTAAGGGACACATCTTATTCAGGCTTGGGGTCTTGGGGGCATGGGGCCAGTTGTGACTATGTTGGTTGGATATGGCAGGTGGCCCTGGTAGTGGTGACCTGACCACTGAGCAGATGTGCCAGGCCCTCGAGCACCTAAAAGTTAGGCTGAACCCGGAAGACAGAGACATGTAAGGGACGCATCTTATTCAGGCTTGGGGTCTTGGGGGCATGGGGCCAGTTGTGACTATGTTGGTTGGATATGGCAGGTGGCCCTGGTAGTGGTGACCTGACCACTGAGCAGATGTGCCAGGCCCTCGAGCACCTAAAAGTTAGGCTGAACCCGGAAGACAGAGACATGTAAGGGACGCATCTTATTCAAGCTTGGGGTCTTGGGGGCATGGGGCCAGTTGTGACTATGTTGGTTGGATATGGCAGGTGGCCCTGGTAGTGGTGACCTGACCACTGAGCAGATGTGCCAGGCCCTCGAGCACCTAAAAGTTGGGCTGAACCCAGAAGACAGAGACATGTAAGGGACGCATCTTATTCAGGCTTGGGGTCTTGGGGGCTTGGGGCCAGTTGTGACTATGTTGGTTGGATATGGCAGGTGGCCCTGGCAGTGGTGACCTGACCACTGAGCAGATGTGCCAAGCCCTCGAGCGCCTTAAGGTTAGGCTGAACCCGAAAGACCGAGACATGCAAGGGACACATCTTATTCAGGGTTGGGGGCCTGTGGGCTTGGGAGCTTGTGGCCAGTTGTGACTATGTTGGTTGAAAATGGCAGGTGGCCCTGGCAGTGGTGACCTGACAACTGAACAGATGTGCCAAGAACTTGTGTGATTGAAGGTTGGGCTGAAATTATAAGACAGAGACATATTAGAGACACATATTATTCAGGGTTGGGGGCTCGGGGCCAGTTGTGACTATGTTGGTTGAAAATGGCAGGTGGCTCTGTCAGTGGTGACCTGACCACTGAGCAGATGTGCCAAGCACTTAAGTGATTGAAGGTTGGGCTGAACTCAGAAGACAGAGACATGTGAGACACATACTATTCAGGCTTGGGGTCTTGGGGTCTTGGGGGCTTGTGGCCAGTTGTGACTATGTTGGTTGAATATGGCAGGTGGTCCTGGCAGTGGTGACCTGGCTGCTAAACAGGTGTGCCACACACTTGACAGCCACCACCAAGGCACGCACTAAAACCAATGTAAACACTATCACCAATGCAAACACCAACATTGCGAACACCCACACCCACACCCAAACCAACACCCACACCCACACCCACACCCAAACCAACACCCACACCCACACCCACACCCAAACCAACACCCACACCCACACCAACACCCACACCCAAACCAACACCAACACCCACACCAACACCCACACCCACACCCACACCCACACCCACACCCACACCCACACCCACACCCACACCCACTCCCAGACCAACACCCACTCCCAAACCAACACCAACACCAACACCAACACCCACACCAACACCCACACCCACACCCACACCCACACCCACACCAACACCCACACCCACACCCACACCCACACCAACACCCACACCAACACCCACACCCACAGCAACACTCACACCAACACCAACACCCACACCCACAGCAACAGCAACACCAACACCAACACTAACTAGCAAATGCGGATCTCAACGGAAGCGGACAAGTTAACCACCACAAAGTCCTCACTCCCTGAGATATCACAGAACATAGTATTCAAGTTCATTGCGCATGGTGTGACCCCCCCCACCCACCCACCCACCACACACACACACCCACACACACACACCACCACCACACACACACACACACATACACACACACACACACACACACACACCTCGCAGTCTCCTAGCAAATGCGGATCTCAACGGAAGCGGACAAGTTAACCACCACAAAGTCCTCACTCCCTGAGATATCACAGAACATAGTATTCAAGTTCATTGCGCATGCTGTGACCCCCCCCCCACCCACCCACCCACCCACCCACCCACACCACCACTACACACACACACACACACATACACACACACACACACCTCGCAGTCTCCTAGCAAATGCGGATCTCAACGGAAGCGAACAAGTTAACCACCACAAAGTCTTCACTCCCTGAGATATCGCAGAACATATTATTCAAGTTCAATGCGCATGGTGTGCCCCCCCCCCCCCCCCCCCCCCCCCCCCCCCCCCCCACACACACACTCCTCGCAGTCTCCTAGCTAATGCGGATCCTAACGGAAGTGGACGAGTAAACTACCGCCAGTATTTACAGTCCTTAAGATATCACAGAACAAATATTTCATGTTGATCGCACATGGTGTATACACCAAACCCGCCCTCACCCAGGTATCCTTCCCCCCCACCACCAACCTTAATCTCTCTTGTAACACACGTACACACACTTCCTGCCTCTACTAGCCTGTCATCTTCCCCACCCACCCACCCACCCACCCACCCACCCCACCAACCTAAATCTCTCTTGTAACACACATACACACACTTCCTGCCTCTACTAGCCTGTCATCTTCCCCCCCCCACCCCCCACCCACACCCACACACCCACACACCCACAAAAACTCACACACACACACCTCGCAGACTCCTAGCTAATGCCGATCCTAACGGAAGTGGACGAGTAAACTACTGCCAGTTTTTCCAGTCCTTAGATAATATGCAACCTCTGGGGAACCAGGGTGCGGCTCACACTGAGAACTACAGCACAGCTACGGCTCCCTGGGATGAGCGGAAGTAAGTTTGTTTTGCATTGTTTAATTTTGTGTGTGTGTTTGTGTGTGTGTGTTTGTTTGTGTGTTTGTGTTTGTGTGTGTGTGTGTGTGTGGGTGGGTGGGTGTGGGTGGGTGTGCGGGTGTGTGATAGCATGCAGCCCCTTGGAAACCAGGGTGTGGCATACACTGAGAACTACAGCACAGCAACGGCCCCCTGGGATGAGCGGAAGTAAGTTTATTTTGCATTGTTAATTGTGTGTGTGTGTGTGTGTGTGTGTGTGTGATAGCATGCAGGCCCTAGGAAACCAGGGTGCGGTATACACTGACAACTACAGCACAGCAACGGCCCCCTGGGATGAGCGGAAGGAAGTTTGTTTTGCATTATTTAATTGTGTGTGTGTTTGTGTGTGTTTGTGTGTGATAGCATGCAGCCCCTGGGAAACCTAATCGGTTTCTAACACTGTTGCTGACACATGTCTCCTACGTACACCAAGCCAGGAACAAGATGGACCTATGGCTTAGGTTCTTTTGTTGATCCAATATGGCTAGGGACCAGAAAATCATATGATGTTGACCAAATGCGAGTATGATGTCGTATGATATCATATGATATCATACAAATCGCATCATACGATATTGCACATAAATGTTAAATTGAGCCTAGCCAGGCCGCCGGCATCGTATGATATCATATGATATCATATGATGACATGATATCATATGGCCGTTCCATAAATATATGGAACGGCCATATGATATGGCTCACAGCGTGCTATGCTGTTATTTGATGCTCTGTTGCTAACACTGATGCTAACAATGTTTCTAACACTGTTGCTGACACACGTTTACTACCTGCACTAATCCAGGAACAAGATGGACCTATGGCCTAGGCTCTTTTGTTGATCCAATATGGCTCACGGCGTGTTCTGCTGTTATTTGATGCTCTGTTGCTAACACTGATGCTAACACTGATGCTAACACTGATGCTAACACTGATGCTAACACTGATGCTAACACTGATGCTAACACTGATGCTAACACTGATGCTAACACTGATGCTAACACTAATGCTAACACTGATGCTGACACATGCATCCTACTGCACCAATCCAGGAACAAGATGGACCTATGGAACTGGAAATTGAGGGACTCCCCTTTACCAGGCAGTAATCCAGCATCCAGCGCAATGGAGCAGGAGGTAGGTGGGACCTTCTAATGGAAAATATAATACTCTAATAAACGACTTTTGATATAATAATTATCTCTATAATCTAGATGATTAATTATAATGTATTTAAATTGTAGTTCATTGAAGGGCACCTCTTTACCAGGAAGTAATCCAGCATCTAGCGCAATGGAGCAGGGGGTAGGTGGGACTTTCTAATGGACTATATAATACTCTAATAAACAACTTTTAATACCGGTAATATAAATGTCACTATAATAGAGATGATTAATTATAATATATACAAATTGGAGCTCGTTGAAGGGCACCCCTTTTCCAGGAACTAATCCAGCATCTAGTGCGATGGAGCAGGAAGTAAGTGTTCCTGGTGTTGCCGTTTTCAGGTGTTGAGTTGGTTGATTGTCAACTTACAATTACAACCTAATTAATAACCTACTTAATAACCTTTTTAATAAACTAATGAATAACCTTTTGTGGCCTGCAGATGCAAGATGCTTACCTCCTCATCCTAGTGTCTCCCAAGATCAGCTTGAATACGCACGAGCTGTGTGTGTCTGTGTGCATCTGTGCATGTGTGTGTGTTCGTGCATGTGTGCATTGGTGTGTGTGGAGACTTTCTCCTTCAACTCACACCTCGCCTTTTAACTTGGTTCCCTGCAGAAGCAAGATGCATACCTCCTTAGTCTAGTGTCGCCCAAGATCAGCTTAAACAAGCACAAGCTGAGGACCTACCTGGGATGCCGAAACCCAAGCAAAGACCGGCTGGTAACCAAGGAGGCTCTGGTGAAAGCCTTTGATGACAACAAGTTGGGGGTAGGTTGTAGGTCGTAGTTTCGTAGGTCGTAGGTCTGATAAGCAAGGAGACTCTGGTGGAAGCCTTGGATGACAACAAGTTGGGGGTAGGTTGTAGGTCGTAGTTTCGTAGGTCGTAGGTCTGATAAGCAAGGAGACTCTGGTGGAAGCCTTGGATGACAACAAGTTGGGGGTAGGTTGTAGGTCGTAGTTTCGTAGGTCGTAGGTCGTAGGTCGTAGGTCTGATGAGCAAGGAGACTCCGGTGCAAGCCTTGGATGACAACACGTTGGGGGTAGGTTGTAGGTTGTAGGTCGTGGTTTCGTAGGTTGTAGGTCGTAGGTCGTAGGTTGTAGGTCTGATAAGCAAGGAGGCTCTGGTGGAAGCTTTTGAGGACAACAAGTTGGGGGTAGGTCGTACACTGCAAATTTATGGGGTTCTCGGCACCCTTTTATTTGGCTTAAAAGGGTGCATTATGGGTGAAAGGGGTGCCAAAAGGCCAAAGCCCCCTAATTAGCAATAAGTCTGAAGCCCCCTGTACTTTGAAGATACCAAGTTGGCAATAGGTCCTATCCTATTCTATCCTATCCTATCCGATCCGATCCGATCCTATTCATGTGGCAAGGTTATATGATACAAAAATAATGTATGCCAACATGTGCCCTGAACCCACAACACCATCCGCCAACGTACGCCAACATGTGCCCTGAACCCACAACACCATCCGCCAACATACGCCAACATGTGCCCTGAACCCACAACACCATCTGCCAACGTACGCCAACATGTGCCCTGAACCCACAACACCATCTGCCAACGTACGCCAACATGTGCCCTGAACCCACAACACCATCCGCCAACGTACGCCAACATGTGCCCTGAACCCACAACACCATCTGCCAACGTATGCCAACATGTGCCCTGAACCCACAACACCATCTGCCAACGTACGCCAACATGTGCCCTGAACCCACAACACCATCTGCCAACGTACGCCAACATGTGCCCTGAACCCACAACACCATCCGCCAACATACGCCAACATGTGCCCTGAACCCACAACACCATCCACCAACGTACGCCAACATGTGCCCTGAACCCACAATACCATCTGCCAACGTACGCCAACATGTGCCCTGAACCCATAACACCATCCGCCAACGTACGCCAACATGTGCCCAGCACCCACAACACCATCCGCCAACATACACACTATGTCCTTATCTCACCCATCTTCATTTTCAGGTGCCTCGTCCCCATGTGGCAAGGCTGTTTTACCAAACAAGAACATACACCAACATACACACTAAACACCTCCTCAGGTGCCCTGTTCCCAAGTGGACAGGCTGGGAAAACATGCAACAAGATATGCCCTAAACCCGCAACACCATGGGCCAGTGCACGTACTTCACACCAGGGTACTACTAAACGGTGCCGCGCTGCCTTTTTGAGCCCCACTGAGCGTTTCGCGCAGTTTTTCGCAACTCCCAGTGGGCGCAGCGCGCAGTTTTTGAGCTTTTTGCACTAAAAAGCGCTGACCAATTTGACGTTTGTGCGCTTTAAGCGCTGACCAATTGGGCAAGAAGTAGTACCCTGCTACACACCACGCACTATGTCCTTTTCCCACCCATCTGCATTTTCAAGTGCCTCATCCTCAGGTTGAGATGTTGTTTAGCCCCAAAAGAACATACACCAAGATACACACCAAACACCTCCTCAGGTGCCTCGTCCTCAAGTGGAGAGGTTGTTTGACCAACAAAGAACATACACACCAAACACCTCCTCAGGTGCCTCGTCCTCAAGTGGAGAGGTTGTTTGACATGATGGATGCATCTGGTGAGGGTCTGATTGACTACAACTACTTTATCGGAGCGTTTGACGGCGGCCGCGTGTTTGATCTCAGGGTAGGTCGTTGTTTGACGGCGGCCGCGTGTTTGATCTCAGGGTAGGTCGTTGTTTGACGGCGGCCGTGTGTTTGATCTCAGGGTAGGTCGTTGTTTGACGGCGGCTGCGTGTTTGATCTCAGGGTAGGTCGTTGTTTGACGGCGGCCGCGTGTTTGATCTCAGGGTAGGTCGTTGTTTGACGGCGGCCGCGTGTTTGATCTCAGGGTAGGTCGTTGTTTGACGGCGGCCGCGTGTTTGATCTAAGGGTAGGTCGTTGTTTGATTGCCTGTCATTGGGATGGATTGTAGTTAGGACAGTAGTTGGGATAGTGATTGGGGTAGTGATCAGGATATTGGTCTGCATAGTGATTGGAATAGTGATCAGGATAGTGGTCGGGATAGTGATTGGGATAGTGATCAGGATATTGGTCCGGATAGTGATCAGGATAGTGATCAGGATATTTGTTAGGACAGTGGTCAGGATATTTTGTCAGGAATGCATCTCCTCTTGTAAACTTGATACATAGTTGATACATAGTTAATTTTTGTTGATTCACAGTGAATACATAGTGAATACGGTACATATTTCTACATGTTTGATACATAGTTATTTTTTGTTGATACATAGTTAATACATAGTTGATACATACATGATACATAGTTGATACATGGTTAATTTTTGTTGCTACATAGTAAATACATAGTGAATACATAGTGAATACATATTTCTGCATATTTGATACATAGTTGATATATAAATAATTTGTCTTTATACATAGTGAATACATAGTGAATACATATTTCTACATAGTTGATACATAGTTGATATATAGTTATTTTTTGTTGATACATAGTGAATACCGGTACATAGTCCATACATATTTGATACACACATGATACATAGTTATTTTTTGTTGATACATAGTGAATACATAGTGCATACAGATTTGATACATACATGATACATAGTGAATACATAGTTGATAGACAGTTTTTATCCTTAGCTACATTAGTATCTTAATAAGATTTTAACTCCTAGCCTCTACCGCCACAGCCAACTGAACAAGCAATATGTAGGGATAGGCAATATGATATCATGTCATCATACGATATCATATGATGCCGGCAGTCTGACTAGGCTAAAGCTACCATTTATATACAATCTCATACAATACAATTTGTATGAGATCATATGATATCATACTTGCCTTTGGTCAACATCATATGATACGCCGGTCCCTAGCAATACGTGCAAGTGTGCCACCCCAGGATTTTGAACAAAAACCCATCCACCCACAAACCAACCCACCTACAAACCCACCACCCTAAAACCCACCACAACCCCACAAACCACCAACCCACCACAAGCAACCCACCACAAACCCACAAACCCACCACCCTAAAACCCACCACAACCCCACAAACCACCAACCCACCACAAGCAACCCACCACAAACCCACAATCCATCCACCCACAAACCCACCACAAACCCACTAACCACCCACCCACCACAAACAAACCACCACAAGCCCATAAACCACCAACCCACCACAAACAAACCACCACAAACCCACAAATCCACCACCCACCACCCATCAACCCACCACAAGCCCACAAACCACCAACCCACCACAAATAACTCACCACAAACCCACAAATCCACAAACCCACCACCCACAAACCCACCACAAACCCTCAAACCACCACAAACCCACCAACCAACCCAAACAACCCATCACAGGTACCTACCAAGCGCTCTGGCAGTGTGAGCTCGCCCTCCTTGGCTGAGACAATGGATATCAACGATGCTGAGGCCGATGCCACCATGCGCAAGCCCCTCACGAACTTGCTACAGCACAGACTGTTCACCAAGGTGCGGCGTGGATTGATTTGAAACGTAAAAAGAAAAAAAATTAACTATGTAATAGAAAAGAATAGAATAGGCCAGAATAAGAGATGATTTGATGGCTATCAACAATGCTGTGGCTGATGCCACCATGGGCAAGCCCCTCACAAACCTGCTACAGCACAGACTGTTCACAAAGGTGCGGCGCGGATTGATTTGATTCGTAAAAATAAAAAGTGTTATACAATGTAATAGAATAGAATAGGATAAGCTGGAATAAGAGATGATTTGATGGATATCAATGACACTGAGGCCGATGCCACCATGCACAAGCCCCTCACGAAGCTGCTACAGCAGAGACTGTTCTTTAAGCTGCGGCGCAGATCGATTTAAAACGTTTAAAGACAAAGTAGAATACAATGTAATAGGAAAGAAAACCATAGAATAAGCTGGAATAAGAGATGATTTGATGGATATCAACAATGCTGAGGCTGATACCACCATGCGCAAGCCCCTCACGAACCTGCTACAGCACAGACTGTTCTCACTAAGCTGCGGCTCAGATTGATTGAAAACGTTTACATAGCAAGTCCTATGCAGCGTCGCAAGAGACACGGAAAATTGGCGGAATTTGTTGGCAACGGAAGCCAGTTAGTTATGAGACAGTTGGCTGACGTGTCAGGCTTCAATGTTTTGGTCGGTCGGTTGGACGGATGCACCGACAGACAACTGGGTAACCCTGGGGGCTCCTGCCCCCCAAAAGGGGGGGCTCCGCCAATAAAAAGTAGAATACGATGTTTAATTATAGAATACAGTAGCAAAAGCAGCCCTCAGGTTCCATGACCAACCCAACCAACCCAACCAACCCAACCAACCAACCATGGTATGCAGGCAGAGGCAGCTAAAGCAGCCCTCAGGTTCCATGACCAACCAACCCAACCAACCCAACCAACCAACCCAACCAACCAACCCAACCAACCATGGTATGCAGGCAGAGGCAGCTAAAGCAGCCCTCAGGTTCCATGACCAACCAACCCAACCAACCAAACCCAACCCAACCAACCCAACCAATCAACCAACCAACCAACCAACAAAGAAACCCAACCACCCATGGTATGCAGGCAGAGGCAGCTAAAGCAGCCCTCAGGTTGCATGACTTTAACGGAGATGGAAAGCTAACCCTGGATGAGCTGACAGAAGGATGTACACAGTTGGTTCCTGGCATCGAAAAAAGAGACGTCGCAGCTATGATGGTCAAAATGGATCCTCGGACTGACGGGTGTGTGGACTACAGACAGTTTGTGAACCACGTGGTAAGAGCTGTGTGCAGGGGTGTGGTGGGTGGGTGTAGTAAGAGCTGTGTGTGGGGGTGGGGTGGGGGGTGGGATGTGTGGGTGTGGTAAGAGCTGTGGGTGGGTGGGGGTGGGGTGGGTGGGGGTGGTGGTGGGGGGGACTACAGACAGTTTGTGAACCACGTGGTAAGAGCTGTGTGCGGGGGTGTGGTGGGTGGGTGTGGTAAGAGCTGTGTGTGGGGGTGGGGTGGGTGGGTGGACTACACATAGTTTGTGAACCACGTGGTAAGAGCTGTGTGCAGGGGTAATGGGTGGGTGGGTGGGTGGGTGGGAGTGGGGGGGGGGGGGGGGGGGGGGGGGGGGTATATGCTTGTTTCTATGTATGTTACAGTACAGGGACAGGCCAAATAGGCTAAAGGGACTTGCCCAACCGGGACAGGAAGGGCTACAAGTTCTATACAGCCTCGCAAGCAACGTTACAAATTGGCGGAGAGGTGTTCGCGACGGAGCTACAAGTGGCAACAGAAGCGAATTAATTACGAGACTGCTGGCTGACGTGTCAGGCTTCGGCTCGGTCAAACGGATGGATGGTCGTTCGGTCGGACGGACAAATGGGTAACCCTGGGGGCTCCCGCCCTCCAGAAGGGGGGGGCTCCGCTAAAAAACGCATTGATGAACTGGATCCAGACAATTGTTTTACCAACGGGGGCCCTGAGTTCGTGGTACAATGATAACTAATGAAAGATTATTAATGAAGAATACATGTCTTACCCAACCCAACCCAACCCAACCCAACCCAACCCAACCCAGCCCAACCCAACCCAACCCAGCCCAACCCAATCCCACCCAACCCAACCCAACCCAACCCAACCCAACCCAACCCAACCCAACCCAACCCAACTCTGAGACGGGGGCCCTGAGATACATTATTGTATGCAGTACAGTCTATGCTTACTTCAACGCTTAACTCCATGCGTTCCTTAACAGTCTCACCAAATGTCGCCAGAATTTCCTAACAATCACAAGATTCAGGGTTCGTCATCATCCACAAAGTATAACTGTGAATCCTCACAGTGTAACTGTGAGTATGATCGGGCACAAGAACCTCCCCTTACCTCCATGCTTGTGATTATGATCAGACACAAGAACCTCCCCTTACCTCCATGCTTGTGATTATGATCAGACACAAGAACCTCCCCTTACCTCCATGCTTGTGAGTATGATCAGACACAAGAACCTCCCCTTACCTCCATGCTTGTGAGTATGATCAGACACAAGAACCTCCCCTTACCTCCATGCTTGTGAGTATGATCAGACACAAGAACCTCCCCTTACCTCCATGCTTGTGAGTATGATCGGGCACAAGAACCTACCCTTACCTCAATGCTTGTGATTATGATCAGACACAAGAACCTCCCCTTACCTCCATGCTTGTGATTATGATCAGACACAAGAACCTCCCCTTACCTCCATGCTTGTGAGTATGATCAGACACAAGAACCTCCCCTTACCTCCATGCTTGTGAGTATGATCAGACACAAGAACCTCCCCTTACCTCCATGCTTGTGAGTATGATCAGACACAAGAACCTCCCCTTACCTCCATGCTTGTGAGTATGATCAGAGACACCCTTTTCTTCAGTGATTTTGTTTTCAAATGTGAAAGTGGGTTTTCCTTAGCTTTATGGGTTTATGCCTTCTCCAGGGACGCCGCACTACAGCTTTTTACAGCTTTTTATAGCTTCTTGAAGCTTTTTAGGGGCATTTAGGGGGGGGGGGGGACTTTTTTTTTACTTTTTGCATAGCGATAATTTCGCTAAAACGGGGTCGAAACTAGCGATCGCTATATATAGCAGAAATAAAAATCCCTGCTTGTCTTTATGTTGAAAGCCCAAAATTGTCTCCTTTTTCACAGCCCACCCAAATCTCCCTTGTTAAACAGCCCATGCTTACATCCCGTTTCTTTTCCTGAGTGTAGGTGGAGCAAACACCTCTTTACCCCCGCTGGGCAGCTGATGGGGCTCAAGGGCGCAAGCTTACAAGTGCTGGAACACCTCGAAAGCCCACAGCCAGCTTGAATGAGTCCCTTTTTTCACAGCCCACTCAAACACTCTTGATTAAACATCCCATGCTTACATCCCATTTCTTTTCCTGACTGTAGGTGGAGCAAACACCTCTTCATCCCCGTGCAGCTGATGGGGCCCAAGGGCGCAAGCTTACAAGTGCTGGAACACCTCGGAAGCCCACAGCCAGCTTGAATGAGTCCCTTTTTTCACAGCCCACTCAAATATTCTTGATTAAACCGCCCATGCTTGTACCGGTCTCTTTTCCTGACTGTAGGTGGAGCACACGCCTCATCACCCCCGGGCAGCTGATGGGGCCCAAGGGCGCAAGCTCGGAAGTGCTGGAACACCTCTGAAGTCCACTGCCAGCTTGAATGAGTCCCTTTTTCCACAGTCTACTCAAATATTCTAGGTTTAACATCCCATGCTTACATCCCATTTATTTTCCTGAGTGTAGGTGGAGCAAACACCTCTTCACCCTCGAGCAGCTGATGGGGCTCAAGGGCGCAAGCTTTTAAGTGCTGGAGCACCTCTGAAGTCCACTGCCAGCTTGCTGGAGTCTGCTTCTATGCCTGCAAGGGGGCTCTGGGGAGACTCTCCAATGCGAACGGTAGGTACTTGTCTGTATAGTTCCATACTGAGACTGCGTGAATGGTTTGTTCAGTGCATTCACATTGTTTTTGCTCAATCTTGATTGTGAATACAAGTGCTGGAGCACCTCTTAGGCCTACAGACAGCTTGCTTGGGTCTACTTCAATGCCTGCAAGGGGTTTCTGAGGAGACTCTCCCATGCGAACGGTAGGTACTTGTCTGTATAGTTCCATTCTGAGACTGCGTGAATGGTATTTCAGTGCATTTGCATTGTTTTTGCTCAATCTTGATTGCAAATACAAGTGCTGGAGCACCTCTAAGGCCCACAGCCACAGTTTTCTTGGGTTTACTTCAATGCCATCTAGGAGGTTCTGGGGAGACTCTCCAATGCGAGTGGTAGGTCCTTGTCTGTGTAGTTCCATTCTAAGATTGTTTGAATTGTTTGTTCAGTGCATCTGCATTGTTTTTGATCGATCTTGATTGCAAATACAAGTGCTGGAGCACCTCTCAGGCCCACAGCCAGCTTGATTGAGTCTATATCCCCTGCAAGGAGTTTCTGGGGAGACCCTCCAATGCGAACGGCAGGCACTCGTCTGTATCGTTCCTTACTGAGACTGCGTGAATGGTTTGTTCAGTGCATTTGCTTTGTTTTTGCTCAATCTTGATTGCGAACACAAGTGCTGGAGCACCTCTAAGGCCCACAGTCACAGTTTGCTTGGGTTTGCTTCAATGCCTGCAAGCGGTTTTTGGGAAGTCTCTTCAATGCAAGCTGTAAGACTTTGACTTCGGTGTCCCATGCGTGTGTGGTAGTGGGTGGTGGGGGGGTCAGGATGGGTGGGGTGGGGAGGGCTGCAGGTTTGTGTGTGTGTGTGGTGGTGGGTGGAAACGTTTTTCTATGGGCTATTTATATAGTTTGTAATTTTTATCCCCTGCGTGCAAAGGACTCCTGGGGAGACTATGGTGATGGTGGTGGTGACGATGGTAATGATGTCAAAGGTAGTGGTGATGGTAGTGGTGATGATGTCGAAGAGAAGAAATCCAAGGCACCTTCACAGGTAAGCTTATGATGATGGTGGTGGTGGTGGTGACTATGGTGGTGGTGTTCGTGATGATGAAGATGGAGGTAATGGTGATGATATCAAAGAGAGGAAAGCCAAGGCGCATTCACAGGTGAGCCTATGATGATGGTGGTGGTGGTGGTGGTGATGATAATGATGATGATGTTGATGATGGTGATGATGATGGTGATGATAATGATGATGATCTTGGTGGTGATGATGATGATGATGATGATGCGAACGGTAAGAATCTGACTCTGGTGTTCCATTTTGAAACTGATGAAGCAAACACCACTGTACATCCCACAGGCACTCGCTAGGCCAACCTGCCTCTATCCCAAGTTGCTGTCTGCCAGCTTCGACACTTCGACTTGGATGCAGAACCCTAGGGAGGAGAAGCTACTGACCAACAAAACAAACACCACAAGCAGCACAAGCGCAACGCAAACAACACAAACTCAAAGCAAACACCACTGTACATCCCACAGGCACTTGTTCGGCCAACCTGTCTCTACCCCAACTAACTGTCCGCCAGCTTTGATGCTTCATCCAGGATGCAGAACCCCAGGGAGGAGGAGCTGCAGACCAACAAAACAAACACCACAAGCAGCACAATTACAACGCAAACAACACAAACTCAATACAAACACCACTGTACATCCCACAGGCACCTGCTAGGCCAACCTGTCTCCACCCCAACGAACTGTCCGCCAGCTTTGATGCTTCATCCTGGATGGAGAACCCCAGGGAGGAGAAGCTACATACAAAAAAACAAGCAGCACAAGCACAACGCAAACAACGCAAACTCAATACAAACACCACTGTACATCCCACAGGCACCTGCTCGGCCAACCTGTCTCTACCCCAAGTCACTGTCCGCCAGCTTTGACGCTTCGTCTTGGATGCAGAATCCCAGGGAAGAGAAGCTACAGACCAACAACCCAGCCATGTACGAAGTCATTGCATCCCTGTCTGCAAGCTCGCCTGATTTGGCGGAATCACTGCGAGGCTCGTGCCCTGAGTTCACGTAAGTACCTTGCTTGGATGCACACTTTTTGAGCCCCACTGCGCGTTTCGCGCAGTTTTTCAACCCCCTGTGGGCGCAGAGCGCAATTTTTGCGTTTTTTCACTAAAAAGCGCTGACCAATTTGACGTTTGTGCACTTTAAGCGCTGACCAATTTGGCAAGAAGTAGCACCCTGGTGAGTACCTTGCTTGGATGCATGAGCAAGGACTGTAAACACGCACTCACTAGTCGTTAACACACATGCGCACTAGTTTGTAAACACACATGCACACTTGTCTGTAACACACGCGCATACTAGACTGTAACATACACATATGCACACGCAAGCACACATGCAAAAACAAACACGCACAGGCGGCCCGCATCAGAGGTCGGGTCTTCAAAGGTGCGCACTGGAAAGAGGTACTGGCCTTATATGTGCCTGAACACACACACACACACATATGCAACGACACACACATGCACACACACACACACGTATCTAAAATGGCGGTCCTTCCCACCACAGGCGGCCTGCATCTGTGGGTGAGTCTTCAAAGATGCGCGCTGGAAACAGGCACTGGACTTCTACATGCCTGGGCACACACACAGACACAGACACACACACACACAACTGATCAACATTGATGGTACTTCCCACACAGGCGGCCTGCATCTGTGGGTGAGTCTTTAAAGATGCGTGCTGGAAACAGGCGCCGGACTTCTACGTGCCTGGGCACACACACATGCACATGCACACACACACACGTATCTAAAATGGCGGTCCTTCCCACTGCAGACAGTGGGTGAGTCTTTAAAGATGCGCTCTGGAAACAGGCACTGGACTTCTACGTGCCTGGGCACACACACATGCACATGCACACACACACACACACACACACACACAACTGATCAACATTGATGGTACTTACCACACAGGCGGCCCGCATCAGAGGGTGCGTCATCAAAGGCACACACTGGCAAGAGGTACTGGCCTTCTACACGCAAGGATACCAGCACTGTCACCATCCCCGCCCCTGGAACCACCCAAGCTAGCACAAGCATCGATGACCATTACATGCGAAAGGGCGGCGGCTCTTTCATGTCGTTTCAAACGGAAGACAAGGAGAGGAAAGCCAAGGCGCATTCACAGGTGAGCTTATGATGATGATGATGGTGGTGGTGGTGGTTGTGATGATAATGATGGTGGTGGTGGTGGTGATGTCGAAGGGATAAAAGTCAAGGCGCATTCTCAGGCAAGCCTATGATGATGATGGTGGCAGTGGTGGTGGTTATGATAATGGTGGTGGTGATGGTGGTGGTGGTGGTTGTGATGATAATGATGGTGGTTGTGGTGGTGATGTCGAAGGGATACAAGTCAAGGCACATTCTCAGGCAAGCCTATGATGATGATGGTGGCAGTGGTGGTGGTTATGATAATGGTGGTGGTGATGGTGGTGGTGGTGGTTGTGATGATAATGATGGTGGTTGTGGTGGTGATGTCGAAGGGATCAAAGTCAATGCGCATTCTCAGGCAAGCCTATGATGATGATGGTGGCAGTGGTGGTGGTGATGATAATGGTGGTGGTGATGGTGGTGGTGGTGATGATGGTGGTGATGATGATGGTGGTGGTGGTGATGATGGTGGTGATGATGATGGTAGTGATGATGGTGGCAGTGGTGGTGATGATGATGGTGATGGTGGTGGATATGTCAAAGAGAGGACAGCCAAGGCGCATTCTCAGGTGAGCCTATGATGATGATGGTGATGGTGATGATGATGGCGGTGGTATTGGTGGTGGTGATGATGGTGGTGGTGGTGGTGGTGATGATGGTGGTGATGATGATGGTAGTGATGATGGTGGCGGTGGTGGTGATGGTGATGGTGGTGGATATGTCAAAGAGAGGACAGCCAAGGCGCATTCTCAGGTGAGCCTATGATGATGATGGTGATGGTGATGATGATGGCGGTGGTATTGGTGGTGGTGATGATGATGATAGTGATGATGATGGTGATGATGGTAGTGGTGATGATGATAGTGATGGTGGTGATAATGATGATGATGGTGATGTGGTGGTGATGGTGGTGATGATGATGGTGGTAGTGATGGTGGTGATGTCAAAGAGAGAAAAGCCAAGGCGCACTCTCAGGTGAGCCTATGATGATGATGGTGGTGGTGGTGGGGATGATGATGGCGATGGTGGTGATGATGGTGATGGTGACAATGATGATGATGATGATGATGATGATGGGAAATTATGATGATGATGATGATGATGATGATGATGATGATGATGGGAGATGATGATGGGAGATGATGGAGACAATGGGGCCGGGTTTGGGGTGAGGAATGCCACATGCATGCACACAGCTCTCTGTGAATGAAATGCTCTAAAGAATGCACTTACCTGGACAAGTATTTAAACTGTCTAATCCACCTAGTACGCTCCCTGGTTTCCGTGGGTCTCGCATGGGGGGACAAGGAATTGGAAGACGGTGAGCAGATGGGAGTTGGCTGAAAAGCCATGTACCAATCCAAACACAACACAATCCAACCCAACCCAATTCAATCCAATCCAACCCAATCCAATCCAATCCAATGTACTCACACCTCTCTCCCCAACCCCTCCAGGCAAAGACCCGCATTGAGGCCAAGACGGATTTTGAGAACTCCCGAGCATGCACCGACCAGCAGATGGCCGAGAAGGGCGACCAAGATCGATTATCTATCATGAGTTTCGGGAAGCAGCGGTACGACCAGCGGGCGCAGATGTACGAGCAGGCTAGAATGTTGCCCCAACCATTCCAGGCAGACAAGCAGATCAGTCCCATCTTTGGAAGGGACTCTTACTATGCCAGCACCGGCTACCAGGGTGTCCATGGCCAGACTGGGCAGTTCATCCATGGGCTGCACAGTCTCCTAGCAACAAATTGATACACTACCAGGGTGTCCATGGCCAGACTGGGCAGTTCATCCATGGGCTGCACAGTCTCCTAGCAACAAATTGATACACTACCAGGGTGTCCATGGCCAGACTGGGCAGTTCATCCATGGGCTGCACAGTCTCCTAGCAACAAATTGATACGCTACCAGGGTGTCCATGGCCAGACTGGGCAGTTCGTCCATGGGCTTCACAGTCTCCTAGCAACAAATTGATAGGCTTCCAGGGTGTTGGTGGTCTCAGCGCTTAGTGCATCCATGGGCTGCACAGTCTCCTAATAATTATTGAGGTGGCGATCAGGGTGTTGGTGGTTTCAGTGCTTAGTGCATCCATGGGCCGCACAGTATCCTAGTAATAAATGAGAAAACGATCAGGGTGTTGATGGTCTCAGTGGTTAGTGCATCAATGGGCTGCTCAGTCTCCTAGCAACAAACTGATAGGCTCCCAGGGTGTCCATGGCCAGACTGGGCAGTTCATCCATGGGCTGCACAGTATCCTAGTAATAGATGAGAAGGTAATCAGGGTGTTGGTGGTTTCAGTGGTTAGTGCATCCATGGGCTGCACAAACTCCTAGCAATAAATGAGTAGGCAAGCAGGGTTTAGATGGCCCGACCTTGCAAAGTATCCTAGCAATACAGGAGTTGGCAAGCAGGGTCAAGATGGTCTCCGTGGTTAGTGCATCAACGGGCTGCACAAACTCCTAGCAATACAGGTGTAGGCAAGCACGGTTCAGATGGCCCGACCTTGCCCAGTATCCTAGCAAACAGGTGTAGGCAATCAGGGTTTAGATGGCCGGGTTTAGATGGCCCGACTTGGCACTTCATCAACTGGCTGCAAGATCTCTAACAAACAAATCCACAGGCTTCAGAGCATAAATAAATGAAGACAGTACGCCTGAAAATGAGGCGTGAGGGTGAGGGGGCCAGCCCATTTGCTGGCACTGGGGCCAACCACCAATAGAGGGGTGTGGGTGGGTGGGGGGAGAGGGGCTCGGGGCATGTGCCAATGGTATCCTCGTGAAGGCAGCAGCAGTACGATCCTGCTGCTGCTGCTGCTGCTGCTTTAAATAAATACATATTACGCCTCGAGACGTGAGACTGAGGGAGACAGCCTGTTTGCTTGCACTGGGGCCAACCACCAACTGCTACTGCTGCTCTTTAGTTATTTCACTTTTTGTCATACCGGGGTCTGTTACTCCCTGTGTAAGCTACGTAGGCAGTACATGCCATATCGGGCAGTACTGTCTTCCATACTACCTCAGACGAGAACTGAGTTTTTGCACGACATTTTGACTGTTCGAAGTATACTTGTTACAGAAATTGAAATTGAAATTGTTACATCCGTGTAATGCAGCCACTCACAGGACGTAAAATTAAGGACACCACTGTATAAGCCGGAGCTAGTAGTAGTCACCATATAATTGTTACAGATGTGTATATGCTGGATAGAATACTAAAGCACGTACATAGCGAGTTTCATCAGCTATAAACACGTTCGTATGTTTTTTTCTTCTGGATAGTGTACTATATATATCAAAATTGAGATAAGTATGTGTACAGTGATAGTTTTGTTTAATACTGAATACCGGTAGGCCTTTAATGCCAGCAGGAAATGGCGAGCAGCCAAATTGCTGGATGAAGCTATGTAACCAAGTTCAAGGTGAATACCGTCAGGCCTTCAATGTAATAGGTTTGAAATATACCGGTAGGCCTTGAATGTAATTGAAATTGAAATTGAAATTGTTACATCCGTGTAATACCGTTACTCACAGGACGTGGAGTTAAGGACACCATAGCGTAACCTTGAATGTAATATATTTTAAATACACCGGTAGGTTTAAGAGATGCCGGCTGAGGACAAAAGAGCATTTGTCAGTGGTCAAGCAAAACCGGTAGTCAGCATGGTAGATCAGAGCATGGTAGCCGGCATGTAACCAAGTCCAAGTAGGCGGTATCATAAACGTATGTTCATGTTAACGTTTTCCTGGCAATACTGTTTGTTACTGCCGATGACGGCGAGCAGCCAAATTGCTGGCTGAAGCTATGTAACCAAGTTCAAGTTCAAGTAACCAAGTTTAAATTATTCGGCGACCGGGAGGTGTGAACCGTCAAGGCCTCAAAAAATTTACTTCTACTTCTCCCGATCGATTTTCTCTGATAATGTAGCTATAATGGCATGTAACATACTAACATGGCGATATTCCGAGACATTTTCCAGGTCATTCTGAGCACCTCATTCGGGGGGGGGGGGGGGGGGGGGGGGGGGGGGTGCTCGTTTTTTCTTCTAACTTTCTACCGTACTCAGACCTCCAAATGACTTTCTGAGACCACCCATGAGTAGGCCTTGGTAAGGGTGGGTGGGTGAATGGGTGGGAGGCTGGGTGAATTAATGGGTGAGTGGATAGGTAAATGGGTGAGTATGGGTGTTATGACCCCAGCCCTGTGTGGGAATTCCAAGGATGCCATTATGTGCGCCATATTGTAAACCCCCCGAATCCATATCCAAGTTTTTCAAAAAAGGGGTATTTATATTAAAGGGGGGGGGGGGGGGGGGGGGGGTCAGCCCTCCTCAGGTTTTTTAGGGATAAGTGTTCCCCATTTATTTTTATACTCCCGAGGCGACCAACCAATCCACAGACGACATTGATTGGTCTTTGGTCGGGAACTGAAGCTTCGATTTGGTACCACAGGTAAATTTCAAAAATCGAGATTGAGGGTTCAAACCGTGCTTTCACTCTAATATTCATCGGGGCTTTGGATGTGAATGCAACACGCACTAGGGGGTCTGTTTTTTTGTTTTCTTTCTTTTTTGTAGTTGTGAAAGCAAGAGCAGCCAAATAACTGGTTGAAGCTATGTAACCAAGTTGAAGTTCAAGTAGTTGTGAAAGGACTTTCACCCCAGGAGGAGGATCTCCCGACACAGGGATGTGCGTGTTTGCACACACGGCTATGTGCAAGTGTGCATGTCCACACGCATCCACGTATGTGAAATTAAACAAATGGAAACAAAAGTGATTTGTTCGAGTTTACATTTTCCTGGTAATAATATTTTTACTGCCAAAGACGGCGAGCAGCCAAATTTCTGGCTGAAGCTATGTAACCAAGTTCAAGTTCAAGTATGTGTTGAACGACCCTGTTTGTCACTGGTCCTGCAGAAGTGAGTATGTATGTTACAGTCCAGGTGTAGGCCAAAGAGGCTAAAGGGACTTGCCCAACAGTGTAATAAGGGCTTGAAGAGAAAAGGCACTGATGACCTGAACCCCAAACAATCGTTTTACGGACGGGGGCCCTGAGTTCGTGCTACAGTGATCATTTTTTCTTCTCCAGCAGTCCAGCAGAAGTCAGCATGGCGTTTGGCTGTTCGAAGTATACTTGTTACAAAGTTACAGATGTTGATGCGCCCCATCTATGCCAGATAGGCTGCACGAGATTCCAAAAATGAGGTAAATATATGTGCGGCAGTCACATTTAAATACCGGTAAACTGTTAGGCTGAGGTAGGTTTAAGAGATGCCGGCTGATGAAAGAGATGCAGTAGTCACCGGTCCAGCAGAAGTCAGCATGGCAGCTCCCTTGTAGCCGGCAACCTGTAACCAAGTGAACATGCAACCAAGTTCAAGTTCAAGTTAACATGTCTAAGCAAGTTGAAAGCAATATGCAACTAAGATAACATGCAACCATGTTCAAGTTAACACGTTCAACCAAGTTCAAGTTCAAGATGACATGTTCAACCAAGTTCAAGGCAATATGCCAATATGTAACCAAGTTCAAGTTCAAGTTCAAGTTAACATGCAACCATGTTCAAGTTAACATGTCTAAGCAAGTTGAAAGCCATATGCAACTAAGATAACACGAAACCATGTTCAAGTTAACATGTTCAAGGCAATATGTAAACAAGTTCAAATTCAAGTTAACATGTTCAAGGCAATCTGTAAACAAGTTCAAGTTCAAGTTAACATGTTCAAGGCTTTGGATAGAGCACACATCCCTCGCTCAATGAGACACTGTCAAATGTGTGGGTTCCAAAAAACTGAGGATGAAATGCATATGTTTGAGTGCCCTTTTTATAATGATATTCGCCTCCGCTACCAGAATCTGTTTACAGATATTTATAGGCATGTCCATGAGGATACCGACTTAACCGTATGGAATGTGGAATTCTGCGATTCCACATTCAGAACCTTTATGAATGGAAATGGCACTAAGTCTTTTTGGAGCAACCTAGCCGACTATCTTTCTACTTGTAGAAGAGCAAGACAGGAAGCCCTGGACTGCTTAGTGGCACCGTAATTTATTATCCCTTTTTTTTCTTCTTGAGACTTCTCATTTGTTAGCTTCTTACCTCCGCCACTGTAAGTGGTTGAGATCTGGGTCCTGCTCTAAGGGGTTTAATACCTACGCCACCAAAACGGTGGTTGGGAGTTTGGTTTGTTTGTCCTCGACACACCCCTGATGTAATGGGGTTTTTTGCTTTGTGGGTGCTTTTTCTTTTTGTTTAAAGCACAGAGTCTCATACACCCTCGCGGTGTCAAGTAGAATTTAACATGTAATGTAATGTAATGTAAGGCAATATGTAAACAAGTTCAAAATCAAGTCAACATGCAACCATGTTCAAGTTAACACGTCCAACCAAGTGCAAGGCAATATGTAACCAATTTATGTTCAAACAAGTTCAAGGCAATATGAACCAAGTTCAAGTCCAGGTTCAATTACCCCCCCCCCCCCCCCCCCCCCCCCCCCCCCCCCCACACACACACACCCTTTTTTCAAGGAGGATTTTCGTCTCAAGGGGTGGGTCTCCCTAAGCTAGCCCTAGAGTAGCCGGCTATTTTTTTAATGCCAAAGACGGCGAGCAGCCAAATTGCTGGCTGAAGCTATGTTGCCAAGTTCAAGTTCAAGTTCAAGTAGCCGTCTTCCTTGTACTCAATTGGTAGACAAGTGGGTTAGGAAGTGGACATACTATAATTTGGATCCACGAAAATTAGGCTTCTATAATGGATCGGGTTTAGAACAGATGGATTATCATGCATTCTAGCAGCTAGACCAGCTTATGGGCAGCTTCCGCCCTGGGGAAATCAAGGTGCATGTGCATGTTATTACCCCAAGGAAGGGCCTAACATGCAAGGCACAGGCCATAGAGATTTGAGCAGCAGGGATATTCCTTACCACGATATATCGCGCACGCGCGATTTTTAATGTGTATTCCCGTTTTGGTCCATCGCGCCCCCAGGTGCGAGTAATGTTTCCAGATCTCAGATCCCTGGGTGGAACATCGCCCGCCACGATTTTTAATGTTTCCAGATCTCAGATCCCTGGGTAGAGCATCGTCCACCATGATTTTTAATGTTTTTAATTATTTTATATTAATCTTCCCAAATGTTACACCTGGGCATCGGGCATTCCAGCAGCAAAGTGATTTGGGCATTTAAATGATTCCTGGGACCAATTGGATCCGTGAATAAATAAATACATAAATAAATAGTAGGCCATATTAAGAGGCATGAGGCATGAGGTTCAGACCTTCTAACAAGGAGACTCTTTTATGGTGACTACTGCTAGCCCCGGCTTACGCAGTGGTGTCCTTAACTTCACGTCCTGAGAGTGGCACATTACTCGGATGTAACAATTTCAATTTCAGGCATGAGGTTTAGGGGGCCAGCCCGTTTGCTAGCACTGGGGCCAACCAAGGTACTTCAGAATGACCCCCATCTATGCTGCCTGAGACGCAACTGATTGCATAGCCTGCGTCCTGCAACACAACGGACCCTCCCAACGTTGCGTCCTGCAAAGCAACATACCCTTCGACGTTGCGTCAGCGACGGAGGATGCAGCGTTGGGAGGGTCCGTTGTGTTGCAGGACGCAGGCTATACAATTGGTTGCGTCTCAGGCAGCATAGATGGGGGTCATTCTGAAGTACCCTGGTTGGCCCGTCCTGATCAACCCTGGTTACAACCAGCAGAGTCGGCTCGTGATTCGTGCCATGCGACGGGCTTGCGAGAGGTCGCTGGTTCAATTCCCGCAACTCCCCTCATGTCGACGGAGGACGCAGCGTCCTGAACAACCCTGGGGCCAACCACCAATTGGATCCTTGATATTGCATGAAAAAGTCCTTTTCAATTTTACCATGAAGATGATTTTATTTTTTCCTGATGCCCTACGGGCCCCCTCATGTGCCCGCAGCTTGATGGAGCCAAGGAAGACTTATTTGATTGTTTGTATTTGATGGGTTTTATTTGATTTCGTGTATTTAATGTACTCATATTGTTAGAGGCCAAGCCAAGTACCGTTTGTTTCTGCTGTGCTGAGTTTTTTTACAATAATGTTGTTCGTCTCAAAGGGTGGGTCTCTACACTAGCCCTAGTCTCGAAGAATTATGTGATGAGGCGGAGTCTTTCCTACTCGGAACAAGGGAGTAGGCATGTTGCAAGTGACACAGAAAATTAGCGGAGTTGCTGTCGTGTAACGGGAGAGAGGCAGAGATAGGAAGTTGGAGAGGTGAATCAGAAGGGTGGAGAGAGCGGAGGAAGCGACAGGTGGCACCGGAAATTGAGTGCAGCAGATCGAGGCCAGGGTTTCTACCCACAGTGCGACAACCATCCGTACAAAGAGGCTCACACTCAGGACTGGCGCGGGGATATCTTCTCCATCCCCGCTCCTGACTATTTCATGACCTGGGGGTACAACAGGTACATCCTGGGCGATCATAGGGACGATGATAAAAATAAACGCTTCTCACTCTTGTCTCCATAATATTGAAGGTATGCCCGAGGTATGTCCCACACTGACTGATCATTACCTGATGGCTACCAAAGCCATCAGGTAATGATAACGCCTGGTGGGGCATGGTGTTAAGGGAGCCCGTCGTACGCGGGTAGGGAGCGGTCTTCTACCTCAACTGGACAAGCTACCATCGCGGTTGACAACGACCTGCAATGCCAAGTGCGACCAAAGGGGGAATCGAACCTCCGACTCTTCATCCTCAAAGTGATTTGGTCTACCACTAGACCAATGTATATCACTGAAAGGGGCTTATTAAAGCCATCAGGTACCTATCAGGACAGTATGGAACAATACCTGGAGACATAGAGTTCTCAGCTGTCAAGACACTCTATTCCACAACCATGGATCTAACTGAACCTCTGACTCAGGGATATTTTTTTCAAATCAAAAAGAGGAAGTTTAATTTCTTTTTATTTTATACCTCCCTATTTTCCACCTCCCAAAACAGGATCCTTATTCCGATTTTGGTCGATTCGGGTCATTTTTAGTCAGTTTCAGTAAAAAAAAGAAGTTCTTATTCCGGCAATTTCGGCCAAAAAGGGGTCTTGTATTCCGATCAGAATGTTTTCTGGAAAAAAATCCCTGCTCTGTGTATCTCTCCAGGTGCCAAGAGCTGTACTCCCTAATCCCAGTCCTCAATGGAGTCTGGGTATGTAACGATTAATTCATCCCCTCAATGGACAATCATGCTTACCTTGTCCGCGTTGGTTTTCAAGTCTGGCTGGAACTGCTCCCAGAGCTTCTTCTTGGTTAACTGGTTGGGGGTCTTGGCTTCCTCCTGCAAAAATATGGGCGGGATGGCGTTTATGTTTTCAGAACCTGTATACATAATCAATAAACATAACACCTTGTGACTTGGCGTGAGGTTGAGGTGGCCAGCCAGTTAGCTTGCACTGGGGCCAACCACTCATGTGCCTTCCAACTGTGTCCACCCATGTTGCTGGTTGGAGGTCTTGCCATCCTCCTTCCAAAGGGTTAGATAGCATTTCTGCTTTCAAGACCTGTTTACATAATCAATAAACCATACGCCTTGTGACTTCGCGTGAGGTTGAGGTGGCCAGCCAATTTTCTTGCACTGGGGCCAAACACCCATGTGCCTTCCAACCGTATTCACCCTTGTTGCTGGTTGGAGGTCTTGCCATCCTCCTGCAAAAAAGGTGGGATAGCGTTTCTGTTTTCAAAACCTGTGCCTTTCAAGTGTTTTCACCCATGTTGGTGGTTTGCCCCAGGGCAAGCAAACAGGCTGGCCCCCTCAACCTCACGCCTCATAATAAGGCGTATAGTTTCTTCACCCATGTCATCGCATTCTGTACTTCGGTGTGTTGGGGCTCTTGGGGTCCTCCTGCAAAGGGGTGCTATACCGTTTCTGTTTTCAAAACCTGTGCCTTTCAAGTGTTTTCACCCATGTTGGTGGTTGGCCCCAGGGCAAGCAAACAGGCTGGCCCCCTCAACCTCACGCCTCATAATAAGGCGTATAGTTTCTTCACCCATGTCATTGCATTCTGTACTTCGGTGTGTTGGGGGTCTCAGGGTCTGCAAAGGGGTGATATACCGTACATGTTTTTCAAAACGCCGTATTTCCCACACAGTAGTGGGAGAAATGAAGTATTCAGACGCGCGACGCGGAATACCGAAGGCTGCCTTCATATTTCAAATACCCGTAAACCCCGGGCAAAACCAGGAGTGACCATTGCCAGTGAATTCAACCAGTGCCCTGATCTCCCCGGTAAAAAAGCGAAGGCACAGCAACCGAGGCCACTAAAATTTTAGTGCTCCAAGCTGCCAAAGCTTTCCATCTTTACCAGCTTTTCTAGTTCTCACCATCATCCCTCTGTCCCACAGGAGTTATATCTTCCAGAAGCTACCAGAGCCTCCCAGGGGAAGTGACTCAGTTATTATTTGACAGTAGCGACTCTTTTGGTAGTAGCACAAAGAGAGACCTGAACAGTCTGGACTTACAAGCTAGATAGTGCAGTTGAATTTATTTTAATGGCAACAGCTGATAAGACCAGTAAGGCCAGCCAGTGATGAATCAGAGCTAAATCCTTTCAAGGCCCAGCATACACCTTAAATATGTCTACTAGCACTTGTACCAATGGGGGCCCCATCTGAAAGATCGCTGGACCTCTCGGGCAGTGACTCAATGTCCAGCAAGCAGGCCCCCAACTTTTGCAAACATAAGTACTGACAATGATGCCTGCATGTGCTTATTCCCTAAACCCTGAAGGGTAAATTATATGTATTTGGAAATATGAAAAGCAACTGTAAAGGTATCTGAGTCAACCGTCTGAATCTGCGCCCTCACAACGTCCTCAACCGTCAAATTGCATTATATTATTTAAAATAGAATCTAAAAATGTGCTCTTGAGTGTAATGGGTCTAGCCATCTAGGGGTCCAGAGCTTTCTTTTTGTTTCGGAATGAGGGTCTTCTGGTAGCGATCAGGGATTCGGGGTCTTTCAAGGTTGGGCTCCTGGTAGCAATTTGGTTAGGCGGCCCAAAGAGGAGAAATAAGGATAACGCGTATGTTTTTTCATATATTCATATGTTCATATAGATAATGTATGTTTTTATATATAATATACGTATCCGTGTACATGAATATCATAACACATACTCATTTATTTTTTCAAACCCGTGTCTTAAAAATGCCCCCCCCCCCCCCCCCCCCCCCCCCCCACACACACATATACACACACAATCTACACCCACCCACCTACCCACACATAAAGACATACACCCACCCAAACATACAGACAAACACCCGCCCATACACCCACACATAAAGACAAACACCCACCCACACATACACCCACACATAAAGACAAACACCCACCCACAGATACACCCACACATAAAGACAAACACCCACCCACACATACACCCACACATAAAAATACAATCACCTGCTTCTCGTTGCCCCCCCCCAACCAAACCCTTTTCCCAACAGGTGCCCCCTCAGCTTGAAAGAGGAATTTAAGGCTGATATTGGAGTCCAAATAACAGTTGGAGGGAGGAATTTGAGGTTGACATTTCATTTCAAACACCCACCTGCTTCTCGTTGCCCTCCCCAAACCAAACCCTTTTCCCAACAGGTGCCTCCTCAGTTTAAAGAGGAATTTAAGGCTTATATTGCAGTCCAAATAACAGTTTGAGGGAGGAATTTGAGGTGGACATTTAATTACAAACACTCACCTGCTTCTCGTTGCCCTCCCCAAACCAAACCCTCTCCCCAACAGGCGCCTCCTCAGGAGGCGAAAGCACCTCCACGTTCTCATGAGATGCGTCAGAAGCACACAGCACCATACCGTTGGCTGCAGAGGGGGGGAGAATACATGTTTGCGTCTCTTCATCATCTGTTTCCTGAATGTTGGCATGAACACTGTCTACCCAATAAAGTAATAAACACAACAACATGATGCGTGCCAGAAGCACACAGCACCATTGGCTGCAGAGGAGAAGGGATTACATGTGTGCATCATTTCATCATCCATACTTATGAAAGCTGGCACGAGCACTGTCTGCCCCCCCCCCCCCCCACCACCACCACCCCCAACAACAACAACAACATGATGCGTGCCAGAAGCACACAGCACCATTGGCTGCAGAGGAGAAGGAATTACATGTGTGCATCATTTCATCATCCATACTTATGAAAGCTGGCACGAGCACTGTCTGCCCCCCACCCCCCCCCCCCCACCACCCCCACCCCCAACAACAACATGATGCGTGCCAGAAGCACACAGCACCATTGGCTGCAGAGGAGAAGGGATTACATGTGTGCATCATTTCATCATCCATACTTATGAATGCTGGCACGAGCACTGTCTGCCCCCCACCACCACCCCCACCCCCAACAACAACATGATGCGTGCCAGAAGCACACAGCACCATTGGCTGCAGAGGAGAAGGGATTACATGTGTGCATCATTTCATCATCCATGCTTATGAATGCTGGCACGAGCACTGTCTGCCCCCCCCCCCCCCCCCCCCCCCACCATGATGCGTGCCAGAAGCACACAGCACCATTGGCTGCAGAGGAGAAGGGATTACATATGTGCATCACTTCATCATCCATGCTTATGAATGCTGGCACGAGCACTGTCTGCCCCCCCCCCCCCCCCCACCACCACCCCCACCATGATGCGTGCCAGAAGCACACAGCACCATTGGCTGCAGAGGAGAAGGGATTACATGTGTGCATCACTTCATCATCCATGTTTCTGAATACTGGCCAGAGCACTGTCTGCCCCCCCCCCCCCCCCACCACCACCACCAAAAACAACACGAGATGCATCAGAAGCACTCAGCGCCATGCCACTGGCTGCAGAGAGGAGGGGAATATATATTTGCATCATTTCGTCATCTGTGTTTCTGAATGCTGGCACGAGCACAGTCTTCCCAACAAACAAAAACACATGGGACGCGTCAGATGTGCACAGCACCATAGATTTGGCTGCAGAGGGGAGGGGAATACTCATTTGCGTAATGGCATCATCCGTGTTTATGAATGCTGGCCCGAGCACTGTCTACCCCCCCCCCCCCCCCCCCCCCCCCCCTCCCCCCCCCCCCACACAAAAAAACATGAGATGCATCAGAAGCGCTCAGCACCATGCCATGGGCTGCAGAGGGGAGGGGAATACATGTTTGCGTCATTTCATCATGTGCTTCTGAATGCTGGCACGAGCACTGTCTGCCCAACAAAAAAACATGAGACGCGTCAGATGCACACAAAATGCAATTGGGAGGGGAATACATGTGTGCGTCATTTCGTCATCTGTGTTTCTGAATGCTGGCACGAGCACAGTCTGCCCAAAAAAAAAAAAAAAAACGCGCCAGATGCACACAAAATGCAGTTGGGAGGGGAATACATGTTTGCGTCATTTTATCATCCGTGTTTATGAATGCTTGCACGGGCACTGTCTGCCCAACACACAAAAAAAACATGAGACTTGTCAGAAGAGCACAGCACGATGCCGTCAGCTGCAGAGGGGAGGGTGAAACATGTTTGCGTCATTTGTGTTTGTGTTTGCGTCATTTCGTCATCTGTGTTTCTGAATGCTGGCACGAGCACTGTCTGCCCCAACCCACCCACCCCCAAAAAAACAAAAGACGTGAGACGTGTTACAAGCACACATCACCATTGGCTGCAGAGGGGAGGGGAATACATGTGCGCATCATTTAATCATCTGTTTTTCTGAATGCTGGCATGAGCACTGTCTCCCCCCCCCCCCCCCCCCCCCCCCCCCCCCAAAACGTGAGACATGTTAGAAGCACGCAGCACCATTGGCTGCAGAGGGGAGGGGAATACATGTGCGCATCATTTAATCATCTGTTTTTCTGAATGCTGCCATGAGCACTGTCTCCCCCCCCCCCCCCCCCCCCCCCTCCTCCCCCCCAAAAACGTGAGACGCGTTAGAAGCACACAGCACCATTGGCTGCAGAGGGGAGGGGAATACATGTGCGCATCATTTAATCATCTGTTTTTCTGAATGCTGGCATGAGCACTGTCTCCCCCCCCCCCCCCCCCCCCCCCCCCCCCCCCTCCTCCCCCCCCAAAAACGTGAGACGTGTTAGAAGCACACAGCACCATTGGCTGCAGAGGGGAGGGGAATACATGTGCGGATCGTTTCATCATCTGTGTTTGTGAATGCTGGCAGAAGCACAGTCCACCAATAAATACATAAACGTGAGATTCGTCAGATGTGCACAGCATCATTGGCTACAGAGGGGAGGGGAATACATGTTTGCATTGTTTCATCATCCGTGTTTATGAATGCTGGCATGAGCACTGTCAGCCCAACACACACAAAAAACACGAGACTTGTCAGAAGCGCACAGCACGATGCCGTCAGCTGCAGAGGGGAGGGGGAAACATGTTTGCGTCATTTGTGTTTGTGTTTGCGTCATTCAATCATCTGTGTTCCTGAATGCTGGCATGAGCACTGTCTGCCCCCCCCCCCCACCCCCCCACCACCCCCAAACAAAAAACGTGAGGCGTGTTAGAAGCACACAGCACCATTGGCTGCAGAGGGGAGGGGAATACACGTGCGCATTGTTTCATCGTCTGTGTTTATGAACGCTGGCACGAGCACAGTCTACCCCAAAAGTATTAAACAAAAAAACGCGAGACGCGTCAGATGTGCACAGCACCATGCTGTTGGCTGCAGAGTGTAGCACAAACTCAGGGCCCCCGTCGGTTAAACGATTGTTTGGGGTTCAGTTCATCAGTGCTTTTTCTTTTTAAGCCCTTCCTATTTGGTTGGGCAAGTCCCTTAAGCCTATATGGCCTACCCCTGGACTGTAACATACATACAGAGGGGAGGGGAATACATGTTTGCATCATTTCATCATCCGTGTTTCTGAATGCTGGCACGAGCACAGACGCACAGTCTGCAAAACAAAAGTGAGATTCGTCAGATGAGCACAGCATCATGCCATTGGCTGCAGTGGCAATGGGAAAATATAAGCAGTTTGTCATCAGGGTTTGGGGATTAAGGTTGAATAATAATAAAATAATAAAAAAACGAAAAAATAAGGTTACGGTTTAATTTAATCATGTTGTGTTAGAATAATGGCAAGGAGATTTGGAAGTAGATGAAGGCACTCACATTTTATTCCCTCCAGGTTGTGGATGACAACAACCCCACCCCACCAGGCCCCCTTCCACCACCATCCCACCCACTACCACCTCACACACACAAAGGGAAAGGGAGAGGGAATGAGAAAAAGGAAAATGGGGAAGTAGATGAAGACACTCACATTTGATTCCCTCCAGGTTGCGCACAGAGCAAGGAAATAAAGGAAAAAGGAAGATGATGCTGATGATGCTGATGATGATGCAGGCACTCACTTTGGTAGTTGGCCCGAGTGTAAGCAAACAGGCTGGCCCCCTTTCACCTCGTGCCTCGTAATAAGGTGTACCGTTTATTAATTTGTTTAATAAGGCATTTGCACTTAATTCCCTTCAGGTTGCAGATAACAACGACCCCCCCCCCCCCCCCCCCCCCCCCCCCCCACACACACACCCCACCCCACCTTGCCCCCTCCCACCAACATCCCACCCATCTAAAGGGAAGGGGAAAAGGAAAAGGGGGATGAAGATGGAGGCACTCATATTTGATCCCCTTGATGTTGCAGAAGACACAATCCCCCCCCCCCCCCCCCCCCCCCCCCCCCCCCCGCCCCCCTCCCACCCACCACCCCACCTTGCCCTCTCTCACCGCCATCCCACCCATCTAAAGGGAAGCGAAAAAAGAAAAAAGGGGGATGAAGATGGAGGCACTCACATTTGATCCCCTTAAGGTTGTGCCCCTTGAGGTTGCAGATGACACCCCCCGCCCCCCCCCGCCCCCCTCCCACCCACCACCCCACCTTGCCCCCTCCCACCACCATCCCACCCATCTGAAGGGAAGGGAAAAAGGAAAAGGGGGATGAAGATGGAGGCACTCACATTTGATCCCCTTAAGGTTGTGCCCCTTGAGGTTGCAGATGACACCCCCCCTCCCACCCCCGCCCCCCTCCCAGCCACCACCCCACCTTGCCCCCTCCCACCACCATCCCACCCATCTGAAGGGAAGGGAAAAAGGAAAAGGGGGATGAAGATGG
Organism: Chlamydomonas sp. ICE-L; assembly: GCA_013435795.1. NCBI lineage: Eukaryota > Viridiplantae > Chlorophyta > Chlorophyceae > Chlamydomonadales > Chlamydomonadaceae > Chlamydomonas > Chlamydomonas sp. ICE-L. The sequence continues at coordinate 60,047,298 of JACBWV010000610.1, forward strand.
AGGCACTCACATTTGATCTCCTTGATGTTGCAGATGACAACAATCCCCCCCCCACCCCCCGCCCCCCGCCCCCCTCCCACCCACCACCCCACCTTGCCCCCTCTCACCACCATCCCACCCATCTTAAGGGAAGGGAAGAAGGAAAAGGGGGATGAAGATGGAGGCACTCACATTTGATCCCCTTCAGGTTGTGCCCCTTGAGGTTGCAGATGATACAACTACTACTACTACTACTACTACTACTACTACTACTACTACCACTATTACTACTACTACAACTAATAATAATAATAATTATTATAATAATAATCATAATACTAATACTACCAATAAGATGAAGACACTCACACTTGATCCCCTTCAGGTTGCGCCCCTTGAGGTTGCAGATGACAACAACCTTGCGACCCTGAGACACATGAAATGTGAGCTTGTCAATTCAATATAATTACAATTATTATAAAATGTCTGTCTGCCTGTATGTATGTATGTATGTATGTATGTATGTATGTATGTACGTATGTATGTATGTATGTATGTATGTATGTATGTATGTATGTAATGTTATGCATGCATGTACGTATGCAATAAATGTATGCATGTTATGTATGTTATGTATTTTCCAGTCCAGGGGTAGACAAATAGGGGATTAAGCGAATGTGGCTCATCAAAAAGGGAGTTGGAGCACATCTGCTATGTGATGATCAAGATAGCGCAGGGACTTGCCCAACCTCAATATCGGTGTGTGGGGGGGTGGGTGAGTGGGTGAGTGGGGGGGGGGCTTAAGCGCATGTGGCACATCAAGAAGGGAGTTGGAGCACATCTGCTCCAATGATAAGAAGGGGACAAGGCCAGACACGATAGTGCGAGGCTCCTCCTCCCACCAACACCAACACCCACCACACCTCCATTCCTGATCATACACACACCTGCATCTGCTCTAATAGCACAAATTTGACAAGGCCAGACATGATAGTGCGAGGCTCCTCCTCCCACCACCACCACCACCACACACACACACCACTCCTCCACTACTGAGCATACATACACCTGCATCTGCTCTAATGGCACAAAGTTGACAAGGCCAGGCACGATAGTACGCGGCTCCACCTCCCTGACATCAATCTGTTCCACATACAGGCTGCAATCGAAGGGAGGCAGGGTGTCGGACAAGGGGTGGTAACCTCCAGTAACCTTTCTCTTTCTGTCTGTCTGTCTGTCTCTCTCTGTCTCTCTCTCTCTCTCTCTCTCTCTCTCTCTCTCTCTCTCGCCCCCCCCCCCCCCCACCCACCCACCCACCCACACAAACACCACCACCACTCTTCCACTACTGAGCATACACACACCTGCATCTGCTCTAATGGCTCAATGCTGACAAGGCCAGACACGATAGTGCGAGTCTCTTCCTCCCACCCCAACCACCCACCACCCACCACACACAAACCACCACTCCTCCACTCCTGGTCATACCCATATCTGCATCTGCTCTAATGGCACGAAGTTGACAAGGCCAGACACGATAGTGCGAGGCTCCTCCTCCCACCCCCCACCACACCATCACATACACACCACCACTCCTCCACTCCTGATCATACGCACACGTGCATCTGCTCTAATGACCAGACACGATAGTGTGAGACTTCTCCTCCCACCCCCAACACCCCCCACCCCCAACACCACCACTCCTCCACTCCTGAGCATACACACACCAGCGTCTGCTCTAATGGCACAAAGTTGACAAGGCCAGACACAATACCAGGTTCCTCCTTCTACCCCCCCCCCCCCCCCCCCCCCCCCCACACACACACACACTCACCACCACCACTCCTCCACTACTGAGCATACACACACCTGCATCTGCTCTAAGGCACAAAGTTGACAAGGCCAGACACGAAAGTACCAGGTTCCTCCTTCTACCCCCCACCCACCACACACATACACCACCACTGCTCCACTCCTGATCATACACACACCTGCATCTGCTCTAATGGCACAAAGTTGACAAGGCCAGACACGATAGTACGGGGCTCCTCCTCCCACCACCACCACCACACACCACATACACCCACCACACCTCCACTCCTGAGCAAGCACACACCTGCATCTGCTCTAATGGCACAAAGTTGACAAGACCAGACACGATAGTACGAGGATCCTCCTCCCACCACCACCACCACACACCACATACACACACCACTCCTCCACTACTGAGCATACACACACCTGCATCTGCTCTAATGGCACAAAGTTGACAAGGCCAGATGCGATAGTACGAGGATCCTCCTTCTACCCCCACCACACACCACACACATACACCACCACTCCTCCACTCCTGATCATACACACACCTGCATCTGCTCTAATGACACAAAGTTGACAAGGCCAGATGCGATAGTACCAGGTTCCTCCTTCTACCCCCACCACACACCACACACATACACCACCACTCCTCCACTCCTGATCATACACACACCTGCATCTGCTCTAATGGCACAAAGTTGACAAGGCCAGACACGATAGTACGAGGCTCCTCCTCCCACCCCAATCACCACACACCACATACACCCACCACTCCTCCACTCCTGAGCATGCACACACCTGCATCTGCTCTAATGGCACATAGTTGACAAGGCCAGACACGATAGTACGAGGCTCCTCCTCCCAACACCACCACCACATACACACACCACTCCTCCACTCCTGAGCATACACACACCTGCATCTGCTCTAATGGCACAAAGTTGACAAGGCCAGACACGATAGTACGAGGCTCCTTCTCCCACTACCACCACCACTCACCACATACACACACCACTCCTCCACTCCTGAGCATACACACACCTGCATCTGCTCTAATGGCACAAAGTTGACAAGGCCAGACACGATAGTACGAGGCTCCTTCTCCCACTACCACCACCACTCACCACATACACACACCACTCCTCCACTCCTGAGCATACACACACCTGCATCTGCTCTAATGGCACAAAGTTGACAAGGCCAGACACGATAGTACGGGGCTCCTCCTCCCACCACCACCACCACACACCACATACACCCACCACACCTCCACTCCTGAGCAAACACACACCTGCATCTGCTCTAATGGCACAAAGTTGACAAGACCAGACACGATAGTACGAGGATCCTCCTCCCACCACCACCACCACACACCACATACACACACCACTCCTCCACTCCTGAGCATACACACACCTGCATCTGCTCTAATGGCACAAAGTTGACAAGGCCAGACACGATAGTACGAGGCTCCTTCTCCCACTACCACCACCACTCACCACATACACACACCACTCCTCCACTCCTGAGCATACACACACCTGCATCTGCTCTAATGGCACAAAGTTGACAAGGCCAGACACGATAGTACGGGGCTCCTCCTCCCACCACCACCACCACACACCACATGCACCCACCACACCTCCACTCCTGAGCAAACACACACCTGCATCTGCTCTAATGGCACAAAGTTGACAAGACCAGACACGATAGTACGAGGATCCTCCTCCCACCACCACCACCACACACCACATACACACACCACTCCTCCACTACTGAGCATACACACACCTGCATCTGCTCTAATGGCACAAAGTTGACAAGGCCAGACGCGATAGTACGAGGATCCTCCTTCTACCCCCCACCACCCACCACACACATACACACACCACTCCTCCACTCCTGATCATACACACACCTGCATCTGCTCTAATGGCACAAAGTTGACAAGGCCAGACATGATAGTACCAGGTTCCCTCTTCTACCCCCACCACCCACCACACACATACACCACCACTCCTCCACTACTGAGCATACACACACCTGCATCTGCTCTAATGGCACAAAGTTGACAAGGCCAGACACGATAGTACGCGGCTCCTCCTCCCCAACATCAATTTGTTCCACATACAGGCTGCAATGCAATAAGAGGCAGGCATGGTTTGAAGGTGAAGGTAATAAGGTGTGGGGGTGTGAGAGTGTGGGGTGGGAGGGTTTGAGGGTGGGAGGGCATGAGGGTGTGTGGGGGTGGGGGTGGGGGTGGGGGTGGGGGTGGGGGTGGGGGTGGGGGGGGCGTGAGAGTGTTCAGGTGTGGGGGTGTGAGAGTGTGGGGGTGGGAGGGTTTAAGGGCGTGGGGGTGAAGGTGTGAGGGTGTGGAGGTGTAAGGGTGTGAGAGTGTGGGGGTTCTGCTCCACATACAGGCTGCAATGCAATAGAAGGAAGGCAGGGTTTGAAGGTGAAGGTAATAAGGTGTGGGGGTGTGAGAGTGTGGGGTGGGAGGGTTTGAGGGTGAGAGGGCATGAGGGTGGGTGTGTGTGGTGGGGGGGAGGGTGGAGGGGAGTGGGGATGTGTGTGTGTGTGTGTGTGTGTGTGTGTGTGGGTGTGTGGGGGGGGGGGGGGGCGTGAGGGTGTTAAGGTGTGGGGGTGTGAGAGTGCGGGGATGGGAGGGTTTAAGGGTGTGGGGCTGGGGGTGGGAGGGTGGGGGGGAGTGAGGGTGTGGAGGTGTGAGGGTTTCTGCTCCACCTACAGGCTGCAATGCAATTGAGGGGAGGCAGGGCGCTAAGGTAAAGGTGTGAGGGCATGAGGGTGGGGGGGAATGAGGGTGGGGGGGTAGGTGTGTGCGAGGGTGTGAAGGTGTGAGGGTGTGTGGGTTTCTGCTCCACATACAAGCTGCAATGCAATTGCAGGGAGGCAAGGTGTAAAGGTGAAAGTGATAAGGTGTGAGGGAGTGAGGGTGGGGGGTGGGAGGGTTTAAGGGTGTGAGGGTGGGGTGGGGGTGAGGGCGTAAGGGTGTTAAGGTGTGAGGGAGTGAGGGTGGGGGGTGGAAGGGTTTAAGGGTGTGAGGGTGGGTGGGGTGAGGGCGTAAGGGTGTTAAGGTGTGAGGGTGGGGGTTGGAAGGGTTAAGGGTGTGAGGGTGGGGTGAGGGCGCAAGGGTGTGAAGGTATGAGGGTGTGGGGGTGTTAAGGGTGTGGAGGCGTGAGGGTGTTGAGGTGTGAGGGTGTGGGGGCGTGAGGGTGTGCGGGTGTTAAGGTGTGAGGGTGTGGGGGCGTGAGGGTGTGCGGGTGTTAAGGTGTGAGGGTGTGGGAGCCTGGGGTGTTAAGGGTGTTAGGGCATGAAGGCATGATGGTGTCTCCTATACTTTCCCCACCCCATCACCCCTATGTCCCCCTCAACCTCCCCCTCAACCTCCACCCCCACATCTTCCTGACCACCCACACCCACCCCACCCCCCCACCCACCCCCTCAACCCCCCCACCCACCCCCACATCTTCCTGACCACCCACACCCACCCCACCCA
>JACBWV010000610.1:60052667-60082699 GCA_013435795.1 Chlamydomonas sp. ICE-L
GGGGGGGGGTTGTGAGGGGGTGGGTGGGGGTGGGGTGGGTGTGTGTGGTCAGAAGATGTGGGGGTGGGTGGGGGGGGTTGGAGGGGGTGGGTGGGGATATTCCTGCAACCAACACCCCCGCCCAACCCCCAAATATTCCTGCAACCCACCCCAACCACCACCCACCCCCAAAACCCCACCCACCACCCCCACATATTTCTGCAACCCCACCCACACCCCCCACCCACCCACCTCGACCCCCCCCACCACCCCAACATATCCTGCAACCAACCCCACACCCCCCACCACATGCCCTAAAACAAAAACTCACAGAGGCATGCACCCCCCACACCCAGACTCAACCCAACACCACCACCCCCACCCACATCTTCCGGACCCCCCCCCCCACACACCCACAACTCCCCAAATTGCCCTAAAACATAACTCACTTATCAGCCTCGGGGTGTAGCTCACAAGCGACAATCTTGCCGACACGGATTTCGATGGAAGCAGCCAAGATCTCATCATCAGACAGGGCAGGGGGGGCAGGGGCCTCTGCAGGCAGTGAGGGAGGGGTATTGATGGTGGGACAAAGCAGGGGGGGCAGGGGCCTCTGCAGCCCCCCCTACGACACAGCAGGACGGGCAGGGGGGCCAGGTGCCTCTGCAGCCCCCCCTGGGACAAGGAGGGGGGGCGGGCAGGGGCCAGGGGCCAGGGCCTCTGCAGGCAGTGATCGAGGGGTCTTGGTGGTGGGACAAAGCAGGGGGGGGCAAGGGCAAGGGGACCAGGGGGCTCTTCAGCCCCCCCTGGGACAAAGCAAGGGGGGGCAGTGCCTCTGCGGGAGTGAGTGATTGAGGGGTATTGGTGGTGGGACAAAGCAGGGGGGGCAGGGGCAGGGGTAGGGAGGGCCAGGGGGCATCTGCAGCCGCCCCTAGGACAAGCAGGGGGGGGGGCAGGTGGTCTCTGCAGGAAGTGAGGGTGGTACTGTTGGTGGGACAAAAGCAGGGGGGGGCAGGGGCCTCTGCAGGGAGTGATCGAGAGGTATTTGTGGTGGGGACAAAAACAGGGGGGCAGGGGAGGCTGGACCTCTGCAGCCCCCAACCTGGGACAAGAAGGGGGGGGCAGGGGGAGGCGGGGCCTCTCAGGGGTGAATAGAGGGTATTGGTGGTGGGACAAAGCAGGGGGGGCGGCAGGAGCAGGGTAGGGGGGCCAGGGGCCTCTGCACCCACCGATGGGACAAAGCAGGAGGGTTAGGGCAGGGGGCCAGGGGGCTCTGCAGCCCCCCTGGGAACGAAGCGGGGGGAGAGGGGGGGTGGGGCCTCTGCACTTTTCTGGGGAGTGATCGAGGGGTATTGGTGGTGGGCTCTAAGTAGGGGGGGCAGGGGCAAGGGTAGGGGGCGGGGGCTCTCCCAACCCACGCTGGGGACAAAGCAGGAAGAGAGGGTTAAAGCAGGGGGGGCCAGGGGGGGCGATGCAAGCCCCCCTGGGGACAAAGCAGGGGGGGACAGGGGCCTCTGCAGGGAGTGAGGGGTATTGTTGGTGGGGCAAGATATTACCGTTCTGTTGAGTGTTTAGATGTTTGCTGTTTTGTGTTCAATCATCAGCCAGCGCAAGAGGGGTAGGGGCATTTCGAATTAGGTGAGGTTGGTGTTGGTGTGCGGCTTGGTATCGGTGGGTGGGGTAGTGATGGTGTGTGGGTTGGTGTGTATTGCGGGGACGGAAGAGTCACAGCTGGCGCAGAGGACATGCTCGGCAGCAAGGCCGAGGACGCTGAGCAGAAGTTGAAGAAGTTGAAGAAGTTGAAGAAGTCTAAGGAAATCTAAGAAGTTTGAAGAAGTTGAAGAAGTTAAAGAAGTTGAAGAAGTCTAAGAGTCTAAGAAGTTGAAGAATTTGAAGAAGTCTAAAGAAGTTGAAGAAGTTGAAGAAGGAGGGGTTGAAGATGATGAAGAAGTTTGACGAAGTTGGAGAAGTCTCAGAAGTTGAACGAAGTTGAAGAAGTTGAAGAAGGAGGGGTGTGAAGATGATGAAGAAGTCTAAGAAGTTGAGAAGTCTAAGAAGTCTAAGAAGTTGAAGAAGTTGAAGAAATCTTAGAAGTTGAAGAAGTTGAAGAAGTCTAAGAAGTTGAAGAAGTTGAAGAAGTTGAAGAAGTCTAAGAAGTTGAAGAAGTCTAAAAGTTGAAGATAGAGGGGTTGAAGATGTTGAAGATGTTGAAGAGGTTGAAGAATTATAAGAAGTTGAAGAAAGAGGGGTAGGGGCATCTGCAAGAGAAGTCAGGGAGGCCTTTTTATGGTAGGGCAGGAGACAAACTTTGTGTATTGTATGTAGGGATGGGCCGACATATAAACGTGTAATATACATTTATACGTTTATACGTATAAATACGCCGTATAGTTTTTCTCAAATCGACCTTATATACGTCGTGTCAAAACGTATAGTCTGTACTTTGAGAAGTACAGCACACGTCCCGGCACTAAACTTTCTTGTTTTTCATTATATTTTTGATTTAGATAGCTCATTGGAAAGCTTTTGACATCCTCTATCAGAATATGCAATAAATTTCACCATTCACATGCATTATGTTATAAACCTTGGGCCTGAAGGTTGATCTAGATAGCCAGGATGGCACACATATCCGAGCGTCACCTAGCCTTCCATTCCACAAGCTGTGCTCCTACGTGGGCTTGAAGGATTGATGGTGCAAGCCTAGTGCAATGTGAACATGGACAATATTGCAATACCGTTATGTACTTATATTATTATACACTTATACAGTTCAATAATAGACCAACTGGCATTTAATGGCTCCCTTAGAATGGCACCGCGCTTCTTGGTCGACGCGCTTTCTGGTCGTGATTTCTTTTCTGAGATTTGGACAACCTAAACTTGCCAGATTATTTTTCTGAGAGTTGATATGTGATGCCAATGAAATTAGCTACGCGGCAATACCTTCAAACCCATGTAAAAGTATTTTCTCGAGGAGTGCCTAATTTTTATACATTTATATGTAAACGTTTATACAGCTTATAAAAATAAAAAATTATGTTTGCTTCCCAACCCTAATTGTATGCGTTTGAGCTTGTTTTTGTGTTTCCTGTTCTATGTTCTGTGCTTGGTGTTCTGTGTATGATATTCTTTGTTTGGAGGTCTGTATTTGGTGTTCGGTGTGTGAAGGTCTGTGTGTGCTGTTTGGTGTTTTGTGATTGGTGTTCTGTGTTTTGTGTTCTGCGTTTTGTGCTTGGTGTTGTGTTTTTTATATTCTTTGTTTGGAGTTCCGTATTTGGTTTTCAGTGTTTGAAGTTCTGTGTGTGCTGTTTGGTGTTTGGTGTTCTGTGTTCTCTTTTTTATATTCTTTGTTTGGAGTTCCGTATTTGGTTTTCAGTGTTTGAAGTTCTGTGTGTGCTGTTTGGTGTTTGGTGTTCTGTGTTCTCTTTTTTATATTCTTTGTTTGGAGGTCTGTATTTGGTGTTTGGTGTTCGAAGTTCTGTGTGTGCTGTTTGGTGATATGCCTGTGCTTTTCCCAGTGGCTAGGTGATGGAGCTGTCTAGAAGCTGCAACATGGAGCTAGGTAATGGAGCTGCCTAGAAGCTGCGACATAGGGCCTAAAATAAATCCATACCAGCAATGGTTTATGTCACACATGTCACTTCTGTCACACATGTCACTTACCAGCAATAGTATATGTCACACATGTCACTTCTGTCACACATGTCACTTACCAGCAATAGTATATGTCACACATGTCACTTCTGTCACACATGTCACTTACCAGCAATAGAATATGTCACACATGTCACTTCTGTCACACATGTCACTTACCAGCAATGGTATCTGTCACACATGTCACTTCTGTCACACATGTCACTTACCAGCAATGGTATATGTCACACATGTCACTTACCAGCAATGGTATATGTCACACATGTCACTTACCAGCAACCACTGGAGCGGGGTTATATGTCACACAAGTCACACATGCCACTTATGTCACACATGTCACTTATGTCACACATGTTACTTACCAGCAACCACTGGAGCAGGGTTGCAGCGGGCAATAATGCTGGCCATCCTCATCGCCTGCAAGGTTTGGCACGTACGTAAATAAATCATACGCGTTATGACGAGGCATGAGGTTGAAATTGAGGCGGCCAGACCATTTGCTTGCACTGGGGCCCAGGGATTTTTATTTCTGCTGTATGTAGCGATCGCTAGTTTTGACCCCGTTTTGGCAAAATTATCGCTATAAAAAAGTAAAAAAAAACAGTTGTGTTTGCCTTTAATGGCCCTAAAATGGCTTTAATGGCCCTATAAACAGTTGTGTTTGCCTTTAATGGCCCTAAAAACAGTTGTGTATGCCTTTAATGGCCATAAAAACAGTTGTGTATGCCTTTAATGGCCCTAAAAACAGTTGTGTTTGCCTTTAATGGCCCTAAAAACAGTTGTGCATGCCTTTCATGGCCCTAGAAACAGTTGTGCATGCCTTTAATGGCCCTAAAAACAGTTGTGTATGCCTTTAATGGCCCTAAAAACAGTTGCGTTTGCCTTTCATGGCCCTCAAAACAGTTGTGTATGCCTCTAACGGCCCTATAAACATTTGTGTATGCCTTTAATGGCCCTAAAAACAGTTGTGTTTGCCTTTAATGGCCCTAAAAAGCTATAAAAGTTATATAGAGCACTAAAACGCTGTCCCTGGAGGAGGCCTACAACCATAAAGCTAGGAAAAACCCACTTTCAGATTTGAACAAAAATCACTGCTGGGGCCAACCGCCAATGGCATGCCACATAAGACTGTATGGGTGAGGGTGAGGTGATCATGTGGGCAGTACTGTACATCATTGTATCTGGCACCCAGCCATGATGCTGGCTTGCAAGGGATGGCGGGTATGAGTGAGGATGAGGTGATCATGTGGGCAGTACTGTACATCATTGTTTCTGGCACCCAGCCATGATGTTGGCTTGCAAGGAATGGCGAGTATGGGTGAGGATGAGGTGATGTGATGGGCATCACATTACACCATTATCCCAGGCAGCAAGCTGCAGGTATGGCAGGTATGAGCGAGGTTGGGATGGCTGAGGCAATATGATGGTATATGCTATAATATTCATTTCAGGGGCAGGGTATGGCATTGGGCTGCAAACTGTATGTGGTATGATATACTACCATCTAGTATATCATTGTCTGGCAGGTATGGCAGGTATGAGCGAGGGCGTGATGGTAGGGGCATAATGATTGTATATACTATGATATGAGGTAGGTATACACTATAATCTGATGGTACATACTATAATATGATGGCATATACAATAATATGATGGTATATACTATAATATGATGGTATATACTAGAATATGATGGTATATACAAGAATATGATGGTATATACTATAATATGATGGTATATACTATAATATTCATTTCAGGGGCAGGGTATGACACTGGGCGGAGGGCTGCAAACTATGTGTGGCATGATATACTACCACTTAGCATATCATAGTATGGCAGGTATGAGTGAGGGTGGGATGGTAGAGGCAATATGATGGTATATACTATAATATTCATTTCAGGGGCGGGGTACGACACTGGGCGTGGGGCTGCAAACCATATGTGGTATGATAAACTACCATTTTGTATATCCTAGTATGGCAGGTAGAGTGGGGGTGGGGGGATGGTAGAGGCAATATGATGGTCTTACTATAATATGCGGGTAAAACATAACAATATCCATGCAGGGGCGGGGTACGGACACTGGGGGGGGCCTGCAAACCATTGTGCGGATGATAAAATACGATGAGTATATCCTATATGGCAGGTATGAGGGGGGGTGGGATGGTAGTATATCTTATCTTAGTGTGTAGATATTTGTGTATATCTTATCTTAGTTAGTGTATTCATTTAGTGTAAGCTTATCTGAGGGTCTATCTATCTGAGTGTAAATCTGAGCTTAGGGTATATACCTATCTTAGTTGGAGATATTAATTTCGTGGAGATATCTTATCTTAGTGTAGGATGCTTAGTTGTATATTTATCGAGGTATTATTCTTAGTGTTCGTGTGTTTGTATATCTTTCTTATCTTGAGTTGGTATAAGCTATTCTTAGGGATCTGTTTAGTGTTATCTCTATATCTGTAGTTTGTATATATCTTATTTAGTGTTATCTAAGTTTGTAATCATCTGATCTTAGTTGTTTTTGTTCGTATTTCTAGTATATTTAGGTTCTTTACCCCCTCAGTCTCTTCTTAGTGTCCTCAGTTGGAGATCTTAGTGTTGTTGTTCTCCGCCCCTGTGATACCTATCCCCCTTCATTCTTCTTTTCCCGTTGTATATCTTTAGTCTTATGTATACCTTATCTAGTGTATATCTATGTCATAACTTATCTTAGTGTATCTCTTAGTGTATAATTTACCTTAGTGTTCTATCTCATCTAGTATCTTTATCTTAAGTGTATATCTTCGGTTATCTAAGTGGTAATCTTATCTTAGTGTATATCTTATCTTAGTGTATATCTTATCTTAGTGTATATCTTATCTTAGTGTATATCTTAGTGTATATCTTATCTTGGTGTATATCTTATCTTAGTGTATATCTTAGTTTATATCTTATCTTAGTGGTATTCTTATCTTATGGTATCATCTTTTGTATATCTATCTTAGTGTATAGCTTAGTGTATATCTTATTTAGTGATATCTCAATCTTAGTTATATATCTTATTTGTATATCTTATCTGGTGTAATACTTTAGTGTATATCTTATCTTAGTTAGATCTTAGTTTTATCTTTAATCCTAGGTATCTCTTATCTTGTGTATATCTTAGTGTAAATATCTTACCTTAGTGATATCTTTTTAGTGTATCTAATCTTATTGTTATCTTAGTGGTATATATCTTAGTGTATATCTTAGTGTATATCTTATCTTAGTGTATATCTTATCTTAGTGTATATCTTATTTCTTAGTGTATATCTTATTGTAGCTTCTTAATCTTGGTGTATATCTGAATCTTAGTGTATATCTTAGGGTATACTATCTTAGTGGTAATCGTAGTGGTATATCTTATCTTAGTGTATATCTTAGCGTTAGTGTATATCTTAGTGTATATCTTACCTTAGTGTATATCTTATCTTAGTGTATATCTTATCTTAGTGTATATCTTAGTGTATATCTTATCTTAGTGTATATCTTAGTGTATATCTTATCTTAGTGTATATCTTAGTGTATATCTTATCTTAGTGTATATCTTAGTGTATATCTTATCTTAGTGTATATCTTATCTTAGTGTATATCTTAGTGTATATCTTATCTTAGTGTATATCTTATCTTAGTGTATATCTTAGAGTAAATCTTATCTTTAGTGTAATATCAGTGTTATCTCTTATCTTATTGCATATCTTATCTTAGTGAATCCTTAGTGTATATCTTATCTTAGGTGTAATCTTATCTAGTGTATATCTGAGTGTATATCTTATCTATGGTACATCTTAGTGATATCTTATCCTCAGTCATATCTTAGTCATATCTTACTTAAGTGTATATCTTAGTGGATAGTCTTACTCTAGTGTATATCTTAGTGTATATCTTATCTTAGTGTATATCTTAGTGTATATCTTATCTTAGTGTATATCTTAGTGTATATCTTATCTTAGTGTATATCTTATCTTAGTGTATATCTTAGTGTATATCTTATCTTAGTGTATATCTTATCTTAGTGTATATCTTAGTGTATATCTTATCTTAGTGTATATCTTATCTTAGTGTATATCTAGTGTATATCTTATCCTTTGTGTAATAGCTTATCTTAGTGTATATCTTATTGTTGTTCATCTTACTTACGTGTATATTCATAGTTTGTTATATCTTATCTAGATGTATATCTTAGCTTAGTTGTATAATCTTATCTTAGTGTATTATCTTAGTGTATATCTTATCTTAGTTGTATATTTATCTTAGTGTTCTATCTTAGGGATAATCTTATTTAGTTGTATATCTTATTCTAGTGTATATCTTAGGTATTCTATCTTAGTGTTATATCTAGTGTAATCTATCGTAGTGCATATCTTAGTGTATATCTTATCTTAGTGTATATCTTAGTGTATATCTTATCTTAGTGTATATCTTAGTGTATATCTTATCTTAAGTTTTTTTTGTTGTATTTATATATTAGTGTAATCTTATCTTAGTGTATTTTATCTTAGTTATATCTTAGTGATATCTTATCTTAGTGTATATATTAGATGTATATCTTATCTTAGGGTATTCTTAGTGTATATCTTATCTTGTGCTATATCTTCGTGTCTATCTTATGCTTAGTGTACTATCTTAGTGTATATCTTATCTTAGGTATTCTTAGTGTATATCTTATCTTAGTGATATCTTATTCTACCGTGTAGCATCTCAGTGTATATCTTTAATCTTAGTGTATATCTTAGTGTATATCTTAGTGTATATCTGCCAGTGTATTTCTATTTTAGTGTAACTCTTAGTTGTATATCTTATCTTAGTGTATATATTATCTAGTGTATACTTATCTTAGGTATACGTATATAGTGTATATTCGTATTTAGTGTAGATGCTTATCTAGTGTTCTAAAGTAGTGTAAAATCTTATCTTAGTGATATCTTAGTTAATACTTCTCCTTAGTGTATACTTATCTTAGTGTTTTATCTTAGTGATATCTCACATCTTAGTGTATATTTAGTGTATTCTTATCTGAGTGATATTCTGTTAGGTATTATCTTATCTTAGTGCATTATCTTAGTGCCATATCTTATCGGTAGTGTAATATAGTGTATTATTTATTATTAGTGTAATCTTAGGGTATATCTTATCTTCGTGAAATTTAGTGAATATTCAACTTAGCTTAGGGTAATCTTAGTGTATATCTGATCTTAGTGAACATATCTTAATCTGAGCGTATATCTTAGGTATATCTTATATTAGTGTTGATATCTTATATTAGTAGTGTATATCGTAGTGTATATATGAATTAGTGTACTATTTATCTAGTGTATCTTAGTGTATATCTTATCTTAGTGTATATCTTATATTAGTGTATATCTTATCTTAGTGTATATCTTAGTGTATATCTTATCTTAGTCATGTATACTTATCTTGTGCCTACTTAGTTATATATTACTGAGTGTATATCTTAGAGGTATATTTATGTTTAGTGTAGATTAGGGAATTGATCTTAGTGTAGATCCTATCTTAGTGTCCTAGTCTTATAGTTAGTGTATATCTTATCTTTAGTGTATTATAGTTGCTAATCGTATCTTAGTGAGATCTTAGTGTATAATCTATCTAGGGTATACTCTAGTGTTATCTTATCTTAGTGTACAACTCTTATCTTAGTGTAATCTTAGTGGATATCTATCTTATTGTTATTATCTTATCTTCAGTGTATATCTAAGTGTATATCTTATCTTAGGTATTATCTTAGTGTAGATCTTATCTTCGTGTATATTTGTGTATATCTTATATGAGGGGAGTACGAAGGAGGGGAGAGAGGCTGAGAGGAGGGAGTACGAAAGGTAGGGGAGAGAGGAGTTAGGAGGGACCGAGAGGAGGCGGGAGAGAGGAGGAGGAGGGAATAGGAGGGGAGAAAGGAGAGGAGGGAGAGCAGAGGACGGGTAGAGAGGAGAGGAGGGGGAGGGATAGGAGGGGAGACAGGAGAGGAGGGGAGGAGAGAAGATTAGAGTGGGAATCGTATTCGTAGTGGAGAGTAGTGCGGGTATATATACAGTGTAGATATATCTTAGGTATATGAGTATCCTTAGTGTATATCTTATCTTAGTGTATATTTATCCTTCGTGTATATCTTATTAGTGTTTGTAATCCTTATATTGGTGTAGGTATATTATCTTAGTGTATATTTAGTTTATACCTATTACCTCTTAAGTGATATCTTATCTTAGTGTATAATCTTGGTGTAATCTTATCTTAGCCTGCCTATATCTAGGGTATATCTTATCTTAGTGTATATCTTATCTTAGTGTATATCTGAGGGTATATCTTATCTTGCGTGTAATCTTCAGTGGATATCTTATTCTAGTGTAGATATTAGGTTATCCTATCTTAGTGGATAAATCTTTATTAGTGTACTATATTAGGGTATATCTTTATCTGAGTGTATAGCTTATATTAGATTCGTGTAGATCTAATCTTTAGTGGATATCTTAGTGTATATTTATTTAGTGTCTATCTTCGTGTATATCTTATCTTTAGTGGATATATTATCTAGTGTAATCTTATCTCGAGTGATATTCTTAGGATATTTTATGTCTTGGGTGTAATATTACTTAGGTATAATATTATTTAGTGTATATCTTAGTGTATATCTTATCTTAGTGTACATCTTAGTGTATATCTTATCTTAGTGTATATCTTATCTTAGTGTATATCGTGTGTATATCTTATTTGTTGTATATATTATTCTTATTGGTGTATTCTTGTGTATATCTTATCTTAGTGTATATCTTATCTTAGTGTATATCTTAGTGTATATCTTATCTTAGTGTATATCTTATCTTAGTGTATATCTTATCTTAGTGTATATCTTATCTTAGTGTATATCTTAGTGTATATCTTATCTTAGTGTATATCTTATCTTAGTGTATATCTTAGTGTATATCTTATCTTAGTGTATATCTTATCTTAGTGTATATCTTAGTGTATATCTTATCTTAGTGTATATCTCATCTTAGTGTATATCTTAGTTATATCTTACGCTTAGTCGTAATATTAGTGTATAGCGATCTTAGTTATATCTTAGTTTGTATTATTATTCTTAGGTATTAATCTTATCTTAGTGTATATCTTTAGTGTAGATCTGACCTAAGTGTATATCTTATCTTAGTGTATATCTACTTAGTGATCTTAGTCGTAATATTACTTCAGTGTATATCATAGGTATATTTATCTTATGTATATCTTAGTGTAATCTTTCTTTAGTGTATTATCTTGTGTATATCTTTATCTAGGTGTAATAATCAGTATACTAGATGATATATGTCACTGTAGTGTATATCATTATCTTAGTTGTAGATTCTTATATATGTGTATATCTTAGAGTAAATCGTATATTAGTGTATATCTAGTGTCTATTCTTACTTAGTTAGTGTTTTGTGCATATCTTTCTTAGTGTATGTATCTCTTGTGTATATCTTATCTTAGTTATAGATTATCTTAGTGATATCTTGTGGTATATCTTATCTTAGTGTATATCTAGTGTATATCTATCTCAGTGCATATCTTAGTGCGCACATTATCTTAGTGATAATTCTTATGTCTATATTATCTTAGTGTATATATTAGTGGATATCTTATCTGTGTAACACTTAGTGTATATATTTATCTTAGTTTGTATATCCTTAGTGTATATTCTTATCTTAAGTATATCTTATCTTAGTGTATATTTATGTGTATATTTTCTTAGTGTATGTTTAATCTTACTGATACTTAGTGATATATCTTATCTTGTGTATATCTTTCTTAGTGTATATCTTAGTGTATATATATCTTAGTGTATATCTATCTCTAGTGTATATCTTAGTGTATATATATCTTAGTGTATATCTTATCTTAGTGATATGTTAGTGTATTCTTATCTAGTGTATAGCTAGTGTATATCTTCAGCTTAGTGTATATTTCGTAGTGTAATCTTTCTATCTTAGAGTAATATCATAGTGTATCTCTTATTCTTAGGTAATATTAGCTTAGGTATACTTCTCGTAGTGTTTCTAGTGTATATCTTATATTAGTGTTATAGCTTATCTTAGGTATATCTTAGTTGTTAATTCTTATCTTAGTGTATATCTTATCTGTAGTGTTATATCTTGTGATATCTTATTTAGTGTATATCTAGTGTATACTTATCTTGTGCCATATCTTAGTGTATATCTTATCTTAGTGTATATTCTTAGTGCATAATCTGATCTTAGCCTGTAACCTTAGTGTTGTATATCTTATCTTAGTGTTATATCTTAGTGTATATTATCGTAGTGTTATATCTTATCTTAGTGTATATAGTATACGTGTATATCTTATCTTCGTGTAATCTAGTGTCATCTTTATCTTATGTGGTATATCTAGTGTATATCTTATCTTGTGTATATCTTAGTGTATATCTTATCGTAGTTATATCTTAGTGTATATTTATCTTGTGTATATCTTAGTGTATATCTTAGTTTAGTATATCGTATCTACGGGTATATCTCAGTGTAGATCTTATCTTGGTTATCTTAGTGTATATCTTATCTAGTGTTATCTGGTATATCTTATCTTAGTGTTAGCTTATCTTAGGTCTATCTGTAGTGTATCACTCTGATCTTAGTGGATACTGATCTTAGGTGATTCTTATCTTAGTGTAGGATTATCTTAGTGTATATCTTTTCTTAGTGTATATCTTAGTTTATAGCTATCTTAGTAGCTCTATCTTAGTGTATATCTTATATAGTGTAATCTATTTAGTGGATATCTTAGTATATATCTTATCTTAGTGGAATATCTTATCTTAGTGTATATCTTAGTGTAAGATCTATATTAGGTATATCTATCTAGTAGGGTATAATCTTAGGCTATATCTTATCTTGTGTATATCTTAGGGTAATTATATTAGTGTATTCTTCTATTAGTGTATATCTAGGTGTAGATCTTATTTTAGTGTAATCTTAGTGTATATCTTATTGTATATCTATATTAGTGTATATCGTAGTGTATATCTTATTTAGTGTATATCTAGTGTATATCTATTATTAGTGATATCTTAGTGTCTTAGTGATATCTTATTTTAGTGGGTATATATTATCTTAGTGTACATCTGTATGAGTATCTTATATTAGTGTATATCTAGTGTATTATCTTTCTTAGGTATATTCTTGTGTATCTTATCTTAGGTAGATCTTGGTATATCTATCTAGTGTATATCTTATTCTTAGTGTGTATATTCTTAGTGTATATCTGATCTTAGTGTTTATCTTTAGTGTATATATGATATTAGTTATATCTTGCATTTAGGGATATCTTAGTGTATATCTTATCTTAAAGTATACTTAGTGAGGAAGGTATGAGTTAGGGTGGGATGGTAGAGGAATTGCAGGGATCATATTTGCACCCGGCCATGCAGTAGTTAGTTAGGGTGGGTTGGTTGGGGTGGGTAGGGGTGTTAGGGGTCGGGTAGGTCATGATGGGTAGGGGGAACGTGGTGGTAGGGGGAGTGAGTAGTGGTGCGGGTGGGCCAGGGGGGGGATGTAGAGGAATTGCAGGGACCATCATTTTGCCACCGGCCATGCGTGCTAGGGGGGGGTGGTGGTAAGGGTGGGTAAGGCAGGGGTGGCGAGATGGTTAGCTACAGAGGAATGCCGGGATCCATATTCTGCACCCAGCATTACGGTACTAGGGGCTCGGCGTGATAGGGTGGGTGGTTAGGGGTGTGGTAGGGGTAGTGGTAGGGTGAGTGAGTACGAGTGGGTGGGCAGGGGTGGTGAACATGTTATACAGTGGAGGCTGTGAGAAGCATCGCGCCTCTCATGCCATGCCCAACGACGCCATATCATGCCATGGTAGATTTAGACACAGTCACAGACAGACGCAGAAGCATAAACAGACTCAGACTTAGGACACAGACACAGACACAGTCATAGACAGACACAGTCACAGAAACTGACTCAGGCACAGACACAGACTCAGGCAAAGACACAGACAGACACAGACGCAGACACAGAAGTCAACATGGAGGGTTGCCATCATGACCAGGCAGGCAAACATGTTAAACAGTAGGAGGAGGCTTGTTGAGAAGGTGCACTGCAGTTCCAAAGCAGGCATGGCATTCATGGCATTGGAAGATAGCGACAAAGACACAGAAGCAGGATTTCAGAACAGACAAGACACAGACAAACAGACAAGCAAGACACAGCCACCGGATGGCAAAGGCACAGGCACAGGACACAGGACACCTGACACAGAACAGACCCAGACACAGACCCCGACACAGACAAAGACACAGACACCGACACAGACACAGACACAGACACAGACACCGACACAGACACAGACACAGCACAGACCCAGACACGACCCAGCACAGACCACAGACACAGACGCAAAGACAACAGACACAGACCCAGACACGCCCGGACACGGGAAAAGGACCAGACACAGGACGGAAGTCACATGGAGGTTGCCACCCTGTCCCGGAAGGCGACATGTTAAACAGAGGGGAGGAGGAAGGTGGAGCGTCGCACTGGGGCCGTGCGAAGCAGACATTGCATCGCGGATGCGGGGTAGGCACGACGATGCTGAGGACCCGCCCCCCTCATCGATGCGACGCTCCGGACACGAAGGCGCGCGCCCATCGACAACGCGTTGTAGTCTGATAGCGGTGAATGCACATCGTAGAGACATCGGAGCTGTTGTTGGTTACCACGCGCGTAGCTGACTGAGTGGAGGAGTTAAGTGATGAGGGTGGCGATGAATTGTGGCGAGGGGGTGATATCCTGATCTTTGTCGGTTGGTCGTTAGAGGGATGAGGACCGAGATCATCATGTGGAGTTAGGTTGGTTGGGCGCCGCCCCCTTCGAATTTATCGGTTTCGTGTCCGTGTGAATGCGGTGGTAAATGTTCGGTGCATCATTTCTGCAAGCCTTACTTTCTATCGCCAAGCCCACTCTTTTAAGAGGCCTCTTAAATTCTATCTATGTATCCTTAGCCTCTCTCTAAACAATTATCACTGCCGGACGATCCGGCCCCCGTGTCAAACTGCTGTTTCTGGTCCGTTCATGTGCCCTTTCTTTTGGCCATTCCTGTAAAGTTGGGCAAGTCCCGTTAAGCATCATGGCCTCCTTGGACTGTCACATACCTACATAATATGCCTCGAAACGAGTAAGGAAATCAGTTACGTTGCAGAAGTAGATTTGGCTCATGAAACGGAGATTCGATAACCGTGAGTCCCATAACTCCATCCCGTAGGATTTGCACTTTTCACGCATATCACCTCGTTGCAATCCTTCCACGACGTGTATGTATGCTGTTACGGTGAAGGAGTAGCCCAAATGGCTAAAGGTGTTCGCCCAACCATGACTTCAGGAGGGGCTAAAGCGAATAAGTACCACCGGGGCCAGCTCTTTGCGCGCCGCGGCAATTTACAAAACTGGAGGCGGAGGGTATCGATCCCCCTACCTGCCGCATGCGAAGCGGCCGCTCTGCCAGTGGCTACGCCCCCTAATTGATGGATGATTAGGCGGCAACGCAATTCCTAAAGTTAATAAGAATAAATTATCCATTTAAGCAAAGACAACCGACCCCTCAGGCCCAGGTCTGAGGGGTAGTTGTTGCCCAAAAAACCCTCACTGTCTAAAAACGTTCCAGCTGTCCCGGCGCTGTTCAGCTCGGCATTGATTCTGTGAGTTTGGTAGGAACAATTTCATCTCAAGTCGTCTTTATTCATGCTTAATTCGCTATGTTTCTCATGCCTGGATAGTTCTATTGCTTTTGGGTAAAAGCTTTTAAAATTGATTTTTGCTCCCACTTTTTTGAGGTGCCTCAGGGTCCAGGTTATGAGGGTAGGTTTGCTCAACCCCTCATGTTATAAGACTGTCCAGTGCACCGGCGTGTTAAGTCGCGGCATTGCGTTTGTGAGTATGTAACACGACCACAGTTAATTGGAATTTGAATTTGAATTGTTAATCGTGTACTTACAGTTATCCTGCGTGCCTTTATGGACCCATAGCGTGAGACGGAGCGCGCTATAGTCACGAACGCCATGGGACTGCCTCCATCCCTGAGATGATGATTTAGTATATTGTTAATCAAATAACTGTCGCACGAACCAGAGACGCATCGGTAAACCCAATTGTTTGTCAGTTAATCGAAGACTTTACTATATAGCCCGTCCCTGTCCGGTGGGCTCCTCATTTAGCCTATTGGGCCTAAACCATGGACTTGTACCATTCACACACACAACATTGACATTCAGACCATGGCCACAAATCTCCCCCGTGCGAATATGCGATACCCATGGAAACCACTGACCAGAAGGAGCCTAAGTGATCCCACGACTTGGATTGCCTTTGAACTCTAACCTTGACCTTGACAACAGGGTACTACAAAACGTACGTTTTACGAGATGGCACGCAAGATTTTGGAGCCCAGCTTCGTGCAACATGTACATGTTACGTGATGGCACGCAAGATTTTGGAGCCCAGCTACGTGCAACATGTACGTGTTACGTGATAGCACGCAGATTTGGAGCCAGCTACGTGATCATACACGTTTTACTGCGGCACGCAGGATTTGGAGCCCAGTCGTGCATTTTGGAAGCCCAGCACGAGCCGGCGCCGCGTTTTGGTCTGAGGCCCCTTCAGGGCGAGGTATGTTGTTAAAGTAAGGGGTAGGCCCAAAAAAGAGGCTGAAGAATCGCCAAACCGTTTTCTTATGCCAACGACGGGAGGCGCTAAAATGTTCTTGCACTCTCACAAATAAAGCGATAGGTCATTAAATAGATCCAGTGTTTGATGTAAAGTAAATATATTGATGGTTTATGAAGACTACAGCAATCACGTAGTTATGCCTAAAACATAGGAGATGCGGGGGTAGAGATATGTCAATCCCTGGCATGATATTATTGATGCATAGGCCCCGCATAATTCATCTGAGCCGCCAAAACGTGAATCTGGTTTGGAATAGGCGAAAATGCAAGATAAAAACCTGCTAGTGAAATTGAGAAATTATGGAGATCCCCAAATATGTACATCAGCCAACCTTAATGCGCAGAAATGATGATTGGCCCTTTTGGGTACCCTCCGCCATCTCCATTTTCCACCAACAGTTCGTTGCTGCGGTGATAGTACACGGGACTACCTGCCGACCCTCCTAATATATCCTCAGATGGATGATTAAACGTATTTATAACTTGTTTGACAATATGAACTGGCGTGTTCAGAGGGGTCACGCTGTCTGTGTAAAAATTATTGAACAAACAAGAATAATGGGGAAGGACAGTGTTGAAGCACAGCATAACATATCATAACGCTGTCTTATTTAAAAGCACTAGATGGTATTGGTATCCATGTTATGTCTTTGCATGAGCCCATTGCCCACCGCCTCATCCCCCCCCCCCCCCCCCTTACCCACCCGACCGAAGAGAAAACAAACTAAACCATATTACCTCCTAAGAGGACCCTGTGGGGGGGCCGCCATGTCAGGCCCCCCTCCTGCCCCCCCCCCCCCCCCCCAGGCACACCACCCTTTCCACAAACACCAACTCATTACGGTATCCATTCTTGTCGGCCCATTCCCCCCGCCTCCCCCCCCCCCCGCACCCCCCCCCCCCCAAACAAACCAAACACACAACACAAATCAACCAGCTACCTCTACGAGGTCCTTGGTGGAGGCCGCCCCTTGCCGGTCCCCCTCCGCCCCCGTTAGGCCTAGTGCGCTTCACCCCCCCTCAAAAGTCCTCCATCTCCAACCCTTGCAGACACAGCAGGAAATCCGCTGCTAGCTCCATTCATCGAATCGTCGTCAATCCCTCTCGTCACCCCGTCAAGTCAATGAAATGGTCAGGGGAAGGAAAATCATGGAGAGGAGGATCAACGACAAAATGGGATTGAAGCACCCCGGGGCCTGGGCCTTGATGACTGCGGGGGCGCCTGAGCAAATAAGGGTTGGGTTGGGTTGGGTTGGGTGGGTGGGTGGTGGGTTGGTTGGGTTGGGTTGGAGCCAACTGGGGATTGTAGAGGGGTGGAGAAGGGTACCAGGACGACTGTCATGATGACTGGGGGGGCGCTCTGACCTGAGCCCAAAGAAGGTTTGGGGTGGGTTGGGGTTGGGTTGGTTGAGGGAAATCTGGGAGTTGGAGGATGGAGGTACCACGATGGAACTGGCATTGCGGGACTGGGAGGGGGCCTCCTCCACGGCCTGTTTTTGTTTGGGGTTGGTTGGGGGATGGGTGGTTGGTTTGGTTGGTGGGTTTGTTGGGGCACATCTACGACTGTAGGAGGAGTTGGAGAAGACGGAGGAAGTCACCACGATGCACTTGCCTGGTCCCTGGGAGGGGGGGGGCCGCCTAGTGAAGAAGGGTTGGTTGGGTTGGTTGGTTGGGGCAAATGCAGAATGGTAAGGAGGAGGAGTGGAGGCGGAGGAGGTACCAGTGGACTAGCCTTGAGGGACTGGGAGGGGCCCCTACTCAATACGGGTTGGGTTGGGTTGGTCGGGGGTGGGGTGAGGTTGGCGGGGAAGCTGGGAATGTAGGCGGAGGGTTGGAGACGGAGGGCGGGGTACCATGCGACTGTCTAAGAGAAATGGAGGGGCCCTGAGAACGAAGGTTGTGTTTGTGTTGTGTTGTGTTGGCTTGAGCGGAAGCTGGGTGCATTGGGTTAGCGCCCTTCGTCTTATAGTGGATGGTCTCAATCTGATCCTTCTCCCCCGCCTCCTGTTTAAACCAAAGAGCCAAGGACAGGCAGACCACCAGACAAAAGGACAAACGAAGCATTATAGCAGAATGGACAGACAGACAGGCAGATGGACAGACAGACACATGACAGACAGGCAGATGAACGGACTAACATACACACAGATAGACAGACAGATGACGACAGTAAGGGATGACGATGACAGACGACACATGAAGGACCGGAGACGGACCGACAGACCGACAAATGACAGACCGACCGACCGACCGACCAACAGACAGACACATGAGAGACAGACACACAGGCAGACGGACATACAGACAAATGGCAGATAGACCATATAAATGAGGGCACACATACGCCAAATAAAACAGCCAGACACACAGGACAACGACCGACAAATGGAAGACAGACAAAAAGGCAGACAGGGAACAGACAAATTCCTCATCAAGACCAAATGCTGGCATCAAACTTTGATGTCGAGCTGTACGCATGGTGTACGATGTCCCCCCCTGCGCCCCTGCCTTGATGAGATGGCAGGGCACTGGGGCTTGCCCGCCGCCAGCAGCCCAGCTCCAGAAGCTGAATCACCCGGCGCCGTACCGTTGTAAAGGCACAGTTTCTTCTTGTACATGCGGCAGTGCTACCCCTTCCCATGTCTATCTGGGAAGGAGTACGTCCTCCCATGGAAATGATCTGTGACCGAACTTTTCGGCCCGCCCCAATGTGAGCTAGGGTTGAGTGGGGGACTCCACGATTCTTCCAGTAGTGCAGGTGCTTGTGTGTTTGTGTTTGTGCTTGTGGTATGTGGTGTGTTAGTGCTTGTGTGACGGGTTTGTGTTTGTGGGTGTATGTTTTTGTTTGTGCTTGGGTGAGGGTTTGGTCCTTACCCTCTACAAGTGGTGACTGTCTTGGAGGGCTGCGAGGAATCATGCAACAGATACTCTAACGTATAATATTTGTGTGTGTATTGTTTTGTTTGTGTGCTGATGGAGTGTGTCGCAGTTCCCTTACCCTCTCCCAGTGGGACCTGTTCTTGGAGGGCTGCGATGGCTCATGTGACAGTACTCTAAGCATCCCTTTTGGGTGATGTATGTGTATGTCGTTGTGATTGCTTCAGTGTGTTTGCGTCCCTCTTACCTCTCCCCAGTGGGCTGTCTTGGAGGGGCTGCCGGCCTCAGGCACAAGTACTATACGATAAATCCTTTTGTGTGTGATGTGAGTGTTGGATATGTGTGAGTTGTGTTTGTGGTTGTCCTGTGTGTTTGGGTTTGTGCCAGGTGAGGTGTTTGTTGTTTTTTCCCCTCTTACCCTCTCACGTGGGCCTGTCTTGAGGGCCTGCGATGGCATAATGCACACGTACTTAACGGATAATACTTTGTGTGGTATTGATTGTGCTAGTGGCGCAGTTGTTGTGTGAGTGTGAGTGTGTTTGATCCTCTCACCCTTGCAGCGCTTCCTGTCTGGAGGGGCACGAAAAATGGCCTAATGCGAACGTACTTCGACGAATCCTACGGGTTTGTGTGTGTGCATGTGCGTTGTGCTTGCTTGTGTGAGTGTTGTTTGTCATCGGTGGGTGTTTGTGTGTGGGTGTGATTTTATTATGTGCGAGTGTTGAGTCACTTAGATCACCTCTGCCATCACTGACTGTCTTGGAGGAGCTGGATGGCATCATGCACCGTAATTGTAACGATCCTCCTGTGTGGGTATTGTGTAGTGTTTGTCATTGTGGGTTTGTGTGTGTGTTGTGCTGGTGTGAGTGTGTTGTCATGTCTTATGAGGTGTTTGTGCTGTGTGAGTGTGTTTGCTTGTGTGTGTATGTGTGTGTTTGGCTTGTGTGGTGTGTTGTCCTGGTGTTGGTGTTTGTGTTGTGTCGAGTGTGTTTGGTATTTTGTGTTAGTGTATGTGTGTGCTTTGACTGATGTCAGCATGTTTGCGCCCCCTCTCACCCTTGCAGCGCGGCCTGTTGTTTGGAGAGGGTGGATTGCCTCCTGAGGGGCAACTCAATTCCTGTCCAAGTCGTTGTCATCGTAACAGCAGTCGGATTCAAAGCTTATGTTGAGTTACCGTCCCTGGCCACCAGTTCTAGAAGTCGTCAGCTCTGGAGTGGGTGGTGGGGTAGGGGGTTTGGGGTTGGGTTGGTGGGGCTGGGTTGGGGTGGTTGGTCTGGCGGGGGGTTTGGGGTGTCACGTCCATGGCCCCACCAGTTCCAGGGGGCAGACAGCTCCTGGAGGGGTTGGATGGGAATGGAACGGGTAGGGGTAGGGTTGTGTTGTGTGTGTTGTGTTGGGTGTTGTTGGGATGGGTTGGGTGGGATGGGAGGGGAGGTTGGGTTGGTGGGTGGGTCGGGTCGAGTTGGTGTCACCGTCATGGTCCACCCGTGCCAGGAGGTCGGACAGCTCCTGGAGTGTGTTGGGATGGATGGGAAAGGGTAGGTAGGGTCGTGTGTTGTGTTGTGTTGTGTTGGTTGGGATGGGATGGGTGGGGTGGGTTGTGTTGGTGGGGTTGGGTTGGTCGAGTTGGTTGTCACAGTCCATGGCTCCCCAGTCCAGGAGGTAAGGAGCTCCTGGAGTGGGTGGGGGGTGGGGGGAAGGGTAGGGGCTTTTTTTTTTTCTTTGGGGTTGTGTTGGTTGGGGGTGGTTGGATGGGTGGGTCTGGGTGGGTTGGTTTGGTTGGGTTGGTTGGGTTGGGTTGGGGATGGCCCCAGCCTCCACGGTTACAAAAAATAAAGTAAATGTTGGGTTGGGGTTCCCTTTAGCCTATTTGGCTCCCCCTGCACTGTGACATGTAGTATCGTGAAAAAGGGAAACAACAGGAAGACCAAAGTCGAAAGGCATTCACACTCAATAAACATATTAACAAAGAGACAAAACTAAAAACACAACACCTACATCCCCACTCCACACACATATATAACAAACCAACCCATTCACCACCAAACACATACCATTAAAAACAAACACGGATAAAGCAACAACACAACATAAAAAACAAAACATTACATTAAAATGCAAAAACACATGCATTAAAAATCAAAACACATACATGAAAACAAACACCTACATTAAAAACAAACACACATTAAAATCAAACCACATGTATCAAAAAGATAATACTCAACATCAAACTCCGACAAGATCCTCCAGCCCATGGTCAAAGACCTCCACGCGCAACGGAGGAAGCAGCTAGGGTCACGGTCCCCAGTACCAAGGACCCCCCCAGAGTAACAAGACCCCCGTAAAAAGGGACCCACCCCAGTAAGTAACAAGGACCCCCTGTACCAGGACCCCCCTGTAAAATCACGTCCTGGCCCACTCTAAATGATGGCAGCCGGACCTCTAACAGAACAGATAGAAAAACAATAAAACGCACATCACTCCTTATCCCTTTAGCTTATTCGTTCTAACCCTGGGACTGAAACAACAAACATAACAAACAAGGACGTACCAAAATCCATTTATGTAAAAATTTCTTTAAGGACATCAACTAATCACATCCCAACTCCGCCACTCTAAAACATGAACCCAATCACCCCCGGAACCTCCAAAAACACAACCGGGCCTTCACAAAACGGCCCCCTCCAGCCCATGACGTCACGACCTTCAGCGGCTTAGGTCTCACTACCTCGTCCTCAAGTCCTAACCTATCTAAAAAGAGCCGCAGAACGGCGTAAGGAGGCTAAAAACAGACACAATAGCCAAAGACATCACTAATCACATCCAACTCCTCCAATCACCGATCAGAACTAAATGGCTCAGTGGCAGAGCAAAGGGCAAAAATCGAGGCAGGTGCAGGGTTCCAACCCCCTTGACTGCGCTTGGGCCCGTCCGGAAGGTCGTCGTCAACTGGCATGGTAACTGGTATCTAGATGCGATGTTGGGAGAGCAGCGGATACTTACGATCGGTTCCTTAATCCCCAACTAGGCAAAGTACTTAGAGAGTAATGGCTGACCAATTCTTGCTGTTCAAAAAATTTTCATTTCTTTCTTTAATTTCCAACTACTGCCGTCCTCCTCTCTTAAAAAGAGCAGAACGACCTAAAACCGACACCTATCGCCCAAGACCCACATCATCGCACCAACTCTCCAGAATTCTCATCTCTATCGAGAAGCAGAACGACTAAAACCAGACACAGAAGCAAAGAATCACTCACGCCCACTCCTCCCGATCCTCCTTCTAAGAGGAGCAGAACGAACATAAAACCAGGACCACCGCTAGCAAAGACATCATCATGCATCAACTCCTAAAGAGCCCCTCTCTATAGAGGAGCAGAACGACTAAAAACACGGACAAGATAGCAACGACATCCCTCATCGCATCCAACTCCTCCAGATACTCTCTTATCGAGGAGCAGAAGACTAAAAACCGACACATATAGAAACCGACTCCCTCATTCGCTCAACCCTCCGCTCCTCCTCTTATAGAGGAGCAGAACGGACTCACAACAGACACCTGATAGCAAAGGCATCAATCATGCATCCAACTCTCAGATCCTCATCTTATAGAGGAGCAGACGATAAACCCAGCCACAATAGCAAAGGACATCATCATGCATCCAACTCCTTCAAGATCTCCTCTGATAGAGGAGCAGAACGACGTCCTAAACTAACTCTAAAAACCAGACAATATAGCAAAGCCATCACTATCGATCCCAACTCCTCCAGCTCCTCCTCTCTAGAGGGAGCAGAACGACGATAAACCGACCATTAGAAAGACATCACTAATCGCCGCCAACTACTCAGATTCCTCTCTATAGGGACGCAGAACGGACTCAAACCAGAACACATATAGCAAAGACATCACTATCGCCAATCCTCCAGATCCTCATCTATCGAGGAGCAGACACGACTCTAAAACGACAATATCGCAAAGACTCCCTCACGCCCCAACTCATCAAGATCCTCTCTCTATAGAGGAGCAGAACAACTAAAACAGACACAATGACAGACATCACTTTCATCGCATCCAACTCTCCAGATCCTCCTCTCTCCAGAAGGCGCAGAACGACTAAAACCAGAAACATATAGCAAAGACACACTCATGCCCTCCCCTCTCCGATCCTCCTTCTATAGAGGAGCAGAAAGACTAACAGGAACACCTATATCAAAGACATCACTCATCGAATTCCAAATCCTCCCAGATCCTCCTCTCAATAGAGGAGCCGAAGATCTAAACCAGAACATATAGCAAAGACCTCACTCATCTGATCCAACTCCTCCAGATCTCCTCTTATAGAGGAAGAGAACGACTCACCCAGCCCATATAGCAAGACATCACTCATCGAATCCAACTCCTCCAGATCTCCTCTCTATCGAGCGCAGCCCGACTTAAAACCAGACACAATAGCAAAGACATTCAATCATCGCAGCAACTCATCCAGACCTCCTCTTCTTTAGAGGAGCAGAACGACTAAAACAGACACATATAGCAAAGACATCACTCATCGCATTTCCAACTCCTCCAGATCCTCCTCTATACCGAGAGCCGCCCGACCTCAAACAGACACCATATAGCAAAGAATAATCATCGCCTCCAACTCATCCAGCTCCTCCTTCTATAGAGGAATGCAGAACGACCTCTACAAACAGACAATATATAGCAAAGACCTCACTCTCGATCCAACTCCCTCCCCCAGGATCTCCTCTCTATAGAGGAGCAGAAAGCCTAAAACCATAAACATATAGCAAAGACATCACTCAATCGCATCCAACTCCTCCCAGTCCTTCCTTCTAAGGGAGCAGACACGACCTCCAACCAGACACATATAGCTAAGAAATCACTCATCCCTCCAACTCCTCCAGAGCCTACTCTTATAGAGGAAGCAGAAGACTTAAAAACAGACAATATAGCAAGACATCACTTCTCATCGCATCCAACTCCTCCAGTGCCTATCCATAAGAGGAGCAGAACGACTGAAAACCGCCAATATGCCAAGACATCCACTCATCGGCATCCACTCCTCATATTCCCTCTCTATAGAGGAGAGACCGGACTAAAAACCAGAACATATAGCAAGACATCACTCACGATCACCTCCAGATCTCCTCTCTATAGGGAGCAGCAGACGACTAAACCCAGACACATATAGCACGACATCACTCATCCGCCTCCAAACACCTCCAGATACCTCCTCTCTATAGAGGCGCAGAACGACTAAAAAACCCCGACAATATAGCAAAAGAAATCACTCACGCATCAAACTCTCCCGATCCTTCCTCCTTATAGAGGAGCAGAACGACTACAAACCAGACACATATAGCAAGCACATCACTCATCGCATCCCAAACTCGCCAAGATCCTCCTCTCTCTAGCGGCGCAGAACGCTCAAACCAGACAATATAGCAAAGACATCACTAATAGAATCCAATCCATCCAGATCTCCTCTCTATAGGGAGCAGCAACGACTAAAACCAGGACCAATAGCAAAGACATAACTCATCGCATCCAATCCTCCAAGATCCTCTCTCTATAGGGAGCAGACAGGAATAAAACCAAACATATAGCAAAGGAATCACTCCTTCGCATTCCAAACTCTAGACACTGAATCTCTTAGAGGAGCATGAACGACCAAACCAGACACATATAGACAAGGGACATCACTCATCGCACCAACCTCTCAGATCCTCCTCTCTATGGAGGAGCCAGAACGACTCTCTCGCTACAAAACAGACACATCTATAGCAAGACATCATCATCGCATCCTCCAACCACCAAGATCTCATCTCTAAGAGGAGCCGAACGGGACTAAAACAGACATATAGCAAGATCACTCTCATCGCATACAACCTCCAGATCCTCCTCTCTACCAGCGGAGCAGAAACGCCTAAACCAGACAAATATAGCAAAGACCTCCTCCTCGCATCCAACGCCTCCCAGATCCTCTCGCTATGAGGCGCAGAACGGCCTAAAACCAGACCAGATAGCAAGACACGCACCTCATCGCTCCAAAATCCGCAGATCCTCTCTATATAGAGGAAAGCAGAACGACTAAAAACCAGACACAATAGCAAAGACACATTCATCGCATCCCAAATCCTCCAAATACTCTCTCTATAGAGGAGCAGAACGCCTTCTAAACCAGACACATATAGCAAGACATCACTAATCGACTCCAAACTCCTCCCGTCTCTCTGATAGAGGAGCAGAACGAATAAACCCAAGGACAATATATAGCAAACAGGACCATCAATCACAGCATCAACTCCTCAGATCCTCCTCTCTATAGAGGAGCCAGACCGACTAAACAGACAACAGATAGCACGCCCACACCTCATGCACCCAACTCCTCCAAGATCCTCCTCTATAGAGGAGCAGAACGACTCTAAAAAGACCAGACACATATACAAAGACATCACTTCTATCGCATCAACTCCTCCAGATCCTCCTCTCTCTCGAGGCAGCCGACGATAAAACCAGAAACATATAGCAAAGACATCCACTCATCGCATCCCAATCCTCCAGATCCTATCTCTATAGGGAGCAGAAAGCCCTAAAAACAGGACACATCTCGCCACGAACAATCATCGAATCCACCGCTCCAGATCCGAACTCTATAGAGGGCAGAAACGACTTAAAAACAGAACACATCAGCAAGGACACCACTACATCGCATCACCTCCTTCAAAGTAGAAAGATCCTCTCTCTATAGAGGAGCAGAACGACTCAAACCAGACACATATAGCCAACGACATCCTATCGCCCCAAATCTAAAGATCCTCCTCTATATAGAGGAGCCGGAAAGACACTAAAACCCAGACAATATAGCCAAGAATCATCATCGCATCAACGCCTACAGATCATCCTCTCTAATGAGGAGCAGAAGACTCTAAACCCGACCATATAGCAATAAAGAAAGCACTCAGCGCATCAACTCTCAAGATTCCTCTCTATAGAGGAGCAGAACGACAAAAACCGACAATATACCGCAAAGACATCACTCATCGCTCCAACTCCTCCAGACTCCTCTCTATAGAAGGTGCGGGAAAACGACTTAAAACCAGAACATTTAGCAAAGCCATCATCATCGACTCCAATCCTCAGATCCTCCTCTCGATAGAGGAAGCAGAAACACTACTCCGTAACACAGACACATAATAGCAAAAGACATAACTCATCGCCTCCAACTCTCGATCCTCCTTCTATAGAGGAGCAGAACGCCTTAAAAACCAGACAACATAGTAGCAAAGACATCATACTCATCGCATCCACACCTACAGATCCTCCTATCATTAGGGAGCTCGAACGATACAACCAGACACATCTAGCACCGCCATCATGTACATCGACTCCATCTCCTCCATGACCTCCTATCTAGAGAGGAGCAGAACGAAGCTCCTTCTAAAACCCGACACATATGCAAGACCATCATCTCGCCATCCCACATCCTCCAGATCTCCTTCTATAGAGGAGCAGAACGGACTCTAAAACAAGACACATATAGCATAAAGACATCACTCCATAGCCATCCAACTCCTCCAGATCCTCCGATCTATAGAGGAGCAGAACGGACTCCTAACACAGACCACATCGCATAGACATACTATCGTCATCCAATCCTCCAGATCTCCTTCACTATCAGAGGATAGAAAGACTAAAAACCAGGACAATATAGCAAAGACCTAAATTAAACCCTAGGGGTCCTACATTTCCAACTACTCCAGCTCCTCCTTCTCCTAAAGACCGAGGCAGGAGATTAAAAACAGACACATATGAACAGACATAATAATGCACATCCAGCTCCTCAAGACACATGAATTTCAAAGCGCCGAGTGGACCTGTATCAACATACTTAATGAAAATTCTTAAACAAGGCAATACCTCATATCAACTCGCAAGTCCTCTAGCCAGAGACCAAGACCTTCAGCGCCAACTGGACTGTACCAACATACATTAATGCAAAATTCTTTAAGACGTCAATACTCACCTCCAACTCCTCCAGCTCCTCCTCTCTAAAAGAGCGCAAGTCCTCCAACTCCTCCTCTCTAAAAGAGCGCAGAACGACTAAAAACAGGCACATATAGAAAATACACCAAAACCCACATCCAGCTCCTCCAGCTCCTCCAGCTCCTCCTCTCTAAAAGAGCGCAGAACGACTAAAAACAGGCACAAATAGAAAATACACCAAAACCCACATCCAGCTCCTCCAACTCCTCCAGTTCCTCTAGTCCAAGACCAAAGACCTTGAGCGCCAACTGGACTACCACCATCTTCCTTGAAAATGAAATTCTTAAAGACGCATAATCAAACCAACTCCTCCGCTCCTCTCTCGAAAAAGAGCACACTAGAATAAAAACAGACACATCAAAACAAACATGACCGTAAAAAAACCATCCCCAAACCTCCACCACATAAAAACTCCATACTACCATCCCAATGCCCAGCCCCACTCTACACCCTCACCCCAAAATCAACAAGTAGTATGAAGCGTCGCAAGCGAAGGGGAAAATTGGCGGAAAGCGTGTTGGCAACGGGGAACTGAAAGGTTCGGCAACGAGGAGCCCCCGAAGCAAGCAAGGTGGTTTCGACGACGCCGCACCCGTTAGCTGAAGTGGCAGGCTTCAAGTTGTTTTGTTTTTCGGGCTTCGACGGACAAAACAAATGGGAAACATGGGGGCTCAAGCCCCTTTGAAGAGGGGTCTCGCCAAAAAAACATCAATAAATCGAACACATACAAAAACATCGCAACTCACAATCTAACGAACTCAGCTCCTCAGACCACGACCCAAGACTTCTGCGCCACGAAGCTTGGTTGGGGGTCCCAGGGTTCCCAGTTCTCCCCGGTTAAATCATGGGTGGGCGTTGGGTGGGTCAGGGCAGTGTGTTCGTGTTGTGTGTGGGGTCAGGGTGAGTGGTTGTGTGGGGGGGCGGTGTGGGGGGGTGGAGGGTCAGGTGTGTGCGGGGGGGGGAGTGTGTGTGTGGGGGGGGGGTGGACGTAAGTGGGTACAGGGTGAGGTGGGTGGGGGTGACTTGTGTGTTGGGTGGGGGGGGGGGTGAGGGGTCAGGGTGAGGTGAGTGTGTGTGGGCGTAGGGGGTAGGGTGAGTTGTGGCGTGTGGGTGAAGGGTCAGGGGTGTGTGTTGTTTTGACTGCGTGTGGTTTTCCTGGTTCCCTGGTGAGTGTGTGGGGCGTAGGGGGTCCGGGTGCGTGTGTTCGTTTTTTTGTGTGGGTTTTCATTTTCAGGGAGTGCGGTGCGTGGTTGTTACGGTCAAGGTGGTGTGTTGTGTGTGTGGGTGTTGCCGGTCCGGGTGGTGTGTGGTGGAGGGTCAGGGTCGGTGTGTGAGGTTTGTGTTTGGTTTGTGTTTGGTTTGTGGAGGGTCCGTGTGAGTGCGCGTGATGTGAGGATTGAGTGAGTGGGTTTTCGTTTTGGTTGTTGTGGGAGTGGGGGATCGGTGATTGTGTGTGGTGTGTGTGTGGTGTGTAGGGGGGGGGGGGGGGGGGGGGGTAGAATGAGTCGTGTGTTTGTGTGGGAGGGGGGGTGGAGGGTAGGGGGAGTGGGAATTGTGTTTAGTGGGATGGGGAGGAGGGGGTACGGGTGAGTGTGTTGTCTTTAAGGCAACTGCCCCGGATGAATACGCCCCCACCCAGCAACACACACACCACACATGCCATCTCACGTCCCTAGGCCTTTCACCACTTCAACCTATCAAGAGACTGCTTGCAAGGCATAAATGTTCCACACCCAGCCCCCCCCCCACACACACACCCCCACCACCCCCCACCACGAGACCACACCCAGACCCCACCAACCACCACCACCACCCCCACTAAGCCCACCACCCACCACCACCACCAAGAAAAAAAGAAGACCACCCCCAGACACCACACCCACCCACAAAGATCCCAACCACCACCACCACGAAGACCAAACCAGCACACGACCCCACCACCAAATGCCACACAGACCCACCCCCCCCACCACACGAAGGACCACAACCAGGAAACGCACCTCACCACCAAAAGCACCCCCCAGAAACGCCACTACCACCACCCAACACCCAGACACCAACCACCACCACCACCACGAAGACACACAAAGGACACAACCACCACACCCAGAAGACCACCACTACAATCAACAAAACCACCACCACATGTAAATAGATGTACCGATGCCTCTTACCACAGTGAAACCATAAATGGCCCGCGTTAAGGAAATGCTAGGAGCTTGCGCCTTTCGGGACCTTTCGGATCGTTTTGTTGATCCTTCAGAACCCCTGGAAGCATTAGCATTGATCTTCTGCAGGTTAGAATCCCAACTGGTCTGAACGTGCAGGGGGTGGGGGTTGCTGGGGGAGTGGGTGTGTGTTGTGGCTGGGTGGGTGTGGGGTTGGCGTGGGTGTGGGTTGGTGGGTGGGTGTGAGGGGTGGGAGTGGGGGTGAGGTGGGTGGGGTGGGTTTGTGGGGGTGGGAGGGGGTGTTGGAGTGGCGGGGTGAGCTTTTAGGATCTGTCGTTGTGACCCTCTCCCCCCCTGGCTGTCTTCGCCTTGCTCTTCTTGCGGTTCGAATCCCAACTGGTCTGAAAGCTGCAGGGGTGTGGGGGTTGGGAGTGGGTGTTGTGGTGGCTGGGTGGGGAGGATTTGTGGTGGTGGTGTTGTGGTGGCTGGGTGGGGAGGATTTGTGGTGGTGGTGGTGTCGTGGGTGGATTGGGTTGTGGAGGGATTG
>JACBWV010000610.1:60087199-60179315 GCA_013435795.1 Chlamydomonas sp. ICE-L
CACACCCCACCCCCAAATATTCCTGCAACCCCCCCCCACCCCACCCCCCACACACCCCATCAACACCCCCCCACCAACCCCCACATATTCCTGCAAACCCACCCCCCCCCCCACCACCCACATATTCCTGACAACCCACCCCACCCAACCACCCACCCCCTCAACCCCCCCCACCCACCCCCACATATTCCTGCAAACCCACCCCACCCCCCCACCCACCCCCTCGAACCCACCCCACCCACCCCCCCATATTCCTGCAACCACCCCACCCCCACCACCACCACAATGCCCTAAAAAACAAAACTCACCACGAGGAAACTGCCCCACCCCCCAACACCCCCCGACTCACCCCACACACCACCACCAACACACCCAAATCTTCCTGACCCCCCCCCCACAACACCACCCACAAACTCCACACCACATTTGCCCTAAAAACCTAACTCACGATCGGCTCGGGGTGAGCCCCACAAGCGACAATCTGCCCGACACGGATTTCGATGGAAGAAGCAGATCTAATCATCAGACAGGGCACAGGGGCCGGAAGGGGGGCCTCTGCAGCAGTGAGTGAGAGGGGGTCCCCCCCCACCCGGCAGGGATGGGAGGGGTATGAAAATGGTGGGACAACAAGCAGGGGGGGCAGGGGCCCCCTGCAGCCCCCCCTACGGACCCCACAGCAGGACGGGGGCAGGGGGGCCAGGTGCCTCTGCAGTCCCCCGGGGACAAGGCAGGGCGCCGGCAGGCGATAGGGCGGCAGGGGCAGGGGGGCCAGGGCCTCTGCAGGCAGTGATCCGAGGGTATTGGTGGACCGGGACAAAGCAGGCGGGGGGGTGCACCAGGGCAAGGGACCAGGGGGCACATTCAGCCCCCCCTGGGACAAAGCAAGGGGCGGCAGTGGCCTCTGCAGGGAGTGATTGGGGGTATTGGTGGTTGGTGGACAAAGCAGGGGTGGGCAGGGGCCAGGGGTTATGGGGGCCAGGGGCCTCTGCAGCCGCCCTAGGACAAAGCAGGGGGGGGCAGGGGTTCTCTGCAGGAATAACCGGACGAGGGGTACTGTTGGTGGGGCACAAGCAGGGGGGGGCAGGGGCCGGGGCCTCTGCAGGGGAGTGCCATCGAGAGGGTATTTGGGGTGGGACAAAACAGGGGGCCGGCAGGGGAGCTGGGACCTTGGCAGCCCCCCCCTGGGACAAAGCATGGGGGGGGCAGGGTGAGGTGGCGGCCCTTGCAGGGAGGTATCGACCGGGTATTGGTGGTGGGACAAAGCAGGGGGGGCAGGAGGCAAGGGTAGGGGGGCCAGGGGCTCTTGCACCCCACGTCTGGGACAAAAAGAGGAGGGGTAGGGGGCAGGGGGCCAGGGGGCTAGGCAGCCCCCCCTGGGAACAAAAGCAGGGGGGAGCGGGGGGGTGCGGCCTCTGAAGGGAAGTGATCGAGGGTATTGGTGGTGGGCCAACGTAGGGGCAGGGGGCAAGGGTTAGGGGGCCGGGGGCCTCTCCACCCCACGCTGGGACAAAGCAGGAGGGGTAAAGCAGGGGGGCCAGGGGGCTCTGCAGCCCCCCCTGGGACAAAGCAGGGGGGGACAGGGGCCTCTGCAGGGAGTGAGGGGTATTGTTGGTGGGGCAAGATATTACCGTTCTGTTGAGTGTTTAGATGTTTGCTGTTTTGTGTTCAATCATCAGCCAGCGCAAGAGGGGTAGGGGCATTTCGAATTAGGTGAGGTTGGTGTTGGTGTGCGGCTTGGTATCGGTGGGTGGGTTAGTGATGGTGTGTGGGTTGGTGTGTATTGCGGGGACGGAAGAGTCACAGCTGGCGCAAGAGGACATGCTCGGCAGCAAGGCCGAGGACGCTGAGCAGAAGTTGAAGAAGTTGAAGAAGTTGAAGAAGTCTAAGAAATCTAAGAAGTTGAAGAAGTTGAAGAAGTTAAAGAAGTTGAAGAAGTCTAAGAAGTCTAAGAAGTTGAAGAATTTGAAGAAGTCTAAGAAGTTGAAGAAGTTGAAGAAGGAGGGGTTGAAGATGATGAAGAAGTTGAAGAAGTTGGAGAAGTCTAAGAAGTTGAAGAAGTTGAAGAAGTTGAAGAAGGAGGGGTTGAAGATGATGAAGAAGTCTAAGAAGTTGAAGAAGTCTAAGAAGTCTAAGAAGTTGAAGAAGTTGAAGAAATCTTAGAAGTTGAAGAAGTTGAAGAAGTCTAAGAAGTTGAAGAAGTTGAAGAAGTTGAAGAAGTCTAAGAAGTTGAAGAAGTCTAAAAGTTGAAGATAGAGGGGTTGAAGATGTTGAAGATGTTGAAGAGGTTGAAGAATTATAAGAAGTTGAAGAAAGAGGGGTAGGGGCATCTGCAAGAGAAGTCAGGGAGGCCTTTTTATGGTAGGGCAGGAGACAAAAACTTGTGATTGTAGTAGGGATGGGGCCCCGACATAATCAAACGTGATGTAAATATACATTTATACGTTTATACGTATAAATACGCCGTATAGTTTTTCTCAAATCGACCTTATATACGTCGTGTCAAAACGTATAGTCTGTACTTTGAGAAGTACAGCACACGTCCCGGCACTAAACTTTCTTGTTTTTCATTATCCCATTTTTTGATTTAGCGATAGCTCATGGAAAAGCTTTTTCGCCACATCCTCTATCACGGAATATGCAATAACCATTCAAATTCACATGCCGTTATGTTATAACCCTTGGCGCCTGAATGAAGCCGTTGATCTAGCATAGACAGGATGGCACAACATACCAGCGTCACCTAGCTTCCATTCCACAAGCGGTGCTCCTACGTGGGCTTGGTTGAAGGACGTTGATGGTGACAGCCGAGTGCAATTCGGGCATTATGGACAAGTATTGCAAATACCGTTATGTGTAATATATTATGTTATACACTATACAGTTCATAATAGACCAAATGATTTAATGGTCCTTAGAATGGCACCGCGCTTCTGGTCGACGCGCTTTCGCTTTTTGGTAGTGTGATTTCTTTTCTGAGAAGATTTGGACAACCCTAAACTTGCCAGAGATGATTTTCTGAGAGTTGATAGTGATGCACTGAAATTAGCTTAGCGGGCGGCCAATACCTTCAAACCATGTAAAAGTATTTTCTAGAGGATGTGTGCCTAATTTTATACAATTTATTAGTAAACGTGTATAAAGTTATTTAAAAATAAAAAAATTATGTTGCCTTACCAAACCTAATTGTATGCGTTTGAAGCTTTTTTTGTGTTTACTGTTCTGTTCTGTGCTTGGGGTTTGTGTATATATTCTTTGTTTGGAGGTCTGTAGTTGGTGTTCGGTGTGTAAGGTCTGTGGTGTGTTTGGTGTTTTCGTGGATTGGTTTTTTGTTCTGTGGTTTGTGTTCTGCGTTTTGTGCTTGGTGAGTGTTTTTTTAATTTTTGTTTGGAGTTTCCGTATTGGTTTTCAGTGTTGGAAGTTATGTGTGTGCTGTTTGGTGTTTGGTGTTCTGGTCTCTTTTTATATTCTTTGTTTGGAGTTTCCAGTATTTGTTTTTGTCATTTTGAAGTTATGTGTGTCTGTTGGTGTTTGGTTGTTCTGTGTTCTCTTTTTTATATTCTTTGTTTGGAGGTCTGTATTTGGTGTTTGGTGTTCGAAGTTCTGTGTGTGCTGTTTGGTGATATGCCTGTGCTTTTCCCAGTGGCTAGGTGATGGAGCTGTCTAGAAGCTGCAACATGGAGCTAGGTAATGGAGCTGCCTAGAAGCTGCGACATAGGGCCTAAAATAAATCCATACCAGCAATGGTTTATGTCACACATGTCACTTCTGCCCTACCATGTCACTTTACCCAGCAATAGTATATGTCACACATGTCACTTCTGTCACACATGTCACTTACCAGCAATAGTATATGTCACACATGTCACTTCTGTCACACATGTCACTTACCAGCAATAGAATATGTCACACATGTCACTTCTGTCACACATGTCACTTACCAGCAATCGGGTTATCTGTTCACACATGTCACTTCTGTCTCACACCATGTCACTTACCACAATCTGGTTATATGTCCACCACATGTAACTTACCAGCAATGGTATATGTCACACAGTCACTTACAGCAAACCACTGGAGGAGGGGGCGGTTATATGGCACACAAAGTCACACATGCCACTTATGTCCAACACATTGTCACTTACCGCTCACACTTCCGCTACTTTACCCCAGCAAACCACTGAGCAGGGTTGGTTGCAGCGGGCCAATAATTGCTGGGCCATCCTCCTCGCCTGCAGGTTTGGGACGTACGTAAAATAAATCTACGCGTTATGACGAGGCATGAGGTTGCTTGAAATTGGGCGGCCACCACGACCATTTGCTTGACTGGGGGGGGGGACCAGGTGACCCGACCTTTTATTTCTGCTGTAGTGTAGCGATCGCTAGTTTTGACCCCGTTTTGGCAAAATTACGCTATATAGAAAAGTAAAAAAAAAAAAACAGTTTTCGGTCGTTTTGCCTTTTAATGGCCCTTAAACTGGCCCCCTTTAATGGCCCTATTATATAAACAGTTGTGGTTTGACTTTAATGGCCCTAAAAACAGTTTCCTTGTGTATGCCATTCTAATGGACACAAAAAAACAGGTGTCTTTTCTTTTGTGTATGCCTTTACCATGACATAAAAACAGTTTCTCTTTCTGTGTGTGCCTTTAATGGCCCTACTAATAAAAAAACAGTCTGGGCATGCCTGTCATGGCCCCCTCCTAGAAAGAGAACCACAGTTGTGCATTGCAGCCTTTAACCCTGGCCCCCTTTTCATAAAAACAGTTGGTATGCCTGTAATGGCCCACAACTATTAAAAACCAGTTGGCGTTTGCCTTCAGGGCCCTCCAAAAAACAGTCTGGGTATGCCCTCCTAACGGCCCATAAACATTGTGTATGCCTTTTAATGGCCCCTAACCCAAACAGCTTGTGTTGCCTTTAATGGCCCATACCCCACAAAGCTATAAAAGTTACCTATAGAGCATTACAAACGCTTGTCCCTGGAGCCCCCCGAGGCTACAACCATTAACACCGCTAGCCCGAAAAACCCACTTTCAGATTGAACAAAAATCACTGCTGGGGCCAACCGCCAATGGCATATGCCACATAAGGACTGTATGGGTGAGGGTGGAGGCGGTGATCATGTGGGCAGTACAGTAAATGTACATCATTGCCCCAATCTGGCACACACAGACATGATTGCTTGGCTGCACAGGGATGGCGGGTAGGTAGCCCGGTATGGTTGAGGATGAGGTTGATCTGTGGGCCCAGTACGCCCTCACATCATTGGTTTCTGGCACCCAGCCATGAGTTGGCTTGCAAGGAGAATTGCGAGTATGGGTGCGGAGAGGTGACCCTGTGATGGGCCATCACATTCACCCACCATTATTCAGGCAGAAAGTGCAGGTATGGCCAGAGGTCAGGAAGACCGGGGGGGCCCAACGAGACTGGAAATATGATGGATATCGTTAACCCTATTCATCCTTCAGGGGCAGGGCCCACAGGGCCAGGCGCATTGGGCTCTGCCAAACTGTATGTGGTATGCTATGAGATACTACATCTAGTATAATTCATGTCTGGCAGGTTGAGGGACAGGGTAGGAGAAGCACTCCGAGGCCCCCTTTACGACGGCGGCAGTGACGGGGTACGGGGAAGAATGCATTGGCTCACGATACTATGATATGACCGGGACGGTATACACATAATCTGATCCCCGGTGGTACATCTTAATAATATGGTGGCATATACAATAACTACCCACCCCCCGACTGGGAACTACGTACGAAGTAGAAGAGTGATCC
The DNA here is from genome assembly GCA_013435795.1 of Chlamydomonas sp. ICE-L. Classification (NCBI taxonomy): domain Eukaryota; kingdom Viridiplantae; phylum Chlorophyta; class Chlorophyceae; order Chlamydomonadales; family Chlamydomonadaceae; genus Chlamydomonas; species Chlamydomonas sp. ICE-L. The sequence continues at coordinate 60,092,979 of JACBWV010000610.1, forward strand.
TGGGATATACGCCACGCTAAGATGAGGGCGTCACTATAAAAGAATACTGATCTGGTATAGACTTATAATTATGATCGGTAATATACATAATATCATGTCAGCGGGCCGCGGTATGACACTGGGCGGAGGGCTGCCCAAACTAGTGTGGCATGATACTACTACCCCGTAGATATCAAGTATCGCGCAGGTATGAGTGAGGGTGGATCGGAGACCGGCAATACTGGATGGTATATACCCCTATAATATTCATTTCGGGGAGGGGTACGGCTTTGGTGGTACGGGACCACTGGCGTGGGGCCTGCCAAACCCATATGTGGTTCTATGATAAACTACCATTTTGTATATCCTAGGATGCGCAGGGTAGGACGGGGGGGGGCCCGGGCGGGACATGTGGGGTTTACGCTACCCGCAGGCAATATGACTGGCGTATCCATCCACTACCCGAAATATGATGGTAAACACTAAAATATCCATGTCAGGGGCGGGGTACGACACTGGGCGTGGGGCTGCAAACCATATGTGGTATGATAAACTACGATTTAGTATATCCTAATATGGCAGGTATGAGTGGGGGTGGGATGGTAGAGGCAATATGATGGTATATACTATAATATGATGGTATACACTAAAATTCCATGTCAGGGGCGGGGTACAACACTGGGCGGAGGGCTGCAAACCATATGTGGTATGATATTCTACCTTATCTAAAGTGTTATATCATTATTAAGTGTATATCTTAATCTTAGTGTATATGTTAGTGTATTTCTTATCTTAGTGTTATCTTTAGTGTTATCGTTCTTAGTGTATATCGTAGTGTAGCTCTTACTAGTTATATCATAGTGGTATAGCTTTCTGTTGGTTATCTAGCTTCGTGTATATCTTCTCTGATGGATATCTTAGTGTATATCTTAATCTGAGGTGGAGATCTTACTTAGTGTATTCTTTGTATATGCTTATCTTAGGTATAATCTTACTTAGGTGTATTCTTATGGTAGAGCTTAGCTTGTGTATAGCTTAGTGTAGATCTTTCGTAGTAGCATAGCTTAGTGTTTTCGTATCGCTGGGTATATCTTAGTGTATATCTTATCTTATTGTATAGCTTGTGATACAATCTTATCTATAGTGTAATACTCTTAGTGTAATATCGACCTTATTAGTCTTTCTTTGTATATCTTAGATGTATACTCTTATCTTATGTATAATCTTAGTGATATATCTTATCTATGGAGAAGACTTCGTGTATATTTATCTTTTGTATCTCTTTGTGTAAATATCCTTATCTTATGTATCTTGTGTATATCGTATCTTCTTTAGATCTTAGTGTATACTTAGTCTTATTGTATATCTTATCTATCCGTTTGATCTCAGTGTATATCGTATCTAGTGTATATCTTAGGGTATATCTTATTTAGTGTTTATCTTAGGTGTATATCTTATGTTGTTAACTTGTCTTAGTGTATCTCTTTGTGTCATCTCTGAGCTTAGTGTATATCTTCATCTTAGTGTCTCTTAGCTAGTGTATATCTTATCTTGTGTATATCTTTTCTTAGGTGTATATCTTATGTGATCTTGATCTTAGTGGTATCTTGTGTATATCTTATCTTAGTGTATTCTGACGCTGAGTGTATCTCTTAGTATATATCTATATACTTAATGTATCTCTTAAATCTTAGTGTATTCTTGAGGGTGTAACTTATCCTTAGTGTATATTTATCTTAGTGTAGAGCGTCGGGTAGAGCTTAATTAGTGTATAGCATTAGTGTATATCCTTATCTTAGTGTATTCTTATATCGTATTGTATATCTTAGTGTACTATCTTATCTTAGGTATATCTTAGTGTCATCATTTATTGTTAGCTGATCTTAGTGATAATCTTAGTGTATATCTTTTCTTAGTGTTATCCTTTAGTGTGATATCTTATCTTAGTGGATATCTTAGTGTAATTCTTATCTTAGTGTATAGCTATCTTAGTGTCTCTTTGTATGTCTTATCTTAGGGTATATCTTCGTGTATATCTTTTCTTAGTGTATATCTTATGGTATACTTATCTTAGGGTATACATTAGTTATGCTTATCTTTATGTATTCTTAATCTTATGTATATCTTATGTCTATCTTTCTTAGTGTATTTTTAGTGTGATATATCTTATCTTAGTGATATCTTATCTTTATGTTCTATTGTATCTATCTTAGGTAATATCTTGTGAGGGGTATGAGTTAGGTGGATGGTAGAGGAATTGCCGGGACAATTTTTGCAACCCGGCCAGTGCAGTAGTAGGGTGGTTGGTAGGGGTGGTAGGGGTGCTTAGGGTGGGTAGGTGTTAGGGTAGGGGAGTGGTAGGGTGAAGGAGTAGTGGTGGGTGGGCAGGGGTGGGATGGTAGAGGAATTGCAGGGACCATATTTGCACCCGGCCATGCAGTGCTAGGGGTGGGTGGTAAGGGTGGGTAGGCAGGGGTGGGATGGTAGAGGAATTGCAGGGATCATATTTGCACCCGGCCATACAGTACTAGGGGTGGGTGAGTAGGGGTGGGTAGGGGTGGTGGTAGGGGTAGTGGTAGGGTGAGTGAGTACGAGTGGGTGGGCAGGGGTGGTGAACATGTTATACAGTAGGAGGCTGTGAGAAGCATCGCGCCTCTCATGCCATGCCAAAGCAGACATATCATGCCATGGTAGATTTAGACACAGTCACAGACAGACGCAGAAGCATAAACAGACTCAGACTTAGGACACAGACACAGACACAGTCATAGACAGACACAGTCACAGAAACTGACTCAGGCACAGACACAGACTCAGGCAAAGACACAGACAGACACAGACGCAGACACAGAAGTCAACATGGAGGGTTGCCATCATGACCAGGCAGGCAAACATGTTAAACAGTAGGAGGAGGCTGTGAGAAGCGTCGCACCTGCCTTGCCAAAGCAGGCATGGCATGGCATGGCAGATATAGACACAGACACAGAAGCAGATTCAGACACAGACACAGACACAGACACAGACACAGGCACAGACACAGACACAGGCATAGGCACAGGCACAGGCACAGACACAGACACTGACACAGACACAGACACAGACACAGACACAGACACAGACACAGACACAGACACAGACACAGACACAGACACAGACACAGACACAGACACAGACACAGACACAGACACAGACACAGACACAGACACAGACACAGACACAGACACAGACACAGACACAGACACAGACACAGACACAGACACGGACACAGACACGGACACAGACACAGGCACGGAAGTCAACATGGAGGTTTGCCACCATGACCAGGCAGGCGAACATGTTAAACAGTAGGAGGAGGCTGTGAGAAGCGTCGCACCTGCCATGCGAAGGCAGACATGGCATCGCGCTGCTGGGTAGGCACGATGCTAGGTCCCCTCACTCGCTGAGACGCTCCGAACGAAGGGCGCGCGCCATCGACAACGCGCTTGTTAGTCTGGATAGAGGTGAAAGTACGTAGAGACATCGGAGCTGTTGTTGGTTACCACGCGCGTAGCTGACTGAGTGGAGGAGTTAAGTGATGAGGGTGGCGATGAATTGTGGCGAGGGGGTGATATCCTGATCTTTGTCGGTTGGTCGTTAGAGGGATGAGGACCGAGATCATCATGTGGAGTTAGGTTGGTTGGGCGCCGCCCCCTTCGAATTTATCGGTTTCGTGTCCGTGGCTGAGGCGGTGGTAAATGTTCGTGTGCATCCTTTCTCAAGCCTCACTCTCTCGCCAGCCCCCATCTTTTTAAGAGGCTCTTATAATCTCCTTATCTATGTATCCTTAGCCTCTCTCTAAACAATTATCACTGCCGGACGAACTCAGGCCCCCCGTCGGTAAACTGATTGTTTATGGTTCAGTTCATTGATGCCTTTTCTTTTTGGCCCTTCCTGTAACAGTTGGGCAAGTCCCTTTAGCCTATTTGGCCTACCTCTGGACTGTCACATACCTACATACATGCCTCGAACGCAGGTTAAGGACAATCAGTTACGTTGCAGAAGTAGATTTGGCTCATGAAACGTAGATTTTCGATAACCGTGAAGTCCCATACTCCCATCCCGTAGATTTTGAACTTTTCCCGCATCTCCCCTCGTGCAATCCCTTCACACGACGTGTATGTATGCTGTTACGGTGCAGGAGTAGCCAAATAGGCTAAAGGTGTTCGCCCAACCATGACTTCAGGAGGGGCTAAAGCGAATAAGTACCACCGGCGGAAGCTCTTGTGCGCGCCGCGGCAATTTACAAAACTGGAGGCGGAGGGTATCGATCCCCCTACCTGCCGCATGCGAAGCGGCCGCTCTGCCATGTGAGCTACGCCCCCTAATTGATGGATGATTAGAGGCAAAAGCAATTAATAAAGTTAATAAGAATAAATTAGTCATTTAAGAAAAGACAACATACCCCTCAGGACCAGGTTCTGAGGGGTATGTTGCCCAAACCCTCACTGTTATAAAACTTTCCAGCTGTCCCGGCGCTGTTCAGTCTCGGCATTGATTTCTGCTGAGTATGTAACAATTTCCTCTCTAAGTATCTTTATTCATGCTTAATTCGCTATGTTTCTCCATGCCTTGGTAGTTCTATCTGCTTTTTGTAAAGCTTTTCAAATTGATTTTGCCTACACTTTTTTGAGGTTGCCTCCTGGTCTAGGTTCTGAGGTGTATGTTTGCTAAAACCCTCACTGTTATAAGACTGTCCAGCTGCCCCGGCGCTGTTCAGTCTCGGCATTGAGTTTTGCTGAGTATGTAACACGCACAGTTAATTGGAATTTGAATTTGAAATTGTTACATCCGTGTACTACAGTTACTCACAGGACGTGAATTTATGGACACCATAGCGTGAGCCGGAGCTAGCTATAGTCACCGAACGCACAGTTAATGAATCATCCCTGAGATGATGATTTAATCATATTGTTTAATCAAATTATCACTGTAGCACGAACTCAGAGCCGCCATCGGTAAAACAAATTGTTTGGTCTTCAGTTCATCGACGACTTTACCTATTAGCCCTTCCTGTCACGGTTGGGCTACTCCCTTTAGCCTATTTGGCCTACCCCTGGACTGTACCATTCACACACACAACATTGACATTCAGACCATGGCCACAAATCTCCCCCGTGCGAATATGCGATACCCATGGAAACCACTGACCAGAAGGAGCCTAAGTGATCCCACGACTTGGATTGCCTTTGAACTCTAACCTTGACCTTGACAACAGGGTACTACAAAACGTACGTTTTACGAGATGGCACGCAAGATTTTGGAGCCCAGCTTCGTGCAACATGTACATGTTACGTGATGGCACGCAAGATTTTGGAGCCCAGCTACGTGCAACATGTACGTGTTACGTGATAGCACGCAAGATTTTGGAGCCCAGCTACGTGCATCATGTACGTTTTACATGATGGCACGCATGATTTTGGAGCCCAGCTACGTGCATTTTGGAGCCCAGCTACGAGGCCAGGCTGCAGCGTTTGGTCTGACGGCCCCTTCAGGGCTATGTATGTATGTTACAGTCCAGGGGTAGGCCAAATAGGCTGAAGGAATTCGCCAAACCGTTTCTTACTGCCAAAGACGGCGAGCAGCTAAATTGTTCTTGCACTCTCCACAAATAAAAGCGATATGTAATTAAATATGCTCAGTGTCTGCATGTAAAGTAAATATATGATGGTATGAAGACTACAGCACATCACAGTAGTTTATGCCTAAAACAAGGAGATGCCGGTAGATATATGTCCAATCCCATGGCATGATATTATTGATGCATAGGCCCAGCATAATTCATTTTGAGCCAAACTTGAATCTGGTTTGAATAGGCGAAAATGGAAGATAAAAAAATCTGCTATTTGTGACTTGAGCTAATTTATGGAGCTCCCCAAATCTGTAACATCAGCCAACCTTAATGCGCAGAAATGATGATTGGCCCTTTTGGGTACCCTCCGCCATCTCCATTTTCCACCAACAGTTCGTGCGTCTACGTTACAAGGGCCTAATATATCCTCAAGATGGATGATAAACGTATACTTGTTTGACATATGAACTGGTTTGTTTAAGAGGTCCCGCTTTCTGTGGTAAAAATTCTTTAAAAAACAAGAATTATGAAGGACAGTGTTGAAGCACAGCATAACATATCATAACGCTGTCCTTATTTCTCCAAGCACTTAGATGAGTATTTGTATCCATTTTATGTCTTGCCTGAGCCCATTCCCCCCCCGCCTCACTCCCCCCCCCCCCCCCCCCCTTACCCACCCGAAAACAAACTAAACCATCTACCTCCTCAGAGGACCCTTTGGTGGGGGCCGCCCCCTGTCAGGCCCCCCTCCTGCCCCCCCCCCCCCCCCAGGCACACACACCTTTCACACAAACAAACTCATTACCGGTATCCATTTCATGTCTTGCCCATTCCCCCCCGCCTCCCCCCCCCCCCCCCCCCCCCAACCAACCAACCACCAACCAAACTCACCATCTACCTCCTCCGAGGTCCCTTTGGTGGGGGCCGCCCCCTGCCAGGCCCCCCTCCTGCCCCCCGCTTACGCCTAGTGCTGCTCACCCCCCCTCAAAGTCCTCCATCTCCAACCCTTGCAGACCATGCAGGAAATCCGCTAGCTCCATATCATCGAACTCGTCGTCATCACTATCGTCACCACTGTCAAAGTCAATGAACTGGTCACGGAAAATCTGGGAAGAGGAGGAGAACGACTCAAACTGGGATGAAGCACCCCGGGGCCTGGGCCTTGATGACTGCGGGGGCGCCTGAGCAAATAAGGGTTGGGTTGGGTTGGGTTGGGTTGGGTTGGGTTGGGTTGGGTTGGGTTGGGTTGGGTTGGAGAAAATCTGGGGATTGTAGGAGGAGTTGGAGAAGGAGGTACCACGACGACTGTCCTTGATGACTGGGGGGGCGCCTGAGCAAAGAAGGGTTGGGTTGGGTTGGGTTGGGTTGGTTGAGGGAAATCTGGGAGTTGGAGGATGGAGGTACCACGATGGACTGGCCTTGAGGACTGGGAGGGGGCCTACGCAAGGAAGGGTTGGGTTGGGTTGGTTGGGTTGGATGGGTTGGTTGGGTTGGTTGGGTTGGGTTGGTTGGGGGAAATCTAAGAATTGTAGGAGGAGTTGGAGAAGGAGGAAGTAACACGATGGACTGGCCTTGAGGACTGGGAGGGGGCCTAAGTAAGGAAGGGTTGGGTTGGGTTGGGTTGGTTGGGGCAAATCTGAGAATTGTAGGAGGAGGAGTTGGAGGCGGAGGAGGTACCAAGATGGACTAGCCTTGAGGACTGGGAGGGGGCCTAAGCAAAGAAGGGTTGGGTTGGGTTGGTCGGGTTGGGTTAGGTTGGGGGAATCTGGGAATTGTAGGAGGAGGAGTTGGAGAAGGAGGTACCATGACGAACTGTCTAAGAGAAATTGGAGGGGGCCTGAGAAAGGAAGGGTTGTGTTGTGTTGTGTTGTGTTTGGCTTGAGCTGAGCTGGGTTGCATTGGGTAGCATCCCTTCGTCTTATATTGGATGGTCTCAATCTGATCCCGCCTGTTTAAACAAATGAGCAAGGACAGGAAGACCAACAGACAAACGGACAAACAGACAGACATATAGCAGACTGACAGACAGACAGGCAGATGGACAGACAGACACATGACAGACAGGCAGATGAACGGACTAACATACACACAGATAGACAGACAGACTGACTGACAGACAGACTGACTGACTGACAGACCGACACATGACAGACAGGCAGACGGACCGACAGACCGACAAATGACAGACCGACCGACCGACCGACCAACAGACAGACAAATGAGAGACAGACACACAGGCAGACGGACATACAGACAAATGGCAGATAGACCATATAAATGACACACATACCGACAAATAACAGACAGACACACAGACCAACCGACCGACAAATGACAGACAGACACACAGGCAGACAGACAGACAAATCTCCTCTATCAAGACCAACTGCTGGCACTCACACTTGATGGTCGAGCTGTACTGCCTGGTCGTCCTCTGTCCCCCCCCTGCGCCCCCCTGCCTGATGAGCTGGCAGGGCCTGGGGCTGCCCGCCGCCCAGCAGCCCCAGCTCCAGAAGCTGCTGCCCGGCTGCCTGTACCGCTTTGTCCAGGCACCTTTCTTCTTGTACTGCCTGCAGTGTTACCCCTTCCCATGTCGTAGTCTTGGAAGAGTACGTCCTCCCATGAAATGCTCTGTGCCTGACTTGTACGGCCGCCACTGTAGTAGGGGTTGGAGTGGGGGACTCCACGCTTCCTTCAAGGTATGTGCAGGTGCTTGTGTGTTTGTGTTTGTGCTTGTGCGTATGTGGGTGTGTTAGTGCTTGTGTGAGTGTGTTTGTGTTTGTGTGTGTATATGTTTTTGTTTGTGCTTGTGTGAGTGTGTTTGTGTCCCTCTTACCCTCTACCAGTGGTGCCTGTCTTGGAGGGCTGCGATGGCCTCATGCACACGTACTCTAACGTATACTCCTTTTGTGTGTGTATGTGTTTTTGTTTGTGCTTGTGTGAGTGTGTCTGCGTCCCTCTTACCCTCTCCCAGTGGGACCTGTCTTGGAGGGCTGCGATGGCCTCATGCACACGTACTCTAATGCATCCTCCTTTTGTGTGTGTATGTGTATGTGTTTGTGCTTGTGTCAGTGTGTTTGCGTCCCTCTTACCCTCTCCCCGTGGGACCTGTCTTGGAGGGCTGCGATGGCCTCATGCACACGTACTCTAACGTATACTCCTTTTGTGTGTGTATGTGTATGTGTTTGTGCTTGTGTGAGTGTGTTTGTGTTTGTCCTTGTGTGTTTGTGTTTGTGCTTGTGTGAGTGTGTTTGTGTCCCTCTTACCCTCTCCCCGTGGGACCTGTCTTTGAGGGCTGCGATGGCCTCATGCACACGTACTCTAACGCATCCTACTTTTGTGTGTGTATGTGATTGTGCTAGTGCGAGTGTGTTTGTGTGAGTGTGAGTGTGTTTGCATCCCTCTCACCCTCTGCCAGCGCTTCCTGTCTTGGAGGGCCGCAATGGCCTCATGCGCACGTACTTCGACGCATCCTCCGGTTGTGTGTGCATGTGCGTTTTGTGCTTGCTTGTGTGAGTGTGTTTGTCCTTGTGTGTGTGTGTGTGTGTGTGTGTGCTTTTCTTATGTGAGCGTGTTTGCGTCCCTATCACCCTCTGCCATCACTGCCTGTCTTGGAGGGCTGCGATGGCCTCATGCACACGTACTGTAACGCATCCTCCTTGTGTGTGTGTATTGTGTACGTGTTTGTCCTTGTGTGTTTGTGTGTGTGTTTGTGCTTGTGTGAGTGTGTTTGTCCTTGTCTGTGTATGAGTGTGTTTGTGCTTGTGTGAGTGTGTTTGTCCTTGTGTGTGTATGTGTGTGTTTGTGCTTGTGTGAGTGTGTTTGTCCTTGTGTGTGTGTGTGTTTGTGCTTGTGTGAGTGTGTTTGTCCTTTTGTGTTTGTGTATGTGTGTGCTTTGCTTATGTCAGCATGTTTGCGCCCCTCTCACCCTCTGCCAGCGCTGCCTGTCTTGGAGGGCTGCGATTGCCTCATGCGGGCAAACTCAATCTCCTCGTCCAAGTCGTTGTCATCGTCATCGCTGTCGGATTCAAAGCTTATGTTGGAGTTACCGTCCATGGCACCCACCAGTTCTAGAAGGTCTGTCAGCTCCTGGAGTGGGTTGGGTTGGGTTGGGTTGGGTTGGGTTGGGTTGGGTTGGGTTGGGTTGGGTTGGGTTGGGTTGGTGTCACCGTCCATGGCTCCCACCAGTTCCAGGAGGTCAGACAGCTCCTGGAGTGGGTTGGGATGGGATGGGAAGGGTAGGGTAGGGTTGTGTTGTGTTGTGTTGTGTTGTGTTTGGTTGGGATGGGTTGGGATGGGATGGGATGGGATGGGTTGGGTTGGGTTGGGTTGGGTTGGGTCGAGTTGGTGTCACCGTCCATGGCTCCCACCAGTTCCAGGAGGTCAGACAGCTCCTGGAGTGGGTTGGGATGGGATGGGAAGGGTAGGGTAGGGTTGTGTTGTGTTGTGTTGTGTTTGGTTGGGATGGGATGGGATGGGTTGGGTTGGGGTTGGGTTGGGTTGGGTTGGGTCGAGTTGGTGTCACCGTCCATGGCTCCCACCAGTTCCAGGAGGTCAGGCAGCTCCTGGAGTGGGTTGGGTTGGGTTGGGGTGGGAAGGGTAGGGTAGGGTTGTGTTTGGTTTGGTTTGGTTGGGATGGGTTGGGTTGGGATGGGTTTGGTTTGGTTGGGTTGGGTTGGGTTGGGTTGGGATGGCCCCCTCAGCCTCACGGTTACAAAAAATAAAGTAAATGTTTGAGGTTGGGGTTCCCTTTAGCCTATTTGGCTCCCCCTGCACTGTGACATGTAGTATCGTGAAAAAGGGAAACAACAGGAAGACCAAATGTACGAAAGGCATTCACACTCAATAACATATTAAAAACATAGACAAAACTAAAAACAAACACATACATCAAAACTCACAAACACATATATAAAAAACCAACACACATTAAAAACCAACACATACATTAAAAACAAACACATGCATTAAAATCAAACACATACATTAAAAACCAACACATACATTAAAAGCAAACACATGCATTAAAATCAAACACATACATTAAAAACAAACACATACATTAAAAACAAACACACATTAAAATCAAACACATGTATCAAAAATATCAATACTCACATCCAACTCCTCCAGCTCCTCCAGCCCATGGCCAAAGACCTTCAGCGCCAAGGAAGCACGCTAGGGTCACAGGGTCCCCAGTAACCAAGGACCCCCCAGTAACCAAGGACCCCCCTGTAACCAAGGACCCCCCAGTAACCAAGGACCCCCCTGTAACCAAGGACCCCCCTGTAACACTCAAGTCCTCGGACCACTCTAAATGAGCGCAGAAGGACTAATAACAGACACATATAGAAAAACAATAAAACTCACATCCAACTCCTTATCCCTTTAGCTTATTTCGTCTAACCCTGGACTGTAACAACAAATATAACAAACAACTGGACTGTACCAACATACATTTATGTAAAATTCTTTAAGACATCACTAATCACATCCAACTCCTCCACTCTAAAACATGAACACATCAAAAACATGAACACATCAAAAACATCAACCGGGCTTCAACACAACGGCCCCTCCAGCCCATGACGTACGACCTTCAGCGCTAGGGTCTCAACTACTCGCACCTCAAGTCCTCAAACCTATCTAAAAGAGCGCAGAAGGCCGTCAGGAGGACTAAAAACAGACACATATAGCAAAGACATCACTAATCACATCCAACTCCTCCAATCACCGATCAGAACTAAATGGCTCAGTGGCAGAGCAAAGGGCAAAAATCGAGGCAGGTGCAGGGTTCCAACCCCCTTGACTGCGCTTGGGCCCGTCCGGAAGGTCGTCGTCAACTGGCATGGTAACTGGTATCTAGATGCGATGTTGGCTCGAGCAGCGCATACTTACGATCCGGTTCCCTTAATCCCCCACTAGGCAAGTCCTTAGAGGTCATTGTGACAAATTCTGGATTCAATTTTCATTCTTTTCTTTAAATTTTCCAACTCCTGCGCTCCTCCTCTCTATAAAAGAGCAGGCAAACGGAACTTAAAACCCGACCACCTATAAGCAAACGCCATCCACTCATCGCATCCAACTCCTCCAGATATCCTCCTACTATAGAGGAGCAGAACGGACCTAAAACCAGACACCTATAGCAACGACATCATTCACGCCTCAACTCCTCCCGATCCTCCTCTCTATAGAGGAGCAGAACGGACTAAAAACAGAACACATATAGCAAAAGACATCACTCATCGCATCCAACTCTCCAGATCCTCCTCTCTTATAGAGGAGCAGACACGACTACTAAAACCAGACACTCTAGCAAAGACCTCCACTCATCGCAATCCAACTCCTCAGATCCTCCTCTCTATAGAGAGCAGAAACGACTACTCTCTACAAACCGACAACATTATCGCAAAGCCATTCACTATCGCCATCCAAACACCTCCGATCCTCCTCTCTATAGAGGAGCAGAACGGACCCAACAACCCGACACATATAGCACAGACATCACTCATCGCATTACAATCCTCCAGATCCCTCTCTCTAGAGGAGCAGACCGACTAAAACCAGACACAATAGCCCAGGGACCTCACTCATCGCATCCAAACTCCTCCAGCTCCTCCTCTCTATAGAGAGCCGAACGACTAAAACCAGACACCATCTAGCAAAGAATCATCATCGCATCCAACTCCTCCAGATCCTCCTCTCTATAGAGGAGCAGACGACTAAAACAGGGACCCATGTAGCAAAGAATCACTTCATCGCCTCCACCTCCTCAATCTCCTCTCTAAGAGGCGGCAGAAGACCTAAAACCCGGCCCAACATATAGCAACAGACATCCTTCATCGGCTCAAACTCCTCCATATCCTCCTTCTAAGAGGAGCAGACCGAACGACTCAAACCCAGACAATATAGACAAAGACATCACTCATCGCCTCAAAACTCCTCCGATCTCCTCTATATAGAGGAGCAGAACAATAAAACCAGACACATATAGCAAAGACATCACTCATCGCATCCAACTCCTCCAGATTCCTCTCTATAGAGGGGTGGAGCAGAAAACGACTAAAACCGACACATATAGAAAAGAATCACTCATCCGCATCCAACTCCTCCCAGATCCTCCTCTATATAGAGTACAGAACGACTAAAACCAGACCCATATTAGCAAGACATACTCATCGCATCCAACTCCTCCAGATCGCCTCTCTATAGAGGAGCGAACGACTACAACCAGACACATATAGCAAAGACAATCACTCATCGCATCCAAACTCCTCCCTATCCTCCTCTCTATAGAGGAGCAAACGACTAAACCACACATATAGCAAGAACAATCACTCCTCGCCTTCCAACTCCTCCAGATCCTCCTCTCTATAGAGGAGCAGAACGACTAAAACCAGACACATATAGCAAAGACATCACTCATCGCTCCAACTCCTCCAGATCCTCCTCTCTATAGAGGAGTCAGAACGCTAAAACCAGACGCATTTAGGCAAAGACACACATCACGCCTCCAACTCCTCCAGATCCCTCCTCTCTAAGAGGAGCGAACAACTACACCAGACACATATAGCAAAGACATCACTCATCGCATCCAACTCCTCCAGATCCTCCTCTCTATAGAGGAGCAGAACGACTAAAACCAGACACATATAGCAAAGACATCACTCATCGCCTCCAACTCCTCCAGATCCTCCTCTCTATAGAGGAGCAGAACGACTAAAACCAGACACATATAGCAAAGACATCACTCATCGCATCCAACTCCTCCAGATCCTCCTCTCTATAGAGGAGCAGAACGACTAAAACCAGACCATACCTAGCAAAACACTCACTCATCGCATCCAACTCCTCCAGATCCTCCTCTCTATAGAGGAGCAGAACGACTAAAACCAAACCAGACACATATACAGCAAAGACATCACTCATCGCTCCACTCTCCAGGATCCTCCGTACTCTATAGAGGGCAGAACGCTAAACCAGACCCATATAGCAAAGACATCACTCATCGCATCCAACTCTCCAGATCCTCCTCTCTATAGAGGAGCAGAACGACTAAAACCAGACACATATAGCAAAGACATCACTCATCGCATCCAACTCCTCCAGATCCTCCTCTCTATAGAGGAGCAGAACGACTAAAACCAGACACATATAGCAAAGACATCACTCATCGCATCCAACTCCTCCAGATCCTCCTCTCTATAGAGGAGCAGAACGACTAAAACCAGACACATATAGCAAAGACAAATCGCACTCATCCGCATCCAACTCCTCATATCCTCCTCTCTATAGAGGACAGAACGACTAAAACCCAGACACATAAGCAAGACATCAATCACTCATCGTGCATCCAACTCCTCCAGGATCCCTCCTCCTCTCTCTAGAGGAGCAGACCGACTAAAAACCAGACACATATAGCAAAGAAAAATCACGTCATCAATTCGGATCGGCCTTCCAGACTCCTCCAATCCTCCTCTCTATAATAGAGGAGCAGACGACTAGAACCAGAACACATATAGCAAAGAATCACTCATGCGGCTCCAACCCCTCCAGATCCTCCTCTCTATAGAGGAGCAGAACCGACTCGACACCATACACATATAGCAAAGTGAATCACCTCATTCGCATCCAACTCCATCAGATCCTCCTCTCTATAGAGGGAGCAGAACGCTAAAACAACAACCTTATAGCAAAGACCATCTACTCATGCGCATCAACGTCCTTCCAGAATCCTCCTTCTATAGAGGAGCAGAAACGACTAAAACCAGACACATTACAAAGACATCACTTCACTTCATCGCCTCCAACTCCTCCAGATCCTCCTCTCTATAGAGGAGCAGAACGACTAAACCCAGACACATATAGCCAAAGACATCACGCATCGCATCCACTCCTCCCAGATTCCTCCTCTCGTGTAGAGGAGCAGAACGCTAAACCAGACACTATAGGCAAGGACATCACTTCATCGCATCCAACTTTCTCGTCCATCCTCTCCTCTCTATAGAGAGTCGAACGACTAAAACCATACACTATGCAAAGAGACATCACTTCATCCATCCAACTCCTCCAGATCCTCCTCTCTATAGAGGAGCAGAACGACTAAAAACCAAGACACATATAGCAAAGAATCACTCTCGCATCCAACTCCTCCAGATCCTCCTCTCTATAGAGGAGGCAACGACAAACAGACACATATAGCAAAGACGACACTCCATCGATCCAACTCCTACTCCTCCAGAATCCTCCTCTCTATAGAGGAGGCAAGAACGCTAAAACCATACACATATAGCAAAGACATCACTCATCTATCGGCATCCCAACTCCTTCACCTCCTCCTCTCTATAGATGAGCAGAACGACTAAAAACCAGACCCATAAGCAAGACAAATCACTCATCGCTCCACACCTCCAGATCCTCCTCCTTAGATGGCAGAACGACTAAAACCAGACCATAGAGCACAGACATCACTCATTCGCATCCACTGTCCTCCAGATCCTCCTCTCTATAAGAGGAGCAGAACGACTAAAACCAGACACATTATGAGCAAAGACTCACCCATCGCCTCCAACTCCTCCCTATCCTCCTCTCTATAGAGGACAGAACGACTAAACCAACCAGACCATTAGCAAAGACAATCACTCATCGCCTCCAACATCTCCAGATCCTCCCTCTCTATGAGGAACAGACGACTAAAACCAGACCATATACAAAGACTCACTCATCGCATCCAATCCAACTCCTCCAGAATCCCTCTCTCTATAGAGACATGAAGAGAACGCACTAAAACCAGACACAATTATAGCAAAGACCATCACTCATCGCCTCCAACTCCCTCCAGATCCTCCTCCTATAGAGGAGCCATAAAACGACTAAAACCAGACCATTAGCAAAGACAAAAAAAAAAAAAATCACTCATCGCATCCAACTCCTCCATGATCCTCCTCTCATATAGAGGAGCAAACGACTAAAAAACCAGACCACATCTAGCAAAGACAATCACTCATCTCATCAACTCCTCCATATCCTCCTCTCTATAGAGGATCAGAACACTAAACCAGACACTATGCAAAGACATCACTTATCGCTCCAACTCCTCCAGATCCCTCCTCTCTATAAGAGGAGCAGAACGCTAAAACCAGACACATATAGCACATACATCACTCATCGCATCCAACTCCTCCAGATTCCTCCGTCTCTAATAGAGGAGGCAGAACGCTATAACCAACACATAAGCAAGGACCTCACTGCATCGCAATCCAACTCTCCGGTCCTCCTCTTCTATAGAGGAGCAGAACACTAAAACCCAGATCACTTAGCAAAGACATCACTCTCGCATCCAACTCCTCCAGATCCTCTCTCTATGAGGAGCATGACAGAACGACTAAAACCAGAACACATATAGCAAAGACATCACTTTATCGCATCAACTCCCCTCCAGATCCTCCTCTCTACTAGAGGATCAGAACGACTAAAACCAGGACCACTATAGCAAAGACATCACTCACATGCGCAATCCAACTCCTCCAACATCTCCCTCTCTATAGAGGAGGCCGAAACCGATAAAACCAGACACATATAGGCAAACATCACCTCGCATCCAACCATCCAGAGATCCTCCTCTCTATAGAGAGCAGAACGACGAAAAACCAGACACATATGCAAGACATCACTCATCGCATCCAACCTCCTCCAGATCCTCTCTCTATAGAGAGCAGAACGACTAAAACCCATAACACCTATAGCAAAGACATCAACCATCATCGTCGCTCCACTCTCCAGAGCCTTCCTCTCTATAGAGGAGCAAACGACTAAACCAGACGCACAATATAGTCCAAGACAAATCACTCATCGCCGCCAACTCCTCAGATCCTCCTCTCTATAGAGCACAGACACTAAACCAGACACTATAGCAAAGCAGACACACTCATACGCATCCACTTCCTGCAGATGCGTCTCTCTATAAGAGGAGCAGAAACGACTACAACTCAGACACAGATAGCAACGACATCACTCATCGCCTCCATCTCCTTCCAGATCCTGCCTGCGTCTCTATAGAGGAGCAGAACCGCCTAAAAACCAGACAACATATAGCAAATACATCACTCCATCGCATCCATCTCTCCAGATCCTCCTCTCTATAGAGGAGCAGAAACGCTAAAAACCAACAGACACATAAGCAACTGACAGCACTCACGCATCCACTCCTCCAGATCCCCCCTCTCTATCGAGGAAGCAACGACTAAACAGACACATATAGCATAGACATCACTCATCGCATCCAATCTTCCTCCATCTCCTCCTCCTCTCTATAGAGGGAGCAAACGACTAAAACCATACTACGCTATAGCAAAGACAATAAAATACTCATGTACTCACCTCCAACTCCTCCAGATCCTCCTCTCCTAAAGACCGCAGGAGGATTAAAAACAGACACATATAGAAAAGACATCAAATTCACATCCAGCTCCTCCAGCCCATGAATTTCAGCGCCGACTGGACTGTATCAACATACATTAATGCAAAATTCTTAAACACGTCAATACTCATATCCAACTCCTCCAGTTCCTCTAGTCCAAGACCAAAGACCTTCAGCGCCAACTGGACTGTACCAACATACATTAATGCAAAATTCTTTAAGACGTCAATACTCACCTCCAACTCCTCCAGCTCCTCCTCTCTAAAAGAGCGCAAGTCCTCCAACTCCTCCTCTCTAAAAGAGCGCAGAACGACTAAAAACAGGCACATATAGAAAATACACCAAAACCCACATCCAGCTCCTCCAGCTCCTCCAGCTCCTCCTCTCTAAAAGAGCGCAGAACGACTAAAAACAGGCACAAATAGAAAATACACCAAAACCCACATCCAGCTCCTCCAACTCCTCCAGTTCCTCTAGTCCAAGACCAAAGACCTTGAGCGCCAACTGGACTGTACCAACATACATTCATGTGAAATTCTTAAAGACGTCAATACTCACATCCAACTCCTCCAGCTCCTCCTCTCTAAAAGAGCACAAACGAATAAAAACAGACACATCAAAACAAAACAGACACGTAAAAAAACATCCAAACATCAACACATAAAAACATCCATACTCACATCCAATTCCCCCAGCTCCTCCACTCTACAACATCAAAAACACATCAACAAGTCGTATGCAGCGTCGCAAGCGAAGCGGAAAATTGGCGGAGTGTGTTGGCAACGGAACGAAAGGTGGCAACGATGGAGCTAACCGAAGCAAGTTGGTTTCGCGACCGTTAGCTGACGTGTCAGGCTTCAAGTTGTTTTTGTTTTTCGGTCGGACGGACAAATGGGTAAACATGGGGGCTCAAGCCCCCTTGAAGAGGGGTCTCCGCCAAAAACATCAATACATCAACACATACAAAAACATCGAAACTCACATCCAACTCCTCCAGCTCCTCCAGACCAAGACCAAAGACCTTCTGCGCCACCGAAGCTTGTTGGGGTCCCAGGGTTTCCAGTATCTCTCCCTGGTAAATCATGGTGGGCGTGGGTGGGTCAGGGTCAGTGTGTGCGTGTGTGTGTGTGGAGGGTCAGGGTGAGTGTGTGTGGGGGGGTGTGTGTGGGGGGTGGGAGGGTCAGGGTGGGGTAGGGGCGGGGGGGTGAGTGGTGTGTGGTGGGGGGGGGAGGGCGGAGGTGGGGTCAGAGGGGAGTGTGTGTGTGGGGCGTGTGGGTGTGGGGGGCGCGGGTGGTGAGAGGGTCCGGGTGAGTGGTGTGTGGGCCGTCGGTGGGTCAGGGGAGTGGGTGTGCGTAGTGGGTGAAGGGTCAGGGGGTGGGTGTGTGTGTGCCTGCGTGTGGGTGCCGGGTCCAGGGTGCGTGGTGGGCGTAGGTGGGTCAGGGTGAGTGTGTGCGTGTGTGTGTGGGTGAAGGGTCAAGGTGAGTGTGTGCGTGTGGGTGACGGGTTCAAGGTGAGGGTGTGCGTGTGTGGGGGTGAAGGGCCGGGTGAGGGGGTGTGTGTTGGAGGGTCAGGGTTTGCGGTGTGTGCGTTGTGTGTGTGTGTGTTTGTGTGCGGGCAGGGTGCGTGCGTGCGTGCGTGAAGTGAGTGAGTGTGTGGGGTGTGGGCCCCACCACCCACAGTGGTGATAAGGGTCCGCTGAGTGTGTTTTTGTGGTGTGTGTGTGGTGTGTAGGGGGGGGGGGGGGGGGGGGGGGGGGGGTCAGAATGAGTGTGTGTTTGTGTGGGAGGGGGTGGAGGGTCAGGGTGAGTGTGCATTTGTGTTGTGTGGGAGGGGGTGGAGGGTAAGGGTGAGTGTGTGTGTGTAAGCAACTGCAAGGCATGAATACTCCCCACCCAGCCACCACCACCACCACCACATGCCAATCTCACGTCCCTATGCCTTTCACCACTTCAAACCTATCAAGACGACGCTGCAAGGCATAAATCGTCCACACCCAGCCCCCCCCCACACACACACCACACACACCACCACCACGAAGACCACACCCAGACACCACCACCACCACCACCACCACCACTAAGACCACCACCACCACCACCACCAAGAAGACCACACCCAGACACCACCACCACCACAAAGACCACAACCACCACCACCACGAAGACCACACCCAGACACGACCACCACCACAAATGCCACACCCAGACACCACCACCACCACCACCACGAAGACCACACCCAGACACCACCACCACCACCAAAAGACCACACCCAGACACCGCCACTACCACCACCACACCCAGACACCACCACCACCACCACCACGAAGACCACACCCAGACACCACCACCACCACCACCCGAAGACCACCACTACCATCACCACCACCACCACCACATTTCAATATGATGTCCCGATGCCTCTTACCACAGTGAAACCATCAATGTCCCGCTTTAAGGAACTGCTAGGAGCTTGCGCCTTGCGACCTTTCGGATCCGTTTGTTTGATTCCTCCTCCCCCAATGGGCCGCCTCGCCTTGCCTTATTGCAGGTGCGAATCCCAATGGTTCTGAAGCTGCAGGGGATGTGGGGGTGGAGGTGGGAGTGGGTTGTGGGGTGGCGGGTGGGGTTTGTGGGGGTTGGAGTGGGTGTGGGGTGGCTGGGTGGGTGTGAGGGGTGGGAGTGGGTTGTGAGGTGGGTGGGTGGGGTTGGGGGTTGGGAGATGTGGGTGTTGGGGTGCTGGGTGGCTTTAGGATCTGGTGGTTTGATGATTCCCTCCTCCCCCCTGTGTCTTCGCCTTGCTCTTCTGCGGTTTAGATCCAACTGGTCTGAAAAGCTGCAGCTGCAGGGGTGTGGGGTTGGGAGTGGGTGTTGGGGGTGGGGGAGGTGGGGGGGTAGGAGGGGGGGGGGGGCTTGGGGGGGCGTGGACGGGGGGGAGGAGGGGTGGGGGCGGGGTGGTGGCGCGGGGGGGAGGCGGGGGGTGGAGGGGGGGTTGGGTCGGTTGGTGGTTGTTTCTCTTGTGGGGGGGAGGGGTGGGGAGGAGGGGGGGGGGTGGGGGTGGGGGATGTGGTGGGGGAGGAGGGGCGGTTACGGGGGGGGGTGGGAGTGGAGGGGGGCGGGGGACGGATGGGTGGGGGGTGGGGGGGGGGGGGGAGGGGGGGGAGGATGTGGTCGTTGGGGGTGGGGTGGTGGTGGGGGGCGGGGGGGGGGGATTGGGTGGTGGGGTTGGTGGGCGGTCGGTGTGGGGGAAGAGGGGTGACGGGGGGGGGGGGGTTGGTGGGATGGGGGGGAGGATGGGGGTGGTGGGGTTGAGGGGTGGCTGGGTGGGGGATGGAGGGGGGGGGTGGTGGGGGGGGAGGGTCGGGTGGGAGGAGGTGGGGGTGGTGGGGGGGGGCCGGGGGGGGGAGGAGGGGGGGGGGGGGGGGGGGGGTGGATGGGTGGGGAGGAGTTGGGGGTGGTGGTGTGTGTGGTGTGGGAGGGGATGGGGAGGAGGGGGGGTGGTGGTGGTGTGGTGACGGGGGGGGGAGGATTGGGGGGTGGGGGGTGGGGTGGTGTTGGGTGGGGAGGGAGTTGGTGGTTCGGTGGTGTTGTGGGGGCTGGGTGGGGAGGATGTGCGGGGGTGGGGTGGTTGGGGGGCGGGGTGGGGAGGATTGTGTGGGGGTGGGGGGGGGGTGGAGGGAGGGGAGGATGGGGCGGGGGGGGTGGGGGGGGGACTGGTGGGGAGGATTGTGGGGGGGTGGGGGTGTGGTGGCTGGGGGGAGGATTTGGGTCTGGTGTGGGGGTGTTGTGGTGGCTCGGGTGGGGAGGATTGGTTTGTGGGGGGTTTTGGTGGTGGCTGGGGGGGGGGAGGAGGTTGTTGGTTGGTGGTGGGTGTGGTGGGCTGGGTGGTGGGGAGGATTTGGGGTGGTGGTGTTGTGGTGGCTGGATGGGGAGGATTCATGCCTTGCAGTTCCTTGAAGCTGAGTGTTAATGGGTTTGAAGTGGTGGGGTGTGACTTGGGGGGGGTGGGAGAGGGGGGTGGGTGGGGCCGGTGGTACTGGGGGGAGGGTGGTGGGGGGGGAGGGGGATCGGGGTAGAGTAGGGGGGTGGTGGGGGATTGGGAGGGCGGGTGGGCGGACGGGGTTGGGTGTGTAGGCGGGTGGAAGGGGGGGGTGGGGTTGGGGGGGTGGTTGGGTTGGTGTGTGGTGGTGTGGGTGCGGTTGTGTGTGGGTGTGCGGTTGCAGGTAGGGTTGTTGGGGTTGGGGGGTGGGGGTGGGTTGCCAGGTGGGGTGTGGGTGTGGGTTGAGGTTGAGGTGGGGGTTGGGGTGTGGGACCCTGCTTAACGGCTGGAGTAGTGTATTCCCCTTGCTAACCCCATACCCACTCCTTACACAGAACAATGACATCCCCTAAACCCTAAATAAAAAAAAAAAAAAAAAAAAAAAAAAAAAAACAAACAAAGATAGAAAAGGAAAAGAAGGAGGAGGAGATGAGGGGGGGGGAAGGGGAGAAAACAGAAAAAGAAAAATAAAAAAAAAAAAAAAGAAAAAAAACAAAACTTACCCCACCCCCACCACACACCACACACACAAAGTGCCCTGCTTACTGTCGAGGTATAGGTGCCTCCCCTTGCTGACGCCCATGCTTCCACAGTCGGGTATGGGTCTTCGTATGTTACAGTATGATGGAGAGAGGTTGTTGTTGTAGGGTGGACCACAAACGTATGTCTTCCCAGGGGTTCGTGCTTTGGTTGTTCATTGTATGTGTGCATGTTACAGCAAAATGGAGGGGGGCTGGGGGGGAGGGGGGCTGTGGACCAAACGGATGCCTTCCACAGGGTAGTGCCTTTTGTTCTTCGTGTAGGTGTGCATGTTACAGGTCAAAATGGAGGGGGGGGGGGGGGGGGGGGGGGGGGGGGCTGTGGACCAAACGTATGCCTTCCGCAGGGTGCTACTTTTTGCTGTGTTTGCTGTGTTTGAGAAGAGGCGGAAGTTTAGTTATGGTATGATATGGCTCTTTGTATGTTAATAGAACATTCGGAGGAAGTGGGGGGTGGAGGGAGGGGGAAACGGAGTGCCGGGGGGGCGGGGGGGAGGCTAAGGAGACGTACCGACCACCGCCCCGCGGAGGAGAAGGGTATGCAAAATGGGGCCGCGAAGGTAATTGGTCCGAAATAAGACGCAGATACAAGCGCCGACACGGAAAGGGAATCGAAAAAAAAGAAGAAACGAAACCCCCCAGAAGAGACCGGCAAAAAATCCATGGGGACAGGGTGCAGTTATGGTGGTGGCAGGGGGGGGGGGGGAACATGGGGGGGAGGGAACAGTGCATGGTGGGTGGGTCAAGGAGTGCCGTGACGGATGATACGGTTAGAACAGGGTCTCCACGAAGGAAAGAAGGTAAGAAGAGAAGAAAGAAAAGAAGAAAAGGGGACGAGAAGAAGGAGGAAAGGAAAAGAACTTTTCTCTCTTGCATTTAGAAGAAGAAGACAAAAGAAAGGGCAAGGTGGAATGGGGGGGAGGAGGGCTGTGGTTGGGGAATGGGGATGGGGAGGAAGGGGGAGAGGGGGGGGCGGGGATCACAGGTAGTGTTGGCGTGTGGGTTTTTTTTGCTTTCAGTAAGATGTAATTATGTATAATTTTTTGGAGCACAGGTTCTCTCCTCACTTACATACGTACTATCCGAATCAGCATACTAATACGACATTCTTACCCCCCCGCCCTCATCCTCCCCCCAACTCTAGGTCAATGTACAGGTGGTGAGGGGGGTAAGGGGGGGGTAGGTACATGCTTGTTGGGTTTGGTTCAGAAGCCTTTTACATTATGATACTTAGCAAAGGCTCTCTCCTTTCGTCCTACCTTCGTCTCCTACTCTCCTGACAATTCCTCGTCCTACTTATTTCCCCCCACGCCCCCTAATCCCTACCCCCTCTATGTCAAGTACAGGTGGTGAGGGGGGTACATGTGGGGTGGGTTAGTTCAGTTAATTGAATTGAGAAAGATATTCCTTTCATGAGCCACAAGTTATTCCTTCGGCCGTAAGGAAGAAAGGGAAAGAAGAAATGAAGGAACAGACGGCAAGAAATCAGCTAATGCCGCAGTACGTGGACTACAGAATACCGTCACGTCCCGCACGGAAAAAGCAACGTCCGTTCCGCCGCCCGACGTCCCTAAGCACGCCTGACTACATGATGCCGACAGGCCGCCAGGACGGCCGGCACGCCCGTGCCTCCTTCCTCCTCCTTCCTTATACGGTAATCTTAATAATCTTTAATAATAATCTTAATAATAATCTTAATAAATTAATCTTAATAACCGACCTGGAAGAGGGGGGTACAGCTCGAAAGCACCTTTCAATGGCCCCAATTTTAAAAGTACCAAAACTGGTAACTACTGCTAGCTCCGGCTTACGCAGTGGTGTCCTTAACTTCACGTCCTGAGAGTGGCACATTACTTGGATGTAACAATTTCAATTTCAATTACCAAAACTGGTACTCACCATCATCCCCTCCCATCCAGAAGATGGTTTGTCACGGATAGGTTTATTATATTTTAGTCTACTTTAGTTTACTTTGGTTTACTTTACATAACTTTAGGTGGTTTGGTTTACTGGTGGTTTACATAACTTTAGGTGGTTTGGTTTACTGGTGGTTTACTGGTGGTTAACACAACTTTAGGTGGTTTGGTTTACTTTACATAACTTTAGATGGTTTGTCACGGATAGGTTTATTATATAGACTACTTTGGTTTGCTTTACACAACTTTAAAATACTGATACTCACCATCATCCCCTTCCATCGAGAATATGGTTTATCACGGTTGGGTAGGGGTTGGGTTTATATTGTTTTAGTCTAGTTTGGTTTATTTCACCTAACTTCACCAAAAATGGTACTCACCATCATCCCCTCCCATTGAGAATATGGTTTCAGTCACTTCCATCTCCTCATCATCTGAATCGTCTTGCATGTTAACCCAGGCGTAGGCAGTGGTGGTGCTCCTGCGCTGGCGTGAGGACGATATGCGAACCTGGAGAAAGGAGTGTGTGTGTGTGTGTGTGTGTGTGTGTGGGGGGGGGGGGGGGGGGGGGGGGGGGAGGTGTGTCTGCATGAATGTGTGGTGTGTGTGTCGCCTCTCATGTCCACCCAGGCATAGCCAGGCCAGGTGGAGGCGGTGGTGGTGCTGAGCTAGCGTGAGGACGACACGCGGACCTGGAGGAAGGTGGAATGGGTGGGTGGGTGAAGATATGTGTGTATATGTGTGTGTGGGGTGTGTGTATGGGGGGGGGGGGGGGGGGGGGGTGATTGTGTGACAGTGTGTGTCTGTGTCGTCTTGCATGTTAACCCATGCGTAGGCAGTGGTGGTGCTGCGGCGCTGGCGTGAGGACGACATGCGGACCTGGAGGAAGGTGGGATGTGTGTGTGGGTGAATATGTGTGTGTATATGTGTGTGTGGGGTGTGGGTGGGTGTGTCGGGGGGGTGACTGTGTGACGGTGTGTGTCTGTGTCGTCTTGCATGTTAACATATGCGTTGGCAGTGGTGGTGCTACTGCGCTGGCGTGAGGACGACATGCGGACCTGGAGGAAGGTGGGATGTGTGGGTGGCTGAAAATGTGTGTATATATGTGTGGGGTGTGTGTGTGGGGTGGGGGTGGGGGGGGGTGATCGTGCGACGGTGTGTGTGTGTCGTCTTGCATTTCAACCCAGGCGTAGGCAGTGGTGCTGCTGCTGCGCTGGCGTGAGGACGACATGCGGACCTGGAGGAAGGTGGGATGTGTGGGTGGGTGAAGATGTGTATATATGTGTGTGGGGGGTGTGTGTGTGGGGGGGGTGATTGTGTGACAGTGTGTGTCTGTGTCGTTTTGCATGTCAACCCAGACGTAGGCAGTGGTGCTGCTGCTGCGCTGGCGTGAGGACGATATGGGAACCTGGAGGAAGGTGGGATGTGTGTGTGTGTGTGTGGTGGTGGTGGTGGGGGTGGGGGAGGGGGGTGAATATGTGTGTATGTATGTATGTCTGTGTGTCTGTGTGTGTGAGTAAAAGTACACATGCATACCCTCATTCGAACAACTCAGCTCACCTGAGTCTGTTGATCGTATGTTTGGCGCTGATGAGAGTCTGACAATGTCTCATATGCATGGGCCACCTGTTTGAATCCTTCCTCTGCGTTGGCCTGCAATGAAATCAATGAATGAATTAAAAACATAAATAAATAGTCCACCTTATTACAAGGCGTGAGTGTTCCTCTTCTGCATTGCCTTTCAATGAAAATAAATAAATAAATAAATAAAGTATACGCCTTATTATGAGATTATTCAGTTACTAGCTACGTTCTGGGACCATAGTTTTTTTCCAGCTACTAGCAACGTTTTGGAATCATAATTTTTCTTTCAGCTGCTAGCTACGTTTTGGGATCATATTTTCCTTTCAGCTACTAGCTACGTTTTGGGATCATTGTTTTCTTTTCAGCTACGAGCAGCAGCTTCTAGGCAGCTCCCTGGGATCTTTCTCCATCCGAACCTTAAGCAACCTAGGCACCTGGCAGGGCCGAACCCTTTAGGGTCTAAAATAGAAAGGGGAAAATTGGGGCCACCCTTATTTCATTATTGATATCGTCAGCTTTCCAGTGCTCCTGGAATATTTGGGTTTGGCCCAGTGACAGTCTCAGGGAGCTGCCTATAAGCTGTTATCGTCAGCTTTCCAGTGATCCTGGAATCTTGGGGTTTGGCCCAGTGGCGGTCTCAGGGAGCTGCCTAGAAGCTGGTGCTGGTAGCCGAAAAGAAAAACAGTGCCATGTTATCACTTGCCTCACTATGTTTTGCAACCAACAGGTCAGACGACTATACTGGCAAGGGAAGGTAAGACCCCCCCCCACCCCCCACCAACACCAACACCTCCAGTCAAGCCCCCCCCCTCCCTCCTCCCAAGCCCCCCCCCCCCCCCCCCCACCCACACACACACTACCACCACCTCCTGTCAAGCCCCCCCCTCCCTCCTCCCAAGCCCCCCCCCCCACACACACACACCACCACCTCCTGCCAAGCACCCCCCTCCCTCCTCCCAAGCACCCCCCCCCCACCCCTCCCCCCCCCACACACCCCCACCACCACTTCCTGCCAAGCACCCCTCCCCCCCACCCCCCCACCACCACTTCCTGCCAAGCACCCTTCCCCCCCCACCCCCACCCCTCTCCCAAGCCCTTACCCCCCCTTCCTCCTCCCAAGGGTCCCCCCTCCTTTTTTCTCCTCTCCCTCCCTCTCCCTCCCAAGGACCCACTCAACCCCATATAAATCCCTCCCCTCCCCCCCCACCCCCTCACACACCACACACAGATTCAATCCCCCCCCCCCCCCCACCCACCACACACACACACACACAACACCACCACACACACACACGCATCCCCCCCACCCGCCTCCCATACACACATCCCCCCCCCCCCCCCCCCACACCACCACACACACACCGCCACCACCACCACAACACACACACACACGCATCCCACCCCACTTCCTCCCATACACACATCCTCCCCCCCCCACCACACACACACACGCATTTTCCCCCCCCCCTCCTCCATCAACAACATCCCCCCCCTCCCCCCCCCCCCCTCCCACACACACACGCATCCCCCCCCCCCCCCCTCCTCCCATACACACATTCCCCTCCCCCACCCACCCACCCACCGCACCACACCACAAACCCACCAAACGCATCCCCCCCCCCCCCCCTCCTACCCTACACACATCCCCCCCCCCCCCCCCCCCCCCACACACACACACCCACACGCATCCCCCCCCCCCCCCCCCCCCCCCCCCCCCTCCTCCCATACACACATGCCCCCCCCCCCCCCCCCCCACACACACACACACGCATCCCCCCCCCCACTCCTCCCATACACACATCCCCCCCCCCCCCCCCCCCCCCCCCCCCCCCCCCACACACACACACAACACCGCCACCACCACCACAACACACACACACACGCATCCCCCCCCCCCCCTCCTCCCATACACACATCCCCCACTCCCACCCCACCCCCCACCCCCCGCCTCCCCTCACCGTCTTGTTCACATCCGGGTGCAGCCTCTTAGCCAAAGCCCTAAACGCCGACTTGATCTCTGAATCAGACGCGGTCCTGGGTACCCCCAACACTGAATAGTGGCATTTGGGCTGGGCATGGCAACACACAGAAGAGCGTGCATAGCTACACCCTCGCCCATGTGCAACACCGCTGGAACCGCTGTGAGAGGGGCGGACAGGATTAGGCAAAGCCTTGGACCAGCACATGCGGGAGCCAGCCAGATTTAGGTGGTGGCATCTGTGTAGTGGTGGTGGTGGTGGTGGTGGGGGAGGGGGTGTTGGTGGGGGTGGGGGACGTTGGAGGTGGGGGTGGTGGTGGTGAGAGGGGGGCTTGGTGGTGTGGAATCTGTTTAGTGGTTAGGTGGTGGGGTGGTGGGGAGGGTGGTGGTGGTTGGAGGGTGGAGGTGGAGGTGGGTGGTGGTGGAGAGGGGGGGGGGGGGGCAGTGGGGGGAGGGGGGTGGGGGGGGGGGGGGAGGGGGTGGGGGTTGGAGGTGCATGGGCTCCCTGTCCTTCCTTTTCGGGGAGTGGGGGGTGGGGGGAGAGGGGGGGGGGGGGGGGGGGTTTTGGGGGGGGGGGTGGGGGGGGGTGATGTGGGGTCGAGGAGGCGCGGGGGGGGGGGGGGTGAGAGGGTGGGTGTGGGGGGTGGAAGAGTGGAGGGGGGGGCGGGGCGGGGGGGGGGGGAGGGCGGGGGCCGGCCCTTGGGTCGGAGGGGGGGGGGGGGGGGGGGGGATGAGGGGCGGGGGGGGGGGCAAGCGGGGAGTGGGGGGTGGGGGCGGGGTGGGGGGGGGGAGGGTGGGGGGTGGGAGGGCGGGGTGTGGGGGGGGGTGGATGGGCTGGGGGGTGGTGGGGAGAGGGGGGGTGGGGGGGGAAGAGGTTGGAGGGGGGGGGGGGGTGGGGGGGTGGGAGGTGTGTGGGGGGGAAGAAGGGGGGGGGGTGGGGGGGGCATGGATGTGGGGAGGCGGGGGCGGGGGGGGGGGGGGGAGGGGGGTTCAGGTGGGGGTGGGGGAGGGGGCGGGAGGGAAGGGGGAGGTGGAGGGTGGGGGTGGGGATGAGGGTGGTTGGTGGTGGAATCTGTGTCAGTGGTGGGGTGCGTGGTGGAGGGTGGTGGGGGGGGGGTGGGGGTGGTGGGGGTGGAGAGGGTGGTGGTGGTGGAATATGTGTAGTGATGGTGTGGTGGTTCGGATGGTGGAGGTGGGTGGTGGTGCAGGGGTGGTGTGTGGTGGAATCTGTGTAGTGTGGGTGGTGGGGGTGGTGGGGGGAGGGTGGTGGTGGGAGGGTGGTGGTGGTGGCGGTTGAAGGTGGTGATGTGAGAGGTGGTGGGGTGGCATCTGTGAGTTGTAGTGGTGATGGTGGTGGTGGTGAGGTGAGGTGGTGTGGTGGCGTGGCGGTTGGGTGGTGGTGAGAGGTGGTGGTGGTGGGCATCTATGTGTAGTGGCTGGTGGTGGTGGTGGTGGTGGTGGGACGGGTGGTGGTGGTGGCGGTGGTGGTGGTGAGAGGGTGGTGGTGGTGGCATCTGTGTAGTGGTGGTGGTGGTGTGGTGGGAGGGTGGTGGTGGTGGCGGTGGCGGTGGTGGTGGTGAGAGGGTGGTGGTGGTGGCATCTGTGTGGTGGTGGTGGTGGTGGTGGGAGGGTGGTGGTGGTGGCGGGTGGTGGTGCTAATCTGTGTAGTGTGAGGGCGGGGAGGGGGGGGAGGGGACGGGGGGAGGTAGGGGGGGAAGGTTCGGGGGGGGGGAGAGGGGGGGTGGGGGGGGCAGAGGGGGAGGGGGGGGGGGGGTCGGGTGGGGGGAGTGGTTGGGGGGGGGGGGTGGGGGGATGAGGGGTTGGGGGGTTGACGAGGGGGGGGGTGGGTGGAGGAGAGGGGGAGGGGGGGGGGGGGGGTGGGGGGAGGGTGGGGTGGGGGGGGGGCGGGGGGGGGGGGGTGGATGGTTGGGGGTGAGTGATGAGGGGGGTGGGTGGGTGGAAAGGCGGGGGAAGGGTGGGAGTGGGTTGGGGGTGGGTGAGGTGGGGGGTGGTGGTGGTGGAGGAGAGGGGGGGTGAGAGAGGGGGGGGGTGTTAGCGGGTAGTGGTGAGGGGGGGTGGGGGGAGGGGGGGGGTGTGTGGGGGGGAGGGGGTGGGGGTGGGATTGGTGGCGTGGGGGGGTGGGGCACAAGGGTGGGGGTGGTGCATTGTGTAGTGGTGGTGGTGGTGGTGGAGAGTGTTGGTGGTGGTTTTGGTGGTGTTGGTGGTGGGAGGGTGGTAGTGAGAGGGTGGTGGTGGTGGTGAGGGTGGTGGTGGTGGTGGTGGTGGCGGTGGGAGGGTGGTGGTGGTGGTAGTGGTGGTGGAGAGAGGGTGGTGGTGATGGTGGTGGTGAGCAATAATCAAGGCTGAGAAAACAGTCTACTAGTATTGAGCATGCGTCATGAAGTCCTGTATAAATGTGCATGCATGCGTATGGGCTACTGACCACACAGTCTGTGAGAGCATAGGAGTCTGCGTTGAAGACAGCATTCTGGTGTGTCAGGCACATGGTAGTCTACCTAAGTTCTCGTATTCCGAATGGTATTAACAATTGGGTGGTGTATGTGGTCTGCTGTCTGTTGCATGTTGTAAAGAGAGGTGGTCACAGGACAGGGTTAGGGTTAGAGTTCAGCCTGCACTGTTACCCAAGCCAGGCCTCCCGGCGCCCTCATCTCTGCTCTACTTGCTGGACCGTAAGGATTCAAGAGTGCGTTTATCTGCCATCGCAATGTCAGAGGAAGTTGTACCAGGGCCAACTGATGTCGTCATCGCTGTTGAGTCATCTCCCTACGGGTTAAGCGGCTTCAAAACTTACCTCATCGCCGCCAAGTGAACGCAACACCTCTGCAACGGTTTCTATAAATGGCAATTGAACCTAGCCGGCCCCCAAACTTGACAACTGAACAGAATTCAGCCCGAGAGCGTGGCAATTGGAGGCCCGAGGGTATTGATGACCTGAGTCTGTCCTAAGCCCCCCTAAAAAGCCCCCCAGTCAGCCGATGACACCCCGGGACCATGTCACCTCATCCTCGCTCTGTCACATGTCGGAATGTATTGGCACGGAGCGCTTGCGTGGCGTAACTAACTATTTTTGATCCTCTAAGCATTCAGCTGTACTCGTTGTTATTGTCTGCGCTCCAATTGGCCTAGATCCCTGATAATCCAAACCTCCAAAACGCAGTGAAAAAAAACGAGCTAATGTCGAACACTTCGGACGAACCTCCTCCACTTCAGCCCGACCCTAATGCTGGGGCTGCTACTGCTGCTGCTGCTGCCGCTACGCCAGTAGCTGCTCCAGAAGCACCTGTCGTATTTGCAGCTGCTGCCCCCGCTTTGAGGGAGGATCAGCTGCAGCAGGCTCTATCATTCCTGCAGCATCCTAAGGTACCCGCAGTAATTGTTGGTTAGGGCCACTAGATCGTCTATCAGCCTTCAGGCTGCTCACCGTTTCCTCGCGGCGTAAACATGGACAGCTTTAACATGCCCATCGGCCCATCCTCGCAACCATGTACCATAGCATATCTATCCCCATAACCGTACGTACCCAAGGTCGGTTGTCAATCTGGTTGTCATGTCCCGAGTAACGGTGGCAACCGAGAACACGATACGATGGCTTCTCACCAGGAATCGAGATCGCTAGAAGCTGTCGGAAGCAGGGTTCTTAATGGGATGCTGTGGTGTGAGCTTGTCTTACGTGGAGGGGTGGAGCTGCTGGAGATCAGGAAACCACATGGAATGGGAGAAGTGTGTGTGTGTGTGTAGGGTGGGGTGGGTGGGTGGGGGTGGGGTAGCAGGAGAGACATACATCATATATTTTTATCCTCACTCAGCATCAAAACTCAGCCCCGAACCATGCAAGGGGTCCACTCCAACTTACACCAAGCACCACGCTATCCATGCTCCACACTCCAACTTACCCACCTCCCAAACCCACCACTCAACCCATTGCCATTACCACCACCATTGATAACTTCCAACACCACCAACGCAAACACCACATCAATGCAAAAAGCAGCAACGACAACACGTACTGATAATTGCACACAATCTTGTTAAATGGGCAAGAAAAATGGGCAACACAATATAGCAAGTGCTAGTAACAACGCTAGCTCTCTGCAATCTTACTTGCTTTCTGCAAGATTGTCTTTCTTTTTCTTAGGATTTGTTGGGAGACCCCTTTTTGAATGTTGTGGAGCGGGGTTGTCTTGGGCCAACAATGGCCCGTCGATGGTGATGTGATGTAATGTAATGTAGTGTAATGTAATGTAGTGTAATGTAATGTAATGTAATGTAATGTAATGTAATGTAATGTAGTGTAATGTAATGTAATGTAATGTAGTGTAATGTAATGTAATATAATATAATGTAATACAATGTAATATAATGCAATGTAATGTAATAGGTAAACCAATGAAGACACGCTTTCACACTCCCACCACCCATGTTCCTGCTTGTTCATACACAGGTCAAGGGTTCGCCTGTTGCAATGAAGCGTTCATTCCTCGAGCGGAAAGGATTGACAGAGGCCGAGATCACTGAAGCCTTCCGTCGTGTTCCTGAAGAGGTGCACTTGGTTTCATTATAATATAATTCCTTTTGTTGCCCTCATTCGAAGATACAAAATTAAAGTAGGATCGACTGAGGCTGAGATCGCTGAGGCTTTCCGTCGTGTTCCAAAATATGTGCGATTTATTTCAGAATATTATAATTCCTTTTGTTGCCCTTATTCAAAGATTACAAAAATAATTAAGGATGGACCGAGGCTGAGATCGCCAAGGCCGTCTGTTGTGTTCCAAATTAGGTGAGTTTTATTTCATTATATTATAATTAGTTTTGGTGCCCTCATTCAAAGAAAATAAGATACATAAGATGGACTGAGGCTGAGGTCACAGAGGCTTCCCGTTGTGTTCCAAAATAGGTGAGTTTTATTTCATTATATTATTATTCGTTTTGTTGCCCTCATTAAAAGAAAATGAGATAAATAGAATAGACGGAGGCTGACGTCACAGAGGCCTTCCGCCATGTTCCAAAATACGTGTGTTGTATTTCATTCTAATTCTAAAAAATGTGTGTTGTATTTCATTATAATTCCAAAATATGTGTGTTGTATTTCACTATAATTCCAAAATATGTGTTTTGTATTTCATTATAATACCAAAATATGTGTGTTGTATTTCATTAGAATTCCAAAACATGTGTGTTGTATTTCATTCTAATTCCAAAATATGTGTGTTGTATTTCATTATAATTCCAAAACATGTGTGTTGTATTTCTTTAAAATTCCAAAGTATGCGTGTTGTATTTCAATATAATTTCAAAATATGTGTGTTGTATTTCATTATAATTCCTTACGTTGCCCTGATTCAAAGATTAAAAAATTAAATTAGGATGGACCAAGACTGAGATCGCAGAGGCTTTCCGCCGTGTTGTAAAATAGTTTTTTCCATTATATTGTAATTCCTTTTGTTGCTCTCATTCAAAGCTGACAAAATTAAATTAGGATGGACCAAGACTGAGATCGCAGAGGCCTTCTGCCGTGTTGCAAAATAGGTGTGTTTTATTTCATTATATTGTAATTCCTTTTGTTGCCCTCATTCAAAGATTAAAACATTATATAAGGATGGACCGAGGCTGAGATCGCAGAGGCCTTCTGTCGTGTTCCCAAATAGGTGTGTTTGATTTCATCATATTATACTTCGTTTTGTTGCCCTGATTCATATATTAAAAAATTAAATTAGGTTGGACCGAGGCCAAGATCACAGAGGCCTTCCGTCATGTTCTAAAATCTGTGCTTTTTATTTCAGTACATTGTAATTCCTTTTGTTGCCCTCATTCAAATAAAAGAAGAAAACAAATTAGGATGGACCAAGGCTGAGATGGCTGAGATTGATTCCGCTTTGTTCCAAAATAAATAGGCGTTTTTTTTTATATTACCTTTTGGTGCCCTCATTCAAAGAAAATAAGATAAATAGGATGGATCGAGGCTAAGATCACCGAGGCCTTCCGTCGTGTTCTAAAGTAGGTGCGTTTTGTTTCATTATATTGTAATTCGATTTGTTGCCCTCATTCAGGTTTGCTCAATTTGCAACGCGTCGCACGATATTAACCCAATGAAACCCTTATGTCCTTACCTCGTAATTATCTCGTAATTATATATATATAATTATATATATATATATATATAATTATATATATATATATATATATATATATATATATATATATCCAATGGTGCCTAATCCCCAAAACGCCCTAATTCGGGACAAGAGTGTGGGACAGAGCTGTACACATCCCAAAATGCTCGGAATCGAATTCTGAGTAGACAGCGTTTCTCGTGAGTGTTTCAGGTAGACGCGCAGCTATTTTTTGTTCCGATGGGCATTCGGTCGCGAGCAGCCCAGGCCGGCAGGCAGTTGGCAGTACACGAGATGTACGAAATATTTTGGGACAAATTCAATCCGCGTCAAATACGAGGTCGCGCGAGGTATCGCGAATCAAGTTTCCGCGGGATGAAAGGCATATCTAGCCCCTACCGCAAGGTCGGAGGCTGCATTTCAGCCTCGGCTTCTGAGCGAACTGCAAAAGCAATTCCACCTGCCATTTTGGCCGATACCAGCGTTCCACCTGCCAGTTCGGTCTATACTTGGAAATTTCCAAATCACAATCTAACTTCAGATGTGGATGTTTGATGAGAAAATAAAAATATGTTAGTTTTTTTAATATATTTTGAAATTGGGATTTGAAATTTCAATTTCAAATTCCATTTTTTTTTTCGAAACGTGATTCCTCAACCTTTGCTGAAAAAACGAAGACACAAAACGATGTAGTTGCGGCTGTGCAGCGTGTAACATAATTAGGGACTCCTAAATTGGCCCAAAATGTGCAAATACTCAGTGATTTTTGGCTTTGTACAGCCCGTACTGCCTGCACAGTATCTTCCACAACCTGCTGTGACAATAACTTGAAAGGGAAGATGTGAAAAACAGGCCTACCTAATTCAATTTTCAAAAAAATAAAAATTGACTGCGTTTGGCTCCGTCCCAAATTTGTGTAAAATCTGTCCTGAATTAGGGAACCCCATAGTGAAAAAAATAAAAGTTTTTACTTCATCTTGTTCACAAACCCTGAGCATACCCAAATCCAAGTATTTATATGTTTATGTTGAGGTGATGTGGTAATGCAACTTTGTAGCACTTTTTTGTTTTCACTGGACTGGAGTCCATGGGTTAAAACCGTCTGTCCCAAAAGGCCAATAATTAGGCACCATTGGATATATATATATATATATATATATATATATATATATATATGTGTATATATATATATATATATATATATATATATATATCTATATATATATATATATATATATATATATGTGTATATATATATATATATATATATATATGTATATATATGTATATATATACACTCTAATCTCGTAATTACCTTGGGATTATATATATGCATGTATCTTCAACTTGTTTTATTTTATTTATTATCATAAATTGATTATTATAACCGATTATATTAAATTATAATAAATTGAAGTAAATTATTTGCAAAGCACGAACTCCGGACCCCCTTCGTTTATGGTTTGTTGGGGTTCAGTTGTTTTTCAAACTACCTCTCCTCTTTTTAAGGTTGGGCAAGGCTCTTTGGCTAATTTGGCTACCCCTGGACTGTAGAAGAAAAACACATGTCCTTACCTCTAACCCTTGCCTCCTTACCTCTAACCTCTGAACCCATACCCCTTATATCTTACTTCCGACCACTGAACCCCAAGCGCCCTTACCTCAAGCCCCTGCCCCCCCCCCCCACCACCACCACCACCACCACACACACACACACACACACACACACACAAACAGCCCCCAGCTGCTCTAGCTGTGGCTCAACCCAGCACCCAGATCCCAGGTTTCATCACCTACCCCACACCTGTGAATCCCAAATACTTACCCCCATCTCCCATCTCCCCCCCACACAACCCCCCAGGCCCCAGCAGCTCTTGCTGTAGCTCAGCCCAGCTCCCAGGTCCCTGGCCTTGTCACCTACGCGCCAGCCATGCAAGCACAGCAACCCCAGCAGCAGCTCGTGGCAGTCGCCCCCTCCCAAGCCCTAGTTGCGCAACCCCAGTACCAACCGCCTGCCCCGCCACCCCCGCCACAACCCTTGAGATGGACGCAGGTGGGGCATGATCGTAAACAGTGCACAGGGGCTGCATCGGTGTCCCCCAAACACGATCATAAGCAGTGCACAGACATACCTGTATGATACGCCCCGTAGGAGGTGCTGTGCTGTGCAGATCCGGGCTGTGACCAGGGTGCCGGACCCAGATGGGTGCTGTGTCCGCCACCCCCGCCACAACCCTTGAGATGGACGCAGGTGGGGCATGATTGAAATAGTGCACAGGGGCTGCATCTGTGTCCCCCATGTACTGTCATAAGCAGTGCACAGACATACCTATATGATACACCCCGTAGGAGGTGCTGTGCTGTGCAGATCCGGGCTGCGACCGGGGTGCCGGTCACAGATGGGTGCTGTGTCCGCCACCCCCGCCACAACCCTTGAGATGGACGCAGGTGGGGCAAGATTGAAACAGTGCACAGGGGCTGCATCTGTGTCCCCCATGTACTGTCATAAGCAGTGCACAGACATACCTATATGATACACCCCGTAGGAGGTGCTGTGCTGTGCAGATTTGGGCTGCGACCGGGGTGCCGGTCACAGATGGGTGCTGTGTCCGCCACCCCCGCCACAACCCTTGAGATGGACGCAGGTGGGGCATGATTGAAACAGTGCACAGGGGCTGCATCTGTGTCCCCCATGTACTGTCATAAGCAGTGCACAGACATACCTATATGATACACCCCGTAGGAGGTGCTGTGCTGTGCAGATTTGGGCTGCGACCGGGGTGCCGGTCACAGATGGGTGCTGTGTCCGCCACCCCCGCCACAACCCTTGAGATGGACGCATGTGAGGCATGATCGTAAATCGGACACTTTAATATGCATAAGGAGGCCGGGGATGACTGAAGTTTTTTGTTTTAATCTGTGTAAGTAGGCGGGGCATGTTCGTAAATTGAGCATTTAAATCTGTATAAGGAGGCCGGGTTTGTTTGAATCTGTGTGAGCAGGTGGGGCTTGGTCGTAAATCCTACATTTAAATCTGTATAAGGAGGCCGGGTTGGTGGTTGGCCCCAGCGCAAGCAAACAGGCTGGCCCCCTAAACCTCACGCCTGATAATAAGGCGCACTATTTATTTATTGATGTATTTATTTATTCATTTATTTATTCATATCTCATATTTATTTATTTATTTAATTAATTAATTAAATAAATATTAAGGAGCCCGGAGATGACTGAAGTGTTTTGTTTGAATCTGTGGAAGTAGGCGGGGCATGTTCGTAAATCATACATTTAAATCTGTATAATGAGCCTAGTCAAGATTGTAAATCGTAAATATGCATCTGTATAAGGAGCCCGGGCTTGATCGTTAATTGACATTTAAATCTGTATAAGGAGGTCAGGGATGACTGAAGTTTTTTTAATCTGTGTAAGCGGGTGTAAGTATGTGTATGTGTGTGTAAGGAGGCCGGGGATATTTGAAGGTTTGAATTCAAACATGTGTAAGGAGGCCGGGAATGTTTGAAGGTTTGAATTCAAACATGTGTAAGGAGGCCGGGGATGTTTGAAGGTTTGAATTCAAACATGTGTAAGGAGGCCGGGGATGTTTGAAGGTTTGAATTCAAACATGTGTAAGGAGGCCGGGGATGTTTGAAGGTTTGAATTCAAACATGTGTAAGGAGGCCGGGGATGTTTGAAGGTTTGAATTCAAACATGTGTAAGGAGGCCGGGGATGTTAAAAGGTTTGAATTCAAACATGTGTAAGGAGGCCGGGGATATTTGAAGGTTTGAATTCAAACATGTGTAAGGAGGCCGGGGATATTTAAAGGTTTGGGTTCAAACATGTGTAAGGAGGCCGGGGATGTTAGAAGGTTTGAATTCAAACATGTGTAAGGAGGCCGGGGATGTTTGAAGGTTTGAATTCAAACATGTGTAAGGAGGCCGGGGATGTTAGAAGGTTTGAATTCAAACATGTGTAAGGAGGCCGGGGATGTTTGAAGGTTTGAATTCAAACATGTGTAAGGAGGCCGGGGATATTTGAAGGTTTGAATTCAAACATGTGTAAGGAGGCCAGAGATGATTGAAGATATAATTTAAAAAAGACAACCACTCCATCAGGTAGGCCATGGTGTGAGCGTCGTGGCAGCTAGTGCCTACACCCTCAGCCCCCTCGTGTTCCCCTACGCATACTCCATGTACCTTCATGTATATGTACATGTGATCTTGTACATTTCAGTCCAGGGTTGGCCAATTACTCATACACACATACCACCCTATCACGTGGCCCTTGGCGTGAGTGTTGTGGCAGCTAGTGCCTGCACCCTCCGCCACCTCGTGGTCCCCTACGCTGACTCCATGCACCTTCATGTATGTGTACATGTTAAAATGTATGTTACAGTCCAGGGTTGGCCAGTTATTCATACACACGCACCACTCCATCACATGGCCCTTGGCGTAAGTGTTGTGGCAGCTAGTGCCTGCACCCTCCGCCACCTCGTGGTCCCCTACGCTGACTTCATGCACCTTCATGTATGTGTACATGTTAAAATGTATGTTACAGCCCAGGGTTAGCCAGTTATTCATACACACGCACCACCCCATCACATGGCCCTTGGCGTGAGTGTTGTGGCAGCTAGTGCCTGCACCCTCCGCCACCTCGTGGTCCCCTACGCTGACTTCATGCACCTTCATGTATATGTACATGTTAAAATGTATGTTACAGTCCAGGGTTGGCCAGTTATTCATACACACGCGCCACCCCATCACATGGCCCTTGGCGTGAGTCTTGTGGCAGCTAGTGCTTACACCTCCACCACCTGGTGTTCCCCTACGCTGACTCCATGCACCTTCATGTATATGTACATGTTAAAATGTATGTTCCAGTCCAGGGTTGGCCAGTTATTCATACACACGCACCACCCCATCACATGGCCCTTGGCGTGAGTCTTGTGGCAGCTAGTGCCTGCACCCTCCGCCACCTCGTGGTCCCCTACGCTGACTCCATGCACCTTCATGTATGTGTACATGTTAAAATAAATGTTACAGTCCAGGGTTGGCCAGTTATTCATACACACGCACCACCCCATCACATGGCCCTTGGCGTGAGTGTTGTGGCAGCTAGTGCCTACACCTCCACCACCTGGTGTTCCCCTATGAATACTCTATATACCCTCTTATACATGTATGTAAATGTACATGTGATCATGTATGTTCCAGTCCAGGGTTAGCCAATTATTCGCACACACATACCATTCCATCAGGTGGCCCTTTGCGTGAGTGTTGTGGCAGCTAGTGCCTGCACCCTCTGCCACCTCATGTTCCCCTACGCATACTCCATGTACCTACATGCATATGTAAAAAGGATCATGCATGTTACAGACCAGGTTTAGCCAATTTCTGACACACACGCACCACCCCATATGGTGGCCCTTGGCGTGAGTGTTGCTGCAGCTAGTGCCTGCACCCTCCGCCACCTCATGTTCCCCTACGCATACTCCATGCACCTTCATGTATATGTACATGTGATCATGCATGTTACAGTCCAGGGTTAGCCAATTGCTCATACACACGC
Organism: Chlamydomonas sp. ICE-L; assembly: GCA_013435795.1. Classification (NCBI taxonomy): domain Eukaryota; kingdom Viridiplantae; phylum Chlorophyta; class Chlorophyceae; order Chlamydomonadales; family Chlamydomonadaceae; genus Chlamydomonas; species Chlamydomonas sp. ICE-L. The sequence continues at coordinate 60,131,734 of JACBWV010000610.1, forward strand.
ACCACCCCACCAGGTGGCCCTTTGCGTGAGTGTTGCTGCAGCTAGTGCCTGCACCCACCGCCACCTCATGTTCCCCTACGCATACTCCATGTACCTACATGCATATGTAAAAAGGATCATGCATGTTACAGACCAGGTTTAGCCAATTTCTGACACACACGCACCACCCCATATGGTGGCCCTTGGCGTGAGTGTTGCTGCAGCTAGTGCCTGCACCCTCCGCCACCTCATGTTCCCCTACGCATACTCCATGCACCTTCTTGTATATGTACATGTGATCATGCATGTTACAGTCCAGGTTTGGCCAATCACTCATATACACGCAGCACCCCACCAGGTGGCCCTTTGCGTGAGTGTTGTGGCAGCTAGTGCTTGCACCCACCGCCACCTCATGTTCCCCTACGCAGACTCCATGTTCCTTTATGTATATGTAAATGTGATCATGTATGTTCCAGTCCAGGGTTAGCCAATTGCTCATACACACATACCATCCCATCTCGTGGCCCTTGGCGTGAGCGTCGTTGCAGCTAGTGCCTACACCCACCGCCACCTGTTTTCCCTACGCAGACTCCATGTTCCCCTACGCAGACTCCATGCACCTCCATGTGTACGTAAATATGATCATGTATGTTACAGTCCAGGGTTAGCTAATTGCTCACACACGCACCACACCACCAGGTGGCCCTTGCTGTGAGTGTTGTGGCAGCTAGTGCCTACACAATTCGCCACCTCCTGTTCTCCTATGCGTACTCCATGTACCTTCATGTATGTCACAGTCCAGGGTTAAACAATTTCTCAAACACACATACGTCCCCAACAGGTGGCCCTAGGCATGAGTGTTGTGGCAGCTAGTGCCTACACCCTCCGCCACCTCCTGATCCCCTATGCGTACTCCATGTACCTTCATGTATATGTACATGTGATCATGTACATTTCAGTCCAGGGTTAGCCAATTGCTCTTACACACATACCACCCCATCTGGTGGCCCTTGGCGTGAGTGTTATGGCAGCTAGAGCCTACACCCTCTGCCACCTCCTGTTCCCCTACGCAGACTCCATGTACCTTCATGTATATGTAAATGTTATCATGTATGTTTCAGCCCAGGGTTAACCAATTACTGAAACACACATACCTCCCCAACAGGTGGCCCTTGGCGTGAGTGTTGTGGCAGCTAGTGCCTACACCCTCCGCCACCTCCTGTTCCCCTACTCGTACTCCATGTACCTTCATGTATGTTACAGTCCAGGGCTAGCCAATTACTCACACACATACCACCCCATCAGGTGGCCCTTGGCGTGAGTGTTGTGGCAGCTAGTGCCTACACAATCCGCCACCTCCTGTTCCCCTATGCGTACTCCATGTACGAGGCTTGGAACGGGGCGGCCCAGAAGAAGGAGGCGGATCGGAGGAGAGCAGAGGAGGAGGCAAGGGAGGCGAAGGAGGCTCTGTTGAACATGCAAAAAGAATTGTCTGCTGCGGCGGCGTGTCTGGCTGAGGCGGTGGAAATGATGAGGGAGCAGTCGCAGACCAGTGACATGTAAGTGAACCTGTTGTACAAAACAGTTGTGGGGGGGGGGGGCAGAAATAATTGTCTGCTGCGACGGCGTGTCTAGCTGAGGCGGTCGAGATGATGAGGGAGCAGTCACAGACCAGTAACATGTGAGTGAGCCTTTGGTACAAAAATAGTAGTGGGGGGGGGGGGGGGGGGGGGGGGGAGGGGAGGCAAGGGAGGCGAAGAAGGCGCTGTTGAACATGCAGTAATAATTGTCTGCTGCAATGGCGTGTCTTGCTGAGGCGGTGGAAATGTTGAGGGAGCAGTCACAGACCAGTGACATGTAAGTGAACCTGTTATACAAAAACAGGAGTGGAGGAGGGGGGGGGGGGGGGGGGGGGGGTAGCACAGTAGGGATGTGCTCCTGTCCATAATGTGCCTCCCCCCACACCCCCACACTACTGATGAAGGAACAGTAGCAGACCAGTGACATGTAAGTGAACCTGTAGTACAAAACAGGAGTGAGGGTGTGTGGGGGGGGGGTGGGTGGGTGGGGGGCACAGTAGGGGATATGCTCCTAATGTCCCTCCCCCTCCCCTCTTGTATTGTACAATCAAATTATCACTGAAGCACAAACTTAGGGCGCCCGTCGGTAAAACGATTGTTTGGGGTTTCAGTTCATCAGTGATTTTTCTTTTAAAGCCCTTCCTACACGGTTAGGCTAGTCCCTTGAGCCTATTTGGCCTACCCCTGGACTGAAACAAACATACATACATACTACTGTGCCTCCTCCCTCCCCCCACACTACTGTTGAAGGAGCAGTCACAGACCAGTGACGTGTAAGTGAACCTGTAGTGCAAAAACAGTAGTGGGGGGGGCAGAAATAATTGTCTGCTGCGACGGCGTGTCTAGCTGAGGTGGTGGAGAGGATAAAAGAACAGTCACAGACCAGTGACATGTAAGTGAACCGGTAGTACAAAAACAGCAGTGGGGAAGGGGGGGGGGGGGGGAGGGGAGGCGAAGGAGGCGCTGTTGAACATGCAGAAATAATTGTCTGCTGCAATGGCGTGTCTGGCTGAGGCGGTGGAGATGATGAGGGAGCAGTCACAGACCAGTGACATGTGAATGAGCCTGTAGTACAAAAACAGTAGTGGGGGGGGAGAGGGGAGCACAGTAGGGGATGTGCTCCTGAACATAATGTGCCTGCCCCCACACCCCCACACTACTGTTGAAGGAGCAGTCACAGACCAGTGACATGTGAGTTAACCTGTAGTACAAAAACAGGAGTGGGGGGGACAAAGAATTATCTGCTGCAACGGCGTGTCTTGTTTAGGCGGTGGAAAAATCATGGGTTTTAAAAACAAAACATGGGTTTAAAACAACTCAGATGGTTTGTGTTTTGTACGATTTATTAGAGGGCAGCTTCCAGGCAGCTTCCAAGTCCTCATCAACATGCACGACATTTGTTGGCCACCACACTCACACTCACACCCACCTCCTGAGTTTTGTTTTAATCCATGAACATGAAGATTTGTGGTTTTGTATGATTTATAAGAGGGCAGCTTCCAGGCAGCTTCCAAGTCCTCATCAACATGCACGACATTTGTTGGCCACCACAACCACACTCACACTCACACCCACCTCCTGAGTTTTTTACAATCCATGAACATGAAGGTTTGTGTTTTGTATGATTTATCAGAGGGCAGCTTCCAGGCAGCTTCCAACTCACACTCACACCCACCTCCTGAGATTGTTTTAAATCCATTTACATGATGGCGTGGGTGGCTGTCTTGCATGTTGGAGGTTTTGGAAGCTGCCTGGAAGTTGCCCTATAATAAATCATACAAACCACAAACCTTCAGAGTTTGTTTAAACCATGGATTTAAACAAACTTAGAAGGTTTGTGGTTTGTATGATTTATTAGAGGGCAGCTTCCAGGCAGCTTCCAAGTCCTCATTAACATGCATGCCATTTGTTGATCACCACAACCACACTCACATTCACACCCTCCTCCTGATTTTGTTTAATCCATGAACAAGATGGTGTGGGTGGTCTTTCATGTTGGGGGACTTGGAAGCTGCCTGGAAGCTGCCGTTTTTTAAATCATTCAAACCACAAATATTCTGAGTTGTTTGAGTCATTGATGGATGCGCTCAGCTGACTCAATGCCTTAGACGCACCCACTCCCACACCCACACTCACACCTAAACCCACACCCACACCTACACCACACAAGCCCACACCCACACCACACGCACACTAAACCACACCCACCCGACACGTACCCCACGGCCACACCCACACTCACACCACAAAAACCCACACACCCACACCACACCGACACCACTCACACCACACACCACACACCACAGAACCCCAAACCCACACCCAAACCACACACACACCTAAACCCACAACCAACACTACCACCACAACAACACAAAACGCACCACAACACGCAAAAACCACACACCGACACAACCACACCACCACACAAACCACACCGACCCCACAACAAAGGACAAAAAAGCACACAAAAAAAGAAAAGCACAAGAAAACCGAAACAACAAAAAAAAAGACAAAGAACAACACGGCACACCAAAAAGATACACGAAAAACGAAAAAAAACAACAAGAAAACAGAAACAAACACAAAAAAAAGACAACGAACACAAAGCCAAACACACACACGCAAACGCACAAGAAAAAAGAAACCAACCAACACCGACAACGCCACCACGCCCAAACACACACTGCAAAAGCAAGCCCACACCACACCCGCTCCCACCACCCCACACCCACACCCACACGCACACCAAACCCACACCCACACCGACACGGACCACCACGCCCCAACCCACCACGTCACACGCACCACGCACACCGAACCCCACACCCAACCGACACCGACCACCACTGGACACCCACACGCACACGGCACACCGTAAACCACACCACACCCACACCTACACCTACCACCACTCCCGCACCCACACTCACACTCACTCCCACACCCACACCCTCTCCCACACCCACACCCACACCCACACCCACACCCACCCATACACCCACACCACCACCACTGCAGGCTCCAGCGTGAGCAGCAAACAGGAAGCACCAATGTGTGAAGCGATGTGAGGGACGCACCCAGCCTACTCAATGCCACAAGCACACCCACTCCCACACCCACACCTACTTCCACCACCACCACCACCACCTCCACTGCAGGCTCCAGCGTGAGCAGCAAATAGGAAGAACCATCATGTTGAATGATGTGATGGACACGCTCAGCTGGATCGTGCAGTGTTTTAGAGTCTTGTCCTCACTTACCACCACCACCACAACCCCACCATTACTCACACCTACCACCACTCCCACACCACCACCACCGCAGGCTCCATTGTGTTGAACGATGTGAGACGCCCTCAGCCGACTCAATGCCACTAACGCAAAGGCGGTGCTTCATTGTTTTACTCACGTACCACCACCAACACCACAACCCCACCCACACTCACACCCACACCACGCAGGCTCCAGCGTGAGCAGCAAATAGGAGGCACTGTCGTGTTGAACAATATGAGGGATGCACCCAGCATACTCAATGCCACAAACGAACCCACTCCCACACCCTCACCTACTCCCACCACCACCACCACCACAGCCGCTGCCGCCACGGCAGGCTCCAGCGTGAGCAGCAAATTGGAAGCACCAGCGTTTTGAACGATGTGAGGAACGTGCTCAGCCAACTCAGTGCCACAAACGAACCCACTTCCACACCCTCACCTACTCCCACCACCACCACCACCACCACAGCCACCGCCGCCACCGCAGGCTCCATCGTGAGCAGCAAATCGGAAGCACCAACGTGTTGAACGATGTGAGAGACGTGCTCAGCCGGCTGAATGCCACAAACGCACCCACACTCACACCCACACTCACCACCACTCCCACACCCACCCATACACCCACACCCACACCCACACCACCGCAGGCTCCAGCGTGAGCAGCCAATCGGAAGCACCAACGTGTTGAAAGATGTGAGAGACGCGCTCAGCCGGCTGAATGCCACAAACGCACCCACACCCACACTCACACTCACACCCACACTCACACCCACACTCACCACCACTCCCACACCAACCCATACACCCACACCCACGCCACCGCAGGCTCCAGCGTGAGCAGCAAAGCGGAAGCACCAACGTGTTGAACGATGTGAGAGACGCGCTCAGCCGACTCAATGCCACAAACGCAAAGACAAGTATGCAGCCGCAGCAATCACCTGTCCCAGCTTGGGCAGGGGCCAACGGGACTCACTCCTCCAGTTACCCGGATTACAATTACTCAGGTTGATTAGCCAGCACTGTGAGGGCGGTGGGGTTAGTTGTTTAGGTGTGTGCGCGTGTAGATAGACTAAGGGACTCAGGTTGATGATCTAGCACTGTGGGGGTGGTGGGGGTAGTTGTATAGGTGTGTGCGCGTGTAGATAGACTAAGGGACTCAGGTTGATGATCTAGCACATTGGGGGCGGTGGGGTTAGTAGTCTAGGTGTGTGCGCATAGATAGACCATGAAAGGAGTATTTTAATTACAAGATAGAGTACGTTCATGTGACTATATGGTTGACTAAAATAAATAAATAATACAGGTATGCTTATCCGTATATGCATGTATTGCTTTTACGCTTCGTATGGTATTACGAGGCGTGAGGTTGAGGGGGCCAGCCCGTTTGCTTGCACTGGGGCTAACCAATGCTATTTGGGGTAATCTGATACACGCAAGCATTTGTGTGAGTGTGTGTGGGGGGTTGAGGGGGCCACCCCGTTTGCTTGCATTTGGGCCAACCTCCAATGATATTGGGGTAATCTAATACACATGCATTTGTGTGTGTGTGTGTGTGGGCGTGCGTGCGTGCATATGTGTGTGCTGTGTGTTTGTTTATGCATGTGTTATTGCGTTATGTTTCCGTTGTATAGGTGTGTCTTGGTGTGGTATATAGGGACAGGCATATCATATGGTGTAGACCGAAGGCGGGTATGATATAATATGATATCATACAGACTGCATCATATTATATTGTATATAAATGGTAACTTTAACCTAGTCAGACTTCTGGCATCATATGATATCATATGATGATATGATATCATACGATATCATATTGCCGTTCCCTGGTTATACAATATCATATGATGCAGTTTGTATGATATCATATGATATAGTTATATGGGGGTGTTGATGTGGGAGTGTGTGTGGGTGCGGTATATGATTTGCAGACTAGTTGTATCATCCGTGTACGTGCGCGCGATATAAACCTATAGTGATATAGTTATGTGGGGGTGTGAGGGTGGGAGAGGGGGTAAGTGTGGTTTATGAAATGCAGACTAGTGTTATCATCCGCACACGTGCGCGCGATATCCCTTGTAACAGATTATTGCAAGCGTCTTGTGCCTTTCTCCCTGTGTCCGTCCCTGTGTCACGATGTGCGTTGGTTGCACATACCGTGGTGCATTGGTTAGTGGTGCACAAGCTACATCGACCAAGCGTGTGCTTGCCTGAGTCGCTATGTGCAAGCGACAACGTGCAAGTGTCTGTGCCCTTCCACAAGTGCCCTGTTGCCTATGTCGCTATGTGACAGCGTTAGTGTGTTGATTGCACATACCTTGGTGCATTGGTCGGTGGTGCGCAAACTACATTGACCAAGCGTGTGCTTGCCTGAGTAGCTATGTGCAAGTGACTATGTGCAAGCGGTTGTGCCTTGCTCCCTGAACCTTCCCCTGTGTCGCTATGTGCAAGCGTTGGTGCGTTGATTGCACATACCTTGGTGCATTGGTTGGTGGCGCGCAGGCTATGTGCGATCAAGCGTGTCCGCCCCTAAGTCGCTGTGTGCCAGCAACAATGTGCAAGCTTTAGTGCATTGATTGCATATAGCTTGGTGCATTGGTTGGTGATGCGCAAGATATATGCGACCTAGCATGCCCTTCCCTTGGTAGCTGCACGCAAGCGACTATGTGCAAGCGGTTGTGCCTTGCTCCTTGTGCCTTCCCCTGTGTCGCTATGTGCAAACGCTGGCGCGTTGATTGCACATACCTTGGTGCATTGGTTGGTGGTGCGCAAGCTACTTGAGAGCAAGCGTGTGCTTGCCTGTTCCACTATGTGCAAGCGACAACGTGCAAGCTTGTTTTGCCTTGCTCCCTGTGTCGCTATGTGCAAGCGTTGGTGTGTTTATTGCAAATAGCTTGGTGCATTGGATGGTGGTGCGCAAGCTACGTGCGACCAAGCGTGTGCTTGCCTGTTGTCACTGTGTACAAGCGACAACGTGCAAGCGTGTTATGCCTTGCTCCCTGTGTCGCTATGTGCAAGCGTTGGTGTGTTGATTGCAAATGGCTTGGTGCATTGGATGGTGGTGCGCAAGCTACGTGCGACCAAGTGTGTGCTTGCCTGTTCCACTATGTGCAAGCGACAACGTGCAAGCTTGTTTTGCCTAGCTCCCTGTGTCGCTATGTGCAAGCGTTGGTGTGTTTATTGCAAATAGCTTGATGCATTGGATGGTGGTGCGCAAGCTACGTGCGACCAAGTGTGTGCTTGCCTGTTGCCACTATGTGCAAGCGCCAACGTGCAAGCGGTTATGCCCTTCCACCTGTGCCCTGCTCCCTGTGTCGCTATGTGCAAGCGTTGATGAGTTGATTCTGCATACCTTGGTGCATTGGTTGGTGGTGCGCAAGCTACGTAGGACCAGGCCTGTGCTTGTATTCCACTATGTGCAAGCGTTTTTTGCCTTGCTCTCTGTGTCGCTACGTGCAAGCGCTTGTGCGTTGATTGCACATACCTTGGTGCATTGGTTTGTGGTGCGCAAGCTACATTGATCAAGCGTGTGCTTGCCTGAGTAGCTATGTGCAAGTGACAATGTGCAAGCGACAATGTGTAAGGGTCAGTGTCCTGCTACCTATACCACTGTGTGCAAGTGACTACGTGCAAGCGCTTGTGTCCTTCGACCTGTGCCTTGCAACCTGTGTTGCTGTGTTCAAGTATCAGTGTCCTGCTCCCTGTATGATTTTGTGCAAGTGAATATGTGCAAGCGTTTTTGTCCTTCTACCTGTGCCCTTCTACCTGTGTTGCTGTGCTCAAGTATCAGTGTCCTGCTCCCTATATGATTGTGTGCAAGTGACTACGTGCAAGCGCTTGTGTCCTTCGACCTGTGCCTTGCTACCTGTGTTGCTGTGTTCAAGTATCAGTGTCCTGCTCCCTGTATGACTGTGTGCAAGTGACTATGTGCAAGGGCTTGTGTCCTTCTACCTGTGCCTTGCTACCTGCGTTGCTGTGTTCAAGCATCAGTACCCTGCTCCCAATATCACTGTGTACAAGCGGCAATCAGCAGGCGTTCGTGCCCCTGCTCCCTCTGTCCTTCCCTGTGTCGCTATGTGCAAGCAACAACGTGCAAGCGTCATTGCCATGCTACCTATATCACTATGTGCAAGTGCGTGTGCCCTTCTACCTGTGCCTTGCTACCTGTGTTGCTTTGTTCAAGTATCAGTGTCTTGCTCCATGTGTGCTTCCCTCTGTCACCTGCGTGCCACTCATTGAGTCATCAAACCAAGCCAATCATCGTTTCCTTGACAGGGGGCTACGGGGGCGACCCGTACAGTGGTACAATCATCCCGCAGCCGCCGGGGGGCTACCTAGGGGGGGCCTCGTCCAAGGCCCAGGCGCCAGGCTTGCAGGGGCAGGGCAGCACTGCTAGCTCTACCGTGAGCTTGCAGAAGGGTGGCGACCCCACCTACCCCACCTCCTTTCATGAGGTGATGGAAATGGTGTCCAAGGGGATCACCCCCCCTAACGTCAGGGTGAGTACTTTTGTTTCGCTTTTGTCTATTCTGTCTATCTTTGCCCCTAACGTTCTGTAAGAAGGTAAGCAGTAACGCTTGCTCAACTGTAAGTAAGCTTGTAGAAAGGTGGCGACCCCACCAACCCCGCCTCCTTCCATGAGGTGATGGAGATGGTGTCAAAGGGGATCACCCCCCCTTATGTTAGGGTGAGTGCTCTTAAAGAGAAGAGTGTACCAACTGAATAACAGATCCTGTTCAACTACAGTTGATAGGGGTGAGTACTCTTGTTCTGCTTTTGTCTATTCTCTTTGTCTTTAACCCTAACATTTGTTTATAAGGGAGGCAGGAACGCTAGCTTAACCGTGGCTAAGCTTGTATACGAGTGGGGGCCTTACCTACCTCACCTCATTTCATGAAGTGTTTTCATGAAGTGTTTTCATGAACTATTTTCATGAAGTGATGGAGATGGTGTCCAAGGGGACCACACACCCTAATGCCAGGGTGAGAACTCTTGTTTCGCTTTTTCTATTCCCTGTCCCACGCACCCTGTCTCTATAACGTCAGGGTGAGTACTCTTGTTTTGCTTTCGTCTATGCCCTGTCCCACGCACCCTGTCCCTATAAGGCCAGGGTGAGTACTCTAAATGGATTTCTGTTGTCCAGTCACTTTGTTCACACTCACACACTATGGATGCCTGCCAGGGCACTGGTCCTTCCACACACAAACACACACCCCACACACCAATCCCCACAAACACACTTCACCTCACTCTAGCACCACTCCCCATCAGTGCAGAACACCATAAAAAACACACACCAGTCTCCATAAACACACACTTAAACACCCAATCCCAAACCAATCCCACCTAAACCCAAACCCAATCCCAACCCAATCCCAACCCAAACCCAATCCCAAACACCCACACCCAATCCCCACTAACACCCCCCCCCCACACACACACACAAACCACTCCCCCTCCTCGCAGACGGACATTCGAGATACACCTCCAGATCCATCCAGACCCCCAAGTGAGGCCCAAATCTCGCAACGCACCAAGCCCTGGCTCCAGCCACAATACGGGACCACAAGTCCCTCCAGTGCATTCACCAGTACTGCCACAGTGGACCCTGTCGTAATGTCCGGCATCCCCTCGCCATACCTCTACAGCTCATTTGCTGGTGCCAGGTCAGCGGCAGGCCCCTCTGGTAGCGCAGCCCCACCCCAGATGCCTACTGCCAGCTCAGCACGCGACCTAGAGCAAGGGGTTACTCGACCAGCCCACACAGTTCAAACAGGTCAGCAGCTGGGAGGTGCCAGCCATCTTCCCTTCATCCCTCCCCAGGGGAGTGAATCCGCAATCGGCGTGGGCCCAACCTCAGGGCTTCCCCAGATCTCCACTGGATACCCTCGTTCGACCTCAGTTGGCTTGGGACCACAATCAGGTTATGAGGGGCCAGGCACCCCTGGCTCCTCGGCCTCTAGCCAGCCGGCCTTCCATCCACCTAGTGGCCACAGCCCTCCCATGACGGGCATGGCACAGCTGCCCCCCAGTGGCCCCAGCCCCCCAATGATGGGCATGCCACCGCCGCCGCAACAGCAGCAACAGCCCCACCTAGGGGGCGGCCTGGTTGATCTAGCCGACAGCCAGTGGGGCCGTCTGAGTGCCTCGGAGCCCACCACCATGTCTCCTAGTGCAAGTGTCAGTGCAGCCGGCCCAATGGGATCAGACGGGCCCACTGGTGCTGTCACAGGTGCTGGCCCCAGTGGTGCTGGCTCCAGCACCCTTGCCACACCTCTGGTCACTTCTGTTGCCAGGACCCCCCTCACAAGCATGCTGCCAGCTGGCGGCCATGTGGGTTGGAGGCCTCCTCCCCTCCCACAGCCCACCGTAGTCAATCAAGCCAAGCCAGCAGAGGCCAGACCCCAATCAAGCCAAGCCAACCCTGCAGAGGTCAGCCCCCCTCCCATTCCAGAGCCCACCATAGTCAATCAAGCCAAGCCAGCAGAGGCCAGACCCCAATCAAGCCAAGTCAACCCTGCAGAGGTCAGCCCCCCTCCCATTCCAGAGCCCACCATAGTCAATCAAGCCAAGCCAGCAGAGGCCAGACCCCAATCAAGCCAAGCCAACCCTGCAGAGGTCAGCCCCCCTCCCATTCCAGAGCCCACCATGGTCAATCAAGCCAAGCTAGCAGAGGCCAGCCCCCAATCAAGCCAAGCCAACCCTGCAGAGGTCAGCCCCCCTCCCATTCCAGAGCCCACCATGATCAATCAAGCCAAGCCAGCAGAGGCCAGCCCCCAATCAAGCCAAGCCAACCCTGCAGAGGTCAGCCCCCCTCCCATTCCAGAGCCCACCATGGTCAATCAAGCCAAGCCAGCAGAGGCAAGCCCCCAATCAAGCCAAGCCAAACCTGCAGATGCCAGCCCCCCTCCCCCTCCCCCTCCCCCACCCGCTACAGCCAGTGCCCAAGCCCCTGATGAAACCCCTCAGACCCTTCCATCCGAGGTAGGGGGAAGCTAGTCCGGGGGTAGCCAGTCCAGGGGTGGGGGGGTAGGGCTTAGGGATTTAGTGTTTAGAGTTGAACGGTCACCCCCGGACTGGCAAACCCCGGGCTAGCTTCCCCCTACCTCCATCCGATCATGCGCCATCATCACCCCTCCATCCTCCACCCGTCAGACCCCACCATTTGATCAAAGGCCACCACCCATGCAGACCAGCGCAGTGCCTGAGCCCATAGCCTTATCTCCAGTTCAAAAGGCTGGAACTTCCAAGGCAGAGTTCACGACAGGAGCTGCGGGGCCTTCTACTTCACCAGGGGAGGCTTCCCAGCCTGGAGCTGAGGAGGCAGGACAGGTGGCGACAGAGTAGTGATAGAGATAGTTGTCGTGTTGTTTGGTTGCAAGGCTCCAGTGCCCATAGCCTGACCTCCAGGGGCTGTAACGTCTGGGTCAAAGCCCTGTACGGGAGCTGCGGGGCCTTTTACCAGGGAAAGCTTCCCAGCATGAGGAGGCTTCGGAGGAGGCGCCAGAGTAGAGATAGCGACAGTTGTCGTGTTGTTTTGAATGCCTAGCTCCTGTGCCCATAGCTTATGCTCCAATTCCTGGGGCTGCAACGCCTGGGGCAGAGCCCTGGACAGGAGCCTCGAGGCCATCTGGTGTACCAGGCGAGGCTTTCCAGTTTAGAGCTGAGGAGGTGCCCCAGGTGGCGGCAGAGTAACTGAGGAAGTAGCTCAGGTGACGGCAGGGTAGCTGAGGAAGTAGCACAGGTGACGGCAGGGTAGCTGAGGAAGTAGCACAGGTGACGGCAGGGTAGCTGAGGAAGTAGCACAGGTGACGGCAGGGTAGCTGAGGAAGTAGCACAGGTGACGGTAGGGTCGCTAAGGAAGTAGCACGGGTGACGGCAGGGTAGCTGAGGAAGTAGCACAGGTGACGGCAGGGTCGCTGAGGGTGTAGCACAGGTGACGGCGGGGTAGCTGAGGAAGTTGCACAGGTGACGGCAGGGTAGCTGAGGAAGTAGCACAGGTGACGGCAGGGTAGCTGAGGAAGTAGCACAGGTGACGGCAGGGTAGCTGAGGAAGTAGCACAGGTGACGGCAGGGTAGCTGAGGAAGTTGCACAGGTGTTGGCAGAGTAGCTGAGGAAGCAGCTCAGGTGGCGACATAGTAGAGAGAGCGTAGTGTGTACATAAAACATGTGTTGTATGTATGTAAGCAATTTTTACAACCAGGCTTCATTGGTACGAGCACCTTGGGCGCATACCTGCTCTGTGCGTTCTGGTGCACTGCCTGATCTTGTTTGCAACTTAAATGTATGTAATTTATAGCCCAGGGGTAGCCAAATAGGCTTAAGGGACTTCCCCTACCTAGATATCAGGAGGGGCTAAAGCAAAAACAAGCATTGATGAACTGGTCGCCAACAAATCATATTTCAGACGGAGGCGGGTATGTATTACACTGCTACTTGGACTTGGTTACATAGCTTCAGCCAGCAATTTGGCTGCTCGCCGTCTATGGCAGGAAACTAAGTATACCCAGGAAAATGTAAACGCGAGTCACTTTTGTTATTTTCCCTGTCTTTTTTTAACGGAGGCGGGTATGTATTGGGGAATTATACAGTTTAGGGGGTGGCCAAGCAGGATGAGAAGTTCTTGTTCAAATGCTGCTTGCCTAGCAAGAAATCGCCACTGAGTCTTTGTGCTTCGTTGCATGGACCCAGCCTTTAAGGCTGCTCAAGTGCTCGCCGTCATTGGCCGTATTACAATCAAAGCAAAGGAAGGCGTGAGGTTGAAGGGGGTAGCTAGGCAAACTAGAGGTGGAAAGAAGAGGGGAAAGGGGAGGATGCCGTGGCAGTAAATCCAGAGCACCAAGCCGAACAAATGTGCTTGTCATCCAGGCTATCAGGGAGGATCAGGGGAAGAAGCTCATTCAGGGCGGTAAGCAATGGCCGGAAATATGCAGCGGTAATGCCCTAGAGCCTCTTGTAATCTTTCCTCTTCTCACTTGTCACTAACCTTCGCACGAGTCAAATGGCACAAGCAGATTGAGCAGCAGAGTGGTGGTGGTGCGTATGGTATTGGCCAGCATCAAACAGACGCGTCTGCTATTCGAGCCATGGCCACGTTCACCACATTTCACATTTGCCGCCTTGGAAGAGGTCGCGCGGTAATCCAAGCTCAGGCGCAGTAACGGTCCGCGAAACCAAATTAAGCCAACATAGTAGCCATTCTCCAGCGTGTACGGTACATGCAAGCGGTAGGGTTCCTTCAATCTCACGACCTTTGGCAGCTCGTACTACTTTTCGGTTTTCAATGTTTTACTACGCAGCGTAGTCTACGCTTCGCACGAGCCAAATGGAACAAGCAGACTGAACAGCATGGTGGTGGTGGTGGTGGTGGTGGGTTACAGCCCTTCAAGCTTCTCGCCATCTTCGGCAAATTTCGCATGCGCGCATCTACCCATTCGGTTGCCAGAACGGCATGCACCGACGGAGTACCTGCAAGAGCTATATCCCACCCCTCCCCGCGACCTTCTCACCGTTCCCATCACACCTCAGCACCAGGAACCACCCCGCGTCTGAGCTGCCGACGGCAAACGAGCTAAAGCTTTGAATGTCGTTGTTATTGCAGAAGAAGGAGCCTTACGGCTGGAGCCATGCAACCGAATTCTAGAACAAGTACCCCGCTGCGAGATCCCCCATGCCCTCGACGCGCTCGCGCAAGAAGTCTCGCCCCTCGCCAGGGAAGATACTGCGAGAATTCCCCATCCAGAGGACAAGAATTTGAATTTGCATTCGAATGCAAATTTGTAATCCAAGCACATGAGACGAAATGACACCTGTCCTCGCCTACAGCTTGTGGATGTGGCGGGCGCGGACTCGGACCCCCTCCGACCGCAATCCCGCGCGCGAGCCTCGCCCCTAACCTTCCCCACGGGCATGCACGCGCTCAATCTGCTCTCGTGCTCTTTTTCCAACCCTGCTAATGGGCACTTTCACTTAAGAATTACTAGCTCATCCGCATATTCGCTTCCATCCATACTACTGCAGCCTTTCACACCAGTTTCCCCACACATCCTCCCACCCTAAATTCAGATTCCGGAATTTGGGGGCAAACTTAGTAGGCTGCATTGTAAACACAGCGCACGCTTGAATAACGTTGTCGTACATCGTCGCGAACGTCTGAGGGTGAACCTTGCATTCAGTTGGTTCAAGCTCCCCGTGCGGGCAACACACACCCCCATCACGGAACTCCACCGACCTACAGAGATCTGCACCTCTCCATCCCATCTCTCCTGGAGCATCACCTAGACATCACGACAGGCAACGATGGAGACCAGCTATTCAATAACCCAGAGACGCTCAGTCACGCAGTGCTAGAGCAGCTGAACAGCAATCCACTCAGCCCTCACTGAGTTCCAGGGACCTTCGCGCACCAGGCCAAGCACTCCAAGTAGCAAAGCACATCAAAGCGCTAGCACAGCCTATTCTATCAAGCGCTGAATAGAATCTTTAAATATCATCTCGCAATATTCAAGAAGGGAAGAGAACGTCTCCTATTGTCGTGTGGACCTAACAGAGCCGGCAGGGAACCGACCGACCACCGTCGTGTCGTTGATGCCTGCTTAGCCTGTAAGGTCATTCAACTACGTAGAGCAGCATCCGACGATTCCGCATCAGCTTGCGTGACTACGTACGATCAATCGATCGAGTCGTGTGCACTTAGCGTCGAGGGAATCATCACATCTAGCATTTCACGTGTAACATTTAGTATGAGGCGCCAGCAGCAAGCGCCACTCCATGTAGCGCTGCTATCGCTGCTCTTTGCGATTCTCCTAACTCTATCGGGTGAGTGGCCCGGGACTGGCATTTGCTGGTGGGTGGGTGGGTGGGTTGAGCGTGTAGATGGATTTAGTGGGTGGGATGGGTGAGTGGCTCGGAACTGGGATATGCTGGTGGGTGGATGGGTTGAGTGTGCAGGTGGGTTTAGTGGGTGGGATGGGTGAGTGGCTCGGAACTGGGATATGCTGGTGGGTGGACGGGTTGAGTGTGTAGGTGGGTTTAGTGGGTGGGATGGGTGAGTGGCCACGGAACTGGGATATGCTGGTGGGTGGGTGGTTGAGTGTGCAGCTAGGTGTTAGTGGGTTTCGTGGGTGGGAATGGTTCCAGGCTATTGGTTGTGGTGACTGGGTTGTGTGGGTAGTGTGTTAAGTGGTTGGATGTTTCAAGCTATGGGTGGTAGTGTTTGCTGTGTTTGCCGTGGTCGTGTGTTCCGTGGGTGGTCTGGTTCCCGCTCCTGGTGGGGTGGGTGCGTGGGTCTTTGGTCGTTTGTGTCCTTGGTTGGGCTGTTCCCGCTATTGGGGTAGAGTGGGTCGGTGTGGTTGCGTGGTCGGTGTGTTCAGTGGTGGGCTTGTTCATGGTTTTCTGTATCTTTTTGGGTGGGTGGGTGAGTGGGTTGAGTTGGGATCTGTGTGGTAAGTGGGTGGGATGTCCAAGCTAGTGGGTGGTGGGTGAGTGGGTTGAGTGGGTATGTGTGTTAAGTGGGTGGGATGGTTCAAGCCTATGGGTGCGTGGTTTTGGTGGGTGGGTGGGGTTGAGTGTTTGGATGGTTCCGGGCTTTTGGGATGGGCTAGTGGGTGGGTGGGTGAGTGGGTGGGTTAGGTGTGTGAAAGGTTGCCAGGTCATTTGGGGCTCTGGAGAAGATGATGTGAGAACACGGTGTTCTCAAGAGCAGGTGGTGGTTGATAACACATTGTGGCTGGGGTGAGGGAATGCTGCGTGGGATGAGGATCCAGTTGAGGGGGGAGGAGGGAGGGGGGAGGGGGGGATCAGTAGTGGGGAGGGGGGGACAAGGGGCCATACTGTGTGAGTGGGCTGAGTGGGTTGAGTAGGTCGAGTGGGTGGGATGGGTGGGTTGAGTGGGTTGAGTGGGTGGGATGGGTGGTGGCTGGGGTGAGGGAATGCAGAGAGGGATGAGGATCCAGCTGAGGGGGAGGGGGGGCATCAGTAGTGGGTGAGGAAGGGGGCGGTGGGGGGGACATGCTCGGGCCATACTGGGTGGGTGGGTTGGTGGGTTGAGTGAGTGGGTGGGTGGGAAAGTCAAGATTATATATTGTTTATATTGAGGAGCAATACCGTGGGAGACTGGATTGCACTTTGCAAAGAGCATGGGTATCAGATATATTTCAGATGTGAAAACGAAATGACTGACCAAATCTGCAACAGCCTAGTAACTCCGTCAAGCCGTGGTCACATTTGGAGTCCAGTAGGGCACCAGAAAAAATGTGATCATCATAATTATCATAATACCACCACGCTACATCTGCAACAGCATAATGGCACAACCTTGACTCCGTCAAGCTGTGGTCACATTTTGGAGTCCAGTAGGGCACCGGAAAATGTAATCATCATCATACCATCACGCCACATCTGCAACAGCATAGTAGCACACCCTTGACTCCGTCAAGCCATGTGCACATTTGGAGTCCAGTAGGGCACCAGAAAAAATGTAATTATCATCATACCATCATGAAAGTGATACAAAAATATGGGAGCACACCCTTGACTCTGTCAAGCCATGTGCACATTTGGAGTACAGTAGGGCACCAGAAAATGTAATAATACCATCACGCCACATCTGCCACAGCATAGTAGCACACCCTTGACTCCATCAAGCTGTGGTCACATTTGGAGTCCAGTAGGGCACCATACAAATTGTAATCATCATCATACCATCATGAAAGTGATAAAAACGGATAGGAGCACACCCTTGACTCTGTCAAGCCATGTGCACATTTGGAGTCCAGTAGGGCAGCATACAAATTGTAATCATCATCATACCATCACGCCACATCTGCAACAGCATAGTAGCACACCCTTGAGTTTGTCAAGCCATGTGCACATTTGGAGTCCAGTAGGGCACCATACAAAATGTAATCATCATCGTACCATCATGAAACAAACGGATAGGAGCACACCCTTGACTCTGTCATGCCATGTGCACATTTGGAGTCCAGTAGGGCACCATACAAATTATCATCATCATCATACCATCATGCAAGAGATACAAAAGGATGGGAGCACACCCCGTGACTCTGTCAAGCCATGTGCACATTTGGAGTCCAGTAGGGCACCATACAAATTATAATAATCATCATACCATCATGCCATCATACCATCATGCCATCATACCGTCATACCATCATGCCATCATACCATCATGCCATCATACCATCATGCCATCATACCGTCATACCAAAATGCCATCATACCATCATCATCATACTGTCATACCATCATGCAAGAGATACAAACGGATAGGAGCACCAGGGTTCTACTTTTGATCGAATTGGTCAGCGCTTAAAGCACACAAACGTCAAATCGGTCAGCGCTTTTTAGCGCAAAAAGCTCAAAAACTGCGTTCTGCGCCCCCTGGGATTGAAAAAACTGCGCAAAATGCGCAGGGGGGCTCAAAAAGCGTGTGCAAAATCGACCTGCTGCGAGCGCTTTGTAGTACCCTGAGGAGCACACCCTTGACTGGATCAAACTGTGGGCTCATATGTATGCTTACAACAATATATAATATATAATAGACACCCTTACTCTGTCAAACCGTGGGCTTATACAGAGTCCAGTAGGGCACCAGACAAAATGCAATCATCATCATTCCGGCATGCAAGTGATGCGAACTCATATGATACACAACAAGTTGCACACAGCAACAAGTTACAGACGGCACGTTATGCACATAACACAACACTATTTTAACAAACTGACATCTGCAACAGCACACCAGCTTGAGTGGGATGAAGTCATACCAACTCATATGATACACAAAAAGTTACAGACAGCACGTTATGCATGTAACACAACATTATTTGAGACAACTGACATCCGCAACAGCACCCCAGCAAGCAAGTGACACCAACTCATGATACACAAAAAGTTACATACAGCACTTAATGCATGTAAATCAAACTTATTCGTGACAACTGAAATCTGCAACCGCACCCCAGCATGCAAGTCATGAAGGGATACCAACTCATATGATACACGACAAGTAACAGACAGCACATTATGCATATAAAACAACTCTACTTGAGACAACTGACATCCGCAACAGCACCCCAGCAAGCAAGTGACACCAACTCATGATACACAAAAAGTTACATGCAGCACTTAATGCATGTAAATCAAACTTATTCGTGACAACTAAAATCTGCAACAGCACCCCAGCATGCAAGTGACACCAACTCCTATGATACACAAAAAATTATGTACAGCACGTTATGCACAGAGCACAACACTATTTGAGCAAACTGACATCTGCAACAGCACACCAGCATGAAAGTGATACAAAATTATAGGAGCATGCCTTTGACTCGGTAAAGCCGTGTCCACATTTGGAGTACACCATAGCACCATACAAAATGTAAATAAATAAATAGTATGCCTTATTACGAAGTGTGAGGTCGAGGAGGCCAGCCCGTTTGCTTGCACTGGGGCCAACCACAGGGGCAGTGATAAAAGTGTCCTCATTTCTAATAGCTACCCCCCCCCCCCCCCCCCCCCCCCCTACAAAAAACGACTTGCTTCGATGTTTTTGGTGCTTACGACCCCTTTAGGTCCCGAATTCAATGTGCATTGTACAAGAGTAACCTTTTGAAGGCTTTAGGTCCCGCATTCAATGTGCATTGTACAAGAGCAACCTTTTGAAGGCTTTAGGTCCCGAATTCAATGTGCATTGTACAAGAGCAACCTTTTGAAGGCTTTAGGTCCCGAATTCAATGTGCATTGTACAAGAGCAACCTTTTGAAGGCTTCAGGTCCCGAATTCAATGCGCATTGTACAAGAGCAACCTTTTGAAGGCTTTAGGTCCCGAATTCAATGTGCATTGTACAAGAGCAACCTTTTGAAGGCTAAGTTAACTACTTCAACAACAAAAAAACAAAACATAAGCTTACACAACTTTTGAAGCGGGTTTGAAGGCTGAAATTAATCAATAAAGCACACTCCTTAAAAAGAACTTTAAAGGCTAAGTTCACTCCTTAAAAAAAAAAAAAAACTTAATAAGCACGTAAACAAACTTTTGACGACTAAAAAATAATTAAGTTCACTCCTTGTTTTTTGAAAATTGAAAAAACGTTTGAAGGCTAAGTTCACTCCTTCATCTGAGAAAAGCTCTTCCTTTTATTTTTTGCTTGTAAGTTTCAAGGGGTGGGTCTATACAATCCAGCATGGAATTTCTGTGTTGGGGTGTCCTGGACATACTATGCGGTGGATGCAGCAGCAGCAGCAGCAGCAGCAGCAACAATTGTTCACACACCAACACAGCAGCACCAGCACCTGCACCACCAACAACAACAACAATTGTTCACACCCCAACACAGGAATTTGCGCATAACCTATCACCCCATAGCTCCTTTCAGCGAATCAAATGGTGAAGTGGTACACCAAGTTGCTTTGAGGATGTAGGGTCGGGGGGGGTCGATTCCCCCTAAGCATTGCAGGTCGTTGTCAACCGCGATGGTAGCTTGTCCAGTTGAGGTAGAAGACCGCTCTCTACCCGCGTACGATGGGTTCCCTTAATACTACGCCCTACCAGGCGTCATCATTACCGCAAGTGCATGAATCGCCAGGAGATTGCTCCAGTTGTGAGTGAGGGCAACCTCTCTGTCAGTCATAACGGCAATGACATTTCCGATTGAATGGTTAGCGACTCCAGGTTTGGGGCCTTACCCTTAACCACCACCACCACCACAAGCGCATGAATCACCACTTCCAATTCCACTTCACCATCACCACCACTCCACCACCACCACCTACCAGGCATTATCATAACTAGGGGTCAGCAATATGATATCATATTATATCATGTCATCATATGATATCATATGATATCATATGATGCCGGCAGTCTGACAAGGTAACTTTGGCCTGGGACATCATATCATATGATATTAAATCATATGATTTTTGTATGATATCATATGATATCATACTCGTCTTTGGTCAACATCATATGATTTGCCGTTCCCTAATCATAACCTATCACCCCATAAGGGGATAACGTGCCCATACAGTGTATTATGTGCTCTGACCACATTTCTTCATCAAAACCCAAATCAGGAGCACAAGACAACACAAATGACCAAGGATACTATGGAGGCGAGGACTATGTGGGAGAATTCAGGGTTGATGAAGCACTTCTGTTTAACAGCAGGTGTGTGGTGGTGGTGGTGGTGGTGGTGGTGGTGAGAATTCAGGGTTGATGAAGCACTTCTGTATAACAGCAGGTGTGTGGTGGTGGTGGTGGTGGTGGTGAGAATTAAGGGTTGATGAAGCACTTCGGCCCGCCTCCCTGACCCACTCACTCATCTGTCTTGCATTTTCCCAGATGAACCTTGCTGCATGCAAACTGCACATTGAACTACCCTCCTAACCCACCCACTCATCTGTCTTGCAGATTCCCTGACTGCGCCGGCGACCGCAATCGTCAGACCTCCCCCTATCGTGTGATTGATTTCTGTCTGTATGCACACCGCTGATCGCCCTAACCTCCTAACCCACCCACTCCTCTGTCTTGCAGATTCCCTGACTGCGCCTGCGACCGCAATCGTCAGAACTCCCCCTATCGTGTGATTGATTTCTGTCTGTATGCACACCGCTGATCGCCCTAACCTCCTAACCCACCCACTCCTCTGTCTTGCAGATTCCCTGACTGCGCCTGCGACCGCAATCGTCAGAACTCCCCCTATCGTGTGATTGATTTCTGTCTGTATGCACACCGCTGATCGCCCTAACCTCCTAACCCACCCACTCCTCTGTCTTGCAGATTCCCTGACTGCGCCTGCGACCGCAATCGTCAGAACTCCCCCTATCGTGTGATTGATTTCTGTCTGTATGCACACCGCTGATCGCCCTAACCTCCTAACCCACTCGCTCCTCTATCTTGCAGTTTCCCTGACTGCGCCTGCGACCGCAATCGTCAGAACTCCCCCTACCGTGTGATCGCGGGGGATACCTATAAGAACAAGTATGGGGGGTACACGTATTGCTATAAGGTGTTGGTGGTGGACTGCATCAACAAGAAGAGCGAGTGCTGTGATGTTGCACTGGATAAGATTGAGCTGCCCATGGGTGAGTGGTGGCTGCAATTGAACTTGAGACTGTGTGTGTGGGGTGTGGGTGTGGGTGGGTGGGTGGGAGTGTGTGTGTGTGGGGGGGGGGGGGGGGGGGGGGGGGGGGGGGGGGGGGGGGGGGGTATACATACGGTTATAAGGTGTTGGTTGTGGACTGCATCATGCAGCAGAGCGAGTGCTGCAATGTTGCACTGGATAAGATTGAGCTGCCCATGGGTCAGTGGTGGCTGCAATTGAAATTGAACCTGTGTGTGGGTGTGTGTGGTGTGTGTGGGTGTGGGTGTGTGTGTGTGGGTGAGTGGGTGGGTGGGGAGTGGGGGGGAGTGGGTGGGGGGGGGGGGAGTGGGTGGGGGGTGTGCAACTAAGAATTACCACACACCAACCTCTCACCGGCTCCCATCCACTAAACTAGCACTGCAACTGCCCACTGAGGAAAACTGCAGCCAACCACATACCTACATAAGAATAAATAAATAAATAAAATATTGCCATTCCCAAGCAATAGACCCTAAACC
The DNA here is from genome assembly GCA_013435795.1 of Chlamydomonas sp. ICE-L. Classification (NCBI taxonomy): domain Eukaryota; kingdom Viridiplantae; phylum Chlorophyta; class Chlorophyceae; order Chlamydomonadales; family Chlamydomonadaceae; genus Chlamydomonas; species Chlamydomonas sp. ICE-L. The sequence continues at coordinate 60,154,197 of JACBWV010000610.1, forward strand.
CTATCCCTAAACCCTAAACCCTAATTCCTTCATCCCTTCTCTCTGCAGCGCTTGAGTGCAAGGGTTCCCTCATCGCCCTGGAGTACCAAGGCCGCAACTGGACCCAAAGCTACGCCACCGCCATTCCCGAGCAGCAGCGACAGACCCTCAAGTTCCTCCGCCTCGACCTGGCCCCTGCGTCAGCAAACCAAGCCAAATTCTGCCTGACACTGGGCGGCGCCTGCCCACTCATCAACCAGTTCTGCTGGCCCCCTGAAAAGGGGCAGTGTGAGTTTGCAGTCTTCAACCCAGCCCCAAGGCAATGCTGTCCGTTGTCGAAGACCCTTGCCCCTGTGGGTCCCGGCCCTTCCCCTCCCCCCCCTCCTCCTCCTCCCCCTCCCCCTCCTCCCCCTCCCCCCCCTCGTCTACGTCCGCCTTCTCCCCCAGAGCCTCCCTTGCCGCCCCCGCCTCCTCCCCCCTCCCCCACCCCCCTCCGCCCCCTCCACCCAGGAGCCCCCACCTCCCCCACCCCCCAGAAACAACCTCCGGCCCCCTTCCCCAGCCCCCCACCCCCTCCGCCGCCTCCGGCTTGCCTCACCTACATCTCTTTCATTCGCAATTCCGGTGGGGTGGACACAGACACATGTGTGTTGCTTGCCGCTATTGCCAGACCAAGGTAAGAAGAAAAATTCTCCCAACCCAACTCAACCCCCCCCCCCAACCCCCCCCCCAAACCCAAACCCAAACCCAAACCCAACAAAAGCAAAAACAAAAACCCCAAAAAGCTATTTCAGTTGTGCCAGCCTCTCCTCAACCATGTCCAATGTCAGTGCCTGCAGCAGCAACACAGCTGTACTTACAACCACCACCACCACTTCACCCCAATTACCACCACTCCAACCACGACCATGACCACGACCACCAACACCAACACCAACACCAACACCAACACCAACACCAACACCAACACCAACACCAACACCAACTACACCAACAGCCAACAACGCAACTACACACCAACACCAACACCCAACAACACAACACAACACCAACACACACCAACACCAACACCCGACACCAACACCAACACCAACACCAACCAACATACCACACCAACAAACAACCACCAACACCAACACCAACACCAACACCAACACCAACACCCACGCCATGCCCCCAGGTATGCCCTGCATGGTGACATGAGCTATTTCAGTCGTGCGGGCGTCTCCTCGACCATGTCCAACATCAGTGCCTTCGACGGTAACACAGCTGTACCTACCACCACCACTACCACTTCACCACAGTTACCACCACCAACACCACCTACCACCAACACCACCACCCACCCCATGCTCCCAGGTATGCCCCGGATGGCGACATGAGCTATTTCAGCTGTGCGGGCGTCTCTTCGACCATGTCCAACGTCAGTGCCTTCGGTAGCTTCAAGGCGGTACAGCAGGCCTTTGTCAACTTTGCAGACCCCGCAAGGACAGCCCTCACCTATGCACAGTTCCGTTTGACGTGTGGAGACGCGTTGAAATTCAACTCGAACTGTTTTAGTTCAGCTGAGCAAAGCCCAATGTGCCGTCCGCCCCCTCCGCCTCCCGGTCCTCCTACCATCCCCCCTCCCTCCCCTCCTCCCCCCCAACCCCCCTCCCCCCCCCCTCCCAGCCCCCCCCACCCAGCCCCCCCCCCTCCCCCAAGCCCCCCACCTCCCATACCCAAGCCCCCCCCTCCTCCCCCCCCACGCTCCCCTCCCCCGCCTACACCCCCCCCTCCCCGCCCCCCCCCTCCCCCCCGCCCCCCCAGCCCAAGCCCACCAACCCCCTCCACCCCCAAAGCCCCCCCCTCCTCCACCCCCACCAGCCTGTGTGGTATACATCTCCTTCAAACGCGCCCTGGGACTCGTGGACATCCAAGTGTGTGAGCAATGGGCCAGATACGTCAAAGCTGTGTATGGCACAGACCCCCAGCTGGGCTTCTTTGCCTGCTCTAGCCACAGCAAAAACACCGCCAATGCCACTGCCTTCGGTACCTTAGAAGCTGCCATCAATACCTACCCAATCTTTGCCCAAGCCGACCTCGCCCAGCAGTCCTTTATGGTAGGCCCCCTCCACACCCCACTTAACAGCATTAAACACCTCTACCACCACCCACTAAACACCACTAAACACCACTACCACCACCCCATTAAACACCACCAAACACCACTACCACCACCACCACCACCCACTTCATTTACCACCACCACCACCACCCCTTTACCACCACCACCACCACCACCACCCACTTCACCCCACTTACCACCACCACCACGAACACCTACTTCATCCCACTTACCACCAACCACTTCACCCCAATTACCGCCCCCACCACCACCACCCACTTCACTTACCACCACCTCCACCCCTTTACCACTCCACCCCACTTACCACCACCACCACCACCATCCACTCCAGTCCACTTACCCTCCCCCCCCTCCAGTCCACTTACCACTACCACCACCCCAGTACCAATTCACACATGCCATCCCACTTACCACCACCACCACCATCCACTCCAGTCCACTTACCCTCCCCCCCACGCCATCCCATTTACCACCACCACCACCATCCACTCCAGTCCACTTACCACTACCACCACCCCATTACCAATTACCACCACCCTCCACTCCAGTCCACTTACCCTCCCCCCACTCCAGTCCACTTACCCTACCCCCCACGCCATCCCACTTACCACCACCGTCTTCCTCCCAACTGAACACCCATTTACCACTTCACCCCACTTACCCCCCCACACACACCACCACCCACTTCACTTACCACCACCTCCACCCCTTTACCACTCCACCCCACTTATCACCACCACCACCACCACCACCACCGCCCACTCCACGCAGTACTTCGGGATGGTCTGCGGTGACACCATGCAATACCAGAGCTCCTGCTATGCCCCCTTCCTGTGGGAAGTGGCCTGCCCTCCTCCCAACCCTCCCCCTCCCCGTTCCCCGCGGCGGCCCCGTGGCCCAAATACCCCCCACACCCCTTCACTCCCCTTCTTCGGCCCCCCTCCCTCCCCCCCCTCCCCCTCCCCCTCCTCCGCCCCCTCCTCCCCCCCCTCCGCTTTCCCCACCCCCCGGCCCCACCCTCACCCCCACCCTCACCCCCCACCTGGGGGGGCTGGCCCCACTGCGAGTGCGAGCACAGCTCAAGGCAGTCGCCCTTCTTCCTCACCCAGCCCACCGAGTCAAGAACCTTGACACTGCCAGGCCTCTGGCAAGTCTGCTTCACCGTGCAGCTGACCTACTGCCAAGATCCAGGACCTTGCTGCGTGCAAGACTTACACAAGGTGGGGTTTAGGGTTTAGGGTTTAGGGTTGACGAATAGAGGCAGTAGTGATATGACACTGCCAGGCCTTTGGCAAGTCTGCTTCACCGTGCAGCTGACCTACTGCCAAGATCCAGGACCTTGCTGCGTGCAAGACTTACACAAGGTGGGGTTTAGGGTTTAGGGTTTAGGGATTAGGGTTGACGAATAGAAGCAGTAGTGATATGACACTGCCAGGCCTCTGGCAAGTCTGCTTCACCGTGCAGCTGACCTACTGCCAAGATCCAGGAGCTTGCTGCGCGCAAGACTTACACAAGGTAGGGTTTAGGGTACAGGGTTTAGGGTTTATGGTTTAGGGTTGACGAAGAAAAGCAGTAGTGATAGTGCACTACCTGGCCTCTGGCAAGTTTGTTTCACCGTGCGGCTGACCTACTATCAAAACCCAGGAGCTTGCTGCGCGCAAGACTTACACAAGGTAGGGTTTAGGGTCGGAGGTTGATGGAGAGAAGCAGTAGTGATTTTACACTGCCTAATCATCCACTGCTGTTTTTACGATGACGCCCCACGATTTAGGGCTTAGGTCTTAGGGCTTAGGGCTGACGAAGAGAAGCAGAAATGATAATGCACTGCCTGGCCTCTGGCAAGTCTGCTTCACAATGCAGCTGACCTACTGCCAAGATCCAGGAGCTTGCTGCGTGCAAGACTTACACAAGGTAGGATTTAGTGATTAGGGTTTAGGGTTGAAGGTTGGAGGAGAAAAGCAGTAGTGATTTTGCACTGCCTAATCATCCACCGTTTTTTTTACGATGACGCCCCACGATTCTGTCGCTCCATGGTGACGCATGGGTCTGACTAAATTAGTCAGAAATCCCCGGGGTTGGGGTTTATTGCTTAGGGCTTAGGGTTTAGGGCTTAGGGTTGACGAAGAGAAGCAGCAGTGGTAGTGCACTGGCTAACCATGTTTGGCGCAGCCCCCCCTTCTGGGGGGGCAGGAGCCCCCATGTTTACCCATTTGTTGGTCCATCCATCCATCCATCCGTCTGACCGTGATGAAGCCCGACACGTCAGCCAACGGTCTCGTAACTAACTCGCTTCCGTTGCCACCTGTCGCTCCCTCGCGATCACTCTCCGCCAATTTTTAGTGTCGCAGGCGACGCTGCATAGAACTTGATTCACATGCAGCTAATTGAAATTAAAATTGAAATTGAAATTGAAATTGAAATTGAAATTGTTACATCCGAGTAATGTGCCACTCTCAGGACGTGAAGTTAAGGACACCACTGCGTAAGCCGGAACTAGCAGTAGTCACCATACGTGCAGCTGACCTACAATGGTGGTTGGCCCCAGTGCAAGCAAACGGGCTGGCACCTTCAACCTCATTCCTCGTAATAAGGCGTGTTATTTACTTAACCTACTGCCGAGACATGGGAGCTTGCAGGAGTAGGCAGTACAGTCAACAAGGCAAAACATTGTTGGACCAAACCTACTGCCTAGAAACGGGATCTTGAAGGCAGTACAGCCAGCAGGGCAAAACACATTTCTTGCCAACACCAAAACAAAAAGCAAAATCGACACCTAACCCCTTCCTTCATTCACCCCAGATCGAGTTCATGGTTGATGGTGCCTGCGTGGGCTCTGTAGCATACACCACCGTCGATGATATGCTCAAGGCGCCTTTTTTCCAGCTCAATTGTTACAAACCTAACTCATCATTCATGCCCCTCCTTCATTCACCCCAGATCGAGTTCATGGTTGATGGCGCATGCGCGGGCTCTGTAGCGTACACCACAGTTGATGATATGCCTAAGGCGCCTTTCTTCCAGCTCCAGCCTTATGTGTCTCTCAAGATCACACAAATTGGTCACACTATGGTCAATGCTGCTGGCACACGGGTAGGTTCTTGTCCAGGGTGTCCAGGAGACTAGTGGGTCCAGGGGACCTTATCCAGGGGGTCCAGGGGTCCCAGGGGGTCCAGGGGACCTTATCCAGGGGGTCCAGGGGGTCCTTATCCAGGGGTCCAGGGATCCCAGGGGGTCCAGGGAGCCCTTGTCCAGAGAGGAGAGGAGCAGGAATTTAGGGCAACTTGTGCAGCATGGATTGTTTTCAAGTGGGGAGTTGCAGGTATTACTGTAGCAGTGTTGGTGTGTGTAATACTGGTATGTCTGCTGAGGGGCGCAAACAGGTGGTAGTATCAGGAATTTAGGGCAGTTGGTGCTGTGTGGATTTATGAGAAGTGAAGATTGGGGAGATGCAGTTCTCATGGTAGTAGTGTTGGTGTGTGTACTACTGGTGTGTCTGCTAAGGGGGCGCAAACAGGTGGAGGTAGCAGGAATATAGGGCAATTTGTGCAGTGTGGTTTATGATAAGTGAAGACTGGAGAGATGCGGAATGGTTGAGTATAGTTGTAGCAGCGTTGGTGTGTGTAATACTGGTATGTCTGGTGAGGGGCCACAAACAGGTGGTGGTATCAGGAATATAGGGCAATTTGTGCAGTGTGGGTTTATGAGAAGTGAAGACTGGGGAGATGCAATTCTTCTGGAAGCAGTGTTGGTGTGTGCACTACTGGTGTGTCGATTGAGGGGGCGCAAAGAGGTGGTAACAGGGATATTGGGCAGTTGGTGCAGTGTGGGTTTATGAGAAGTGAAGACTGGGGAGGTGCAGTTCTCATGGTATCAGTGTTGGTGTGTGTACTACTGGTGTGTCTGCTGAGGGGCCACAAACAGGTTTTGGTATCAGGAATTCAGGGCAATATGTCGAGCACGGGTTCTATGAGAAGTGAATAATGGGGAGATTCAAAATGGTTTAGTACAGATAGGGAGCGGCATTATGATATCGTATGATATCGTGTCATCATATGATATAGTGTCATCATATATTCATATGATGCCAACAGTCTGTCTAGGCCAAAGTTACCATTTATATACAACATCATATGATGCACTTTGTACAATATCATACTCTCCTTCGGCCAGCATCATATGATTTACCGAGCCCTACGTATATTTGTGGCAGGGTTGGTGTGTGTACCAGTGGTGTGTGTCAGGTAGTTCTTTGTACAGGGGGGGTGTACCAGTGGTGTGTCTGGTTTGGGTCCTTTGTACAGAGGACATGACAGTGTCATAAAAACCATTGGTGTGTTTTGGGATCGGTCTTTGTACAGGGGGGGTGTACCAGTGGTGTGTCTGGTTGGTCTTTGTACAGGGGGGGTGTACCAGTGTTGCTGGTTTGGTAGGTGGGTCACCTTCTGTATACATAGGGAGGGTGTGACCAGTACGGTGTTGTTTGGTATGTCTTTGTACAGGGGCGGGGTGTCAAAACGCAGTGGTGTGTATTGAGTACAGCACTCTATTTGTACCAGAAGGGCGGTGTCCCAGCTGGTGTGTTTTGGTAAGGTCTTTGTAGCGGGGGGATAGAATGTACACCAGTAGGTGTGTTTGGATAAGCCAATACTTATGTAGCCGGGTCGGGGTGTACCCCGTGGTGTGTCTCCGGGACATTTCGTTGTCAGGGGGGGTGTGTACGGTTGTGTCGCTCGTACTAACTAGGTAATGACGTAACTAATTAGGTCCAAATAAGTAACAAGATAGAGAGGCGTAGCCGGGTTGCGTGTGTGTACTACTTGGTCGGTGCGCTCCTAAGTAGGTCTCATAGTAACAAGGGGGGAGATGTCAAGTTCAGGCTTAGGTGTGTGTAACAAGTGAGTGTGACGACTCTAGTAGCTCATAGTACACAGGGGCGGGTGTAAGCACGTTGGTGTGTGTGACTCAGTGTGTGTGTCTGTAGGCTCCCTTTGTACAGGGGGGGTGTAGCAGTGGTGCGTCTCCGGTAAATTCTTTGTACAGGGGGGGTGTAGCAGGGATTTGGGGGAATTACTATAGGATGGGTTAATATAGGGCTTGCCCAGGAGTTCAGGATGTTTTGTATTAGGTTATGTATTTTTGTATTAGCTTGTTATTTTTATTTTATTTTACTATGTTATGTATTTTTGTATTAGCTTGTTATTTTTATTTTATTTTATTGTTATGTATTTTTGTATTAGCTTGTTATTTTTATTTTATTTTATTATGTTATGTATTTTTGTATTAGCTTGTTATTTTTATTTTATTTTATTATGTTATGTATTTTTGTATTAGCTTGTTATTTTTATTTTATTTTATTCTGTTATGTATTTTTATATTGGGTTAAGTATTTAATATTCTGTATTTTTAATATGTAAAAATAAAATCCCCTCACCCAGTCTCTCCTGCCCCCTCACCCACCCACACACATGAGAGCAAAATTCCCCCAATCCCCCCAACCCCCAACCCCCAACCCCCAACCCAACCCCCCCCCCCCCACACACACACACACGAGCACAGTGCAAAATGTTCCTCACCTGCCCACATAAAAAACAAAGTCCCTCACCCAGACTCACCCACAAAACATCCCTCACCTTCACATACACCCCCCACCCACCCACACACCCACACCCACACACGAGCACAATGCAAAATGCCCCTCACCTGCCCACGTAGATCTGCATTGTCCCTCACCCAGCCTCACCTGAAAAATGTGAGGCTGGGTGCGTCTCTTTCAATATGTCCCTCACCCAGCCTCACCTGAAAAATGCCCCTCACTTGCCCACGTAGATCTGCATTGTGATGAGGCAAAATGCCCAGTGTGAGAACATTTGGACCCTGTGTGGAGGCAGGCCCTGCACCTACTCAATATTCAACAAGCCAGATGAGGAGAATAAGTGCTGCCCGGTACGAAGCTGGTACGATGACCCGATCGTGCTAAGCTGATCAGAAGCCATGATTTTGTGATGATCAGTCAGTGGAGGCAGGCCGTGCACCTACTATATATTCAACAAGCCAGATGAGGAGAATAAGTGCTGCCCGGTACGAAGCTGGTATGATGACCCGATCGAGCTAATGAGCATGTCAGGGCACTACAAAGCGCGCGTGGCAGCGCCATTTTGCGCACACTTGTTGAGACCCACTGCGCAGCAGGCCCTGCCCCAACTCTTTCCTCAACAAGATGATTGGGACAAGCAGGCGCTGGCATGTACAATGGTCGTATGATGACGCAGCCAATCATGTTGACGTTGTCGTGATTAGCTGATCATGCTGACTTATTGTGATATGCTGATCATGTTGACGTTATCGTGATAAGCTGATCATGTTGACGTTATCGTGATAAGCTGATCATGTTGACGTTATCGTGATAAGCTGATCATGTTGACGTTATCGTGATAAGCTGATCATGTGCTATGATTAAGTGATGGTCAGTCAGTGGAGGCAGGCCCTGCTCCAACTCTTTCCTCAACAAGATGATTGGGGCAAGCAGGCGCTGACCTGTACAATGGTCGAATGATGATGCAGCCAATCATGTTGGCGTTGTCGTGATAAGCTGACCATGCTGACTTATGGTGATAAGCTGATCATGTTGACGTTATCGTGATAAGCTGATCATGTGCTATGATTTAGTGATGGTCAGTCAGTGGAGGCAGGCCCTGCTCCAACTCTTTCCTCAACAAGATGATTGGGACAAGCAGCCGCTGACCTGTGCGATGGTGGTATGATGACGCAGCCAATCATCTTGACGTTATCGTGATCAGCTGATCATGTTGACCCAATCGTGATTAGCTGATCAGCAGCCATGAGTTTGTGATGATCAGTCAGTAGAGGCAGGCCATGCTCCAACCCTATCATCAACAAGATGATTGGGACAAGAAGGTGCTGACCTTTAGATGGTGGTATGATGACACAGCCAATAATGTTGACGTTATCGTGATAAGCTGATCAGAAGCCATGATTTAGTGATGAGCAGTGAGTGGAGGCAGGCCATGCTCTTATTCCTCCTCCAACAAGATGACTGGGACAACAGGTGCTGATCTGTCATGATCAGTCAGTGGAGGCAGGCCATGCTATTACGCCTTCTTCAACAAGATGACTGAGACAATCAGGCGCTGACCTGTCATGTTACACACCAAAGTATCACTCTCCCAGTCCACTCATGTACTGCAAGTATGTACTGCACTCATCCAGTGCATGCTGTACATATGCACATGGATAATGTTTCATATTATGCACCAAAGCATCACACTCCCAGTACACTCATGTACTGCACTCATCCAGTACACATGCACATGCATCTTGCTACCTTTATAGCCCTGCAGTTCAACTGTACTGTGATTTTAAAGTTTGTGGAATTGCTACGCAATTTTTTATTTTCACAGATTAGTGACAACTCAAAATGAATGCATCATACAGTCCGAGGGGGGAGGCAAGTATTAGGCCTTCACAATTTATTGGGGGTCAGTTCACCAGTGCGTGTTAGTTAAACTGCCTTTCCTGCGAGTCCCTTTAGCCTATTTGGATACCCCTGGACTGTGAATATACATACATAGGCCTATCAGGGTACTACAAAGCGCGCGCGGCAGCGCGATTTCGCGCACGCTTTTTGAGCCCCACTGCGCGTTTCGTGCAGTTTTTTCACCCCCCTGTGGGCACAGCGCGCAGTTTTTGCGCTTTCTGCACTACAAAGCGCTGACCAATTTGACGTTTGTGCGCTTTTAGCGCAGGCCAATTTCACAAAATGTAGTACCCTGAGGCCTATCACAGAGGCTTATGCAAGTATGTAACAGTCCAAGAGGTACTGTAGCCAATTAGGCTTCAGGGACTTGCCCATCCTGTACTAATCAAGATAATTCTAGACCATCCAGGGGGGTGCCTGTGCAGTTTGAAGGCTTCTATTTTCTTTGCCAGTGTCTTTGATGTGTTCACTGTGCTGCGAAATGGGGGGGAAGCAGTGTTCAAAATTACATTGCATTGCATCGGATGGGCTGATGTGCCCCAGGGTGCCCATATGCCATACCAACTAAATTCATTGGGTGTTCGGGGGGAAGGTAAATAAATAAATAAATAAATAGGACGCCTTATTACGAAGCGTGAGGTTGAGAGGGCCAGGTTGCTTGCTTTCACTGGGGCCAACCACCGGGGGAAGGTTAAGGTAGAATGATGGATTTGATTGTTACATGTTTTTTAGTCATCTCTGGGCTGCTCACAGTTTCCCAATTCCAAATCCCCTTTTGTGATACCCAGTGATGGTGGATTCGGTGGTTGCAAGTAGCGCGCTGATATTGAAATTTAAATTTAAATTGTTACATTCGAGTAATGTGCCACTCTCAGGACCTGAAGTGAAGGACACCACTGCGTAAGCCGGAACTAGCAGTAGTCACCATTAGCGCGCTGATAAATATATAAATAGTGCGCCGTATTACGAGGCGGGAGGTTGAGGGGGCCAGCCCGTTTGCTTTCACTGGGGGCAACCACCAAGTAGCGCGCAGGTATAACATTCATGCCCTGTTAACATTTGATCGCACGGATGCCAAATGAATAAATCATAATGTGTAAGACACAGTGTAAGAAACAATTATTTTTGCACATTCCCTAGGATTCTAGGAACCTCACATCTTTGCTCGCTCTTCAATCCTAATGAATCATTTTTTACAGTTGTGAGAAGTATTTCACCCCAGGAGGTGGGACACTGAGGATTCAGTTCGAATGGCTTTGCCACTCCCACAAAAGAGTAGGGGCACTTTGGGTTTGTCTTGTCATATAGGCCGCACCCCTCTGGGCCGCACTCAGGAAGTCAGGGATACCGACCCTCTGCCAAACGAACATTCACCACTACCCCTATTGAGATACATATTAAACGCCCAGCACTATTTCAAAGCACGGTGCCTGTGTAAATATTCAAACTGCCTAACTTGGTTATTTACTTACATGGCACCGGCCAGCAATTAGGCGGCAAGCAGTCTTCGGCAGTGCATTCATACCAGTAAGGCAATAACCAGGGGAAATGTAAACGTTAACGAAAACAATGCTAATCAATCAAACATCTAAGCATCTGTATCAAATATATAATTGAAATATAACTGTTCAATCCGCATAGTATACGGTAGTAGTATGCTGCCTGTTTTTCCCGTCTGTACCGCACGGGGGGATCGGACTCGGGAGATGGCGAGCAGCCTTAAGTTGGCTGACAAACATGTAACAGTCAAATCACAGCAGGGTATTGCTGACTGCATATGGATAGATGTGTGTGTCTATGTTACAGTCCAGGGGTAGGCCAAAAAGGCTAAAGGTACTTGCCCAACCGTAATAGGAAGGGCTTAAAAAGAAAAAGCACTGGTGAACTGAACCTCTAACAATCGTTTTACCAACGGAGGCCCTGGGTTCGTGCTACAGTGATAATTTAATTCTACAATATTATTTAGTCATCATCTCAGCTGGGATGATAATTTAATTGTGCGATTATTATCGCATTTTTTATAAATGGTATTAAGTACCGTACTTCCTTCAAAGGAATCGGGATCCATAACCAGCTTCATACTGGAGTTTGTAACCACCAATTCAGTTTCAATGTTCATTTTCTCAAAAACAATTTTTCTATCCTCAGCGTAGAACGGACATTCTGATATTAAATGCATTTCATCTTCGACTACTCTTCTACCGTCAACCATCATATCACAGCACCTGCAAATTCTACCAGATCGAGAGGTACTCCTTACTGATTCGACATTTAAGTTGTGGGCTCGAAGACGTAGTCTTGCTATGCATTTAATATCCCTATTGTTTAGTAGTTAGTGTACGTTGAACTATGGTTTCTATCGTCTGACATAGATAGATGCTCAGTTATAGTGTCAATAGCCATGCCTTTTTGTATCAATGATTGTAGGAAGAGATTGTATCAGGTACATTTTGATAAAAATGCTTTGCTTTGAACTGATTATGTTACTGCCCAAGACGGCGAGCAGCCAAATTGCTGGCTGGAGCCATGTAAGCAAGTTCAAGACCCAAAGTTCAGGTATATGGATAAACCGATACCTCGGCGATTCCTGGCCCTACTCCAAATGAACTGACCACATTTGGCAAAAATTAGCCAAATGTTAGCAGTTGTATGTAACAAGTTCCATGGGACTGTTGTGGCATGGGTTCACCGCGGATCGAGATTTTTTTGATCACCTTCCATGCAGGGTCGTTCAACACGTCCGGGGCTGAACACTCTTTATTTACTCTGGACCAGGGTCTACACTCTCCTTTCATTCCCTGGGGTGCCTATGGTATATCTTATATCTTCAAAACGCTCGGGCCCATTTTCTCCTCCTGCTTGCCTTCTTTCCTTTCTGTTGCTAATTTGTTTTCATGGTTCGTGCAGGTGCCTTAAAAACAAGACAGCCATTGAGAGAGAGAGAGAGAGAGGATCAACGTTGCACGACAGTGAATGAGATTATCTGAATGTTTTGTTACTGCCGAAGAAATGACAATAGTAAGGGCAGCTGATGGCCTTACTAGGGCCGCGTTACAAAGTTCAAAGAACATGTTACACATGGTAGCAAACACTCACAGTGACCGTCTTCATTAAATGCATTAAGAAAGCCTAATCTTATACGATGCTGTTACACCCATTCTGTTCTAATGCTGTTACACCCAGTTTTACACCTAATATGATTCTTACACCCACTATTACAAATATTATGATGCTGCTAACCCATTCTGTCCAGATGCTGTCATTACGCCTAGTCTGACGTAGTCCACCTGATACTGCTACACCTGCTACGATCACTGTTTCTTTTTTAGGCTACGCGAAGCAGCTTCTAGGCAGCTTCCTTTCCCTGTCCTTGGGCCAAACCTGAAGCTTGCTAGTACATATGAAAGCTGACATGGCAGGCATTCCAATGCAGCTGCAAGCTTTTGGTTTGACCCAGTGGCTGGATAATGGGGCTGGCGGGAAACTGCCAGGAGTAGCCCAAAGAAGAAAAGTGGTTATGATGCGGTTACCTCTGTTATATTCAGACACAAGTCAGTTATATGTTCTTCCTGGAAGCTACACAGCGTTCCAGCAATTGCTTCCAAGGGGTCGGACGTTCTCTGGTGCCTGCCAGCCTGGAGTCTTGATGCGTTCCAGCCTGGAAGCTCCACAACTATCCAGCATTTACTTCGGAGGGGTTGGACGTGCTCTGGTGCCTGCCAGCCTGGAAACTCCACAGGTTCCCAGGATTTGCTTTGCAGGGGTTGAACGTGTGGCCAAGTAACCCCAAGTTAACAGTGATAAGTCCATATTCTATCTAGTCAGAAGCCCTAGTGCGCGGTCCACACCAGATGTTCGCGATTGCCCTACTAGACTTCAACAAGCCACGGGCACATTCAGAGTCTGGCAGGGAACCAGGAATTTGACTCCAACAAGCCACGGGCACATTCAGAGAGGAACCAGGGAACCAGGAATTCTCAAAATAATAATGACCATTATTATATTGAGTACTAAGTAGCGTCGTCTTCCAAGCAAGTCATCCATGAACCTAAGCGCAGCTCAGCATCGGATCAAGTGCTACCAAGCCACACAGCCACAGGGTGGCAAGAAGAAGCCACGAGTCATAGTGGGGATATCGCCGTAGTCAAAGGTTATAGGAGTCCTAGATCTTTTGAACCCTGAGGTGCAAGAGGGGTGGTGGGATGAGTGTGGTGGGTTGGTGGTTCAGATGTGGTGGATGCGTGTGGTGTGAAGAGTTTACACATCGTGGAACAATAGTCAAACATAATAGATACAATGTTCGTTTAACAGCATGAAAGGTCTCGGCCGGATATCTAGCCAGGACAGCCACCTGGAAGCTGCTATCATAGCCGAAAAGGAAAGCTAGTGTACAGAAAGAAAAGTCATATTAGCAGGAGGTTCTCTAACAAGGGTGAACAAATACATATCCGGTTTCCCTTGGTACTCCAGAGTAATGGCGTGGCGGTGGTTGTGTGGAGGAAAGTGACTGGCCACAGGTGGTTGTGGTGGTTGCGCATATGCAGCTTAGCACTTACTGGAGGAACCAGCATATCATTTGATGTTGACCCAAGGTGAGTATGGTAGAAAACGAATTGCATCATAGGATATTGTATATTAATGGTAACTTAATCCTAGTCCGACTGCCGCCATCATCTAACAACATGATATCGTACTGCCGTTCCCTACTTACTTGGCAGCCTGTATAACAGGGTTGGCCTCCGCCAGTTGGGCTCTTTGTACTGTTTTATAGTCATAGGGGCATTCGTGGCACTCAGCAAGCCTGGGGCAGAAAGACAGGATACAAGGTGGTTGGTGCAAGGAGGTTAGACATGCCAGCGTGGCACTCAGCAAGCCTGGGGCAGAAAGGCAGGATCTAAGGCGGTTGGTGCAAGGAGGTTAGACATGCCAGTGTGGCACTCAGCAAGCCTGGGGCAGAAAGGCAGGATACAAGGTGGTTGGTGCAAGGAGGTTAGACATGCCAGCATGGCACTCAGCAAGCCTGGGGCAGAAAGGCAGGATACAAGGTGGTTGGTGCAAGGAGGTTAGACATGCCAGCGTGGCATTCAGCAAGCCTGAGGCAAAAACGCAGGATACAAAGGTCAGCATTAGTATGTTTTGACAAAATGCTTAGGTTTTGATTGTTTTGAAAAAGATGATAATTGCTACATTTTCCAGGTAATAATTTCTACTTCCCATTACAGCAAGCCAAGGTGCTGGCTGGAGCCATGTAACAAAGTTGGTTACACAAGATGATTAGACAAGACCACGTTGGTAAGACAATTGGTTACACATGCCAACGACACTTTATTCCCTATTTTCTGTTAAAATCATCTTCTGTGATGATGATTTTAAATACTACCATATACCAAGACATGATAAGAAGTGGGTGGAGGCCCTCACGGCTCACCATAACACCACAAGATGGATCAGATCCATGCACTGTTTAATTGTGTGCAATGCGTCCCCATTTCGTACCTACATGGCGCTGCATGGGTCCAGCTTAACTAGTCAGAACTATCCCTCCCGGCTCCGTAGAGTTTACATAATATATTTAAGCACGTCGCACTGGGGTAGCACGAAGTCCCTCAATTGGCGATGCGACACACAAAACAACGTCCTAGGCTGTGCCGCAAGCAGCGCGAGGAATTGGCGGTGAGTGTTGGCTATCGGATTGACAGGTGGCAACAGATGGAGTGGACCTAAGACAACTAGTGAAGGGACAGTCGGCTGCATGTCAATTTCGTCGCGGGGGGGGCGGCCGCACAGATGGACAACTGGTGCCACCACCACTACCACCACCAATAAAAAACAAAAGCAACAGAAATAGCACCACAGAGAACCAATACAAACCACATGCAACAAAGTGTTGGCTGCCCATCTAGAAGTGCAGCCTGACAAAATTCAAAGTCTTATCCAACCCACCCTGGTCATCTGCCCTCAACATGGAGACCTCAACATTGTAGCGTAACACATTTTACCAGCATCATTACTAATTCCTCAGGACCCCCACCCCCCCTTACAAAGCCAAAATTCATTCATCCCTAACCAATACCCAGACTCAACCCAACCCAGATATACACACGAGTCCACCATCCAACCCTGTCATCCGCCCCAACATCAAGACCACAACTTAGTTGTGTAACACGAGACACAAGCAACAATGATGTTGGGACAGGGGGGTTCAATCCCAGTTCAATCCCACCTCTCCTTCTATCTGCCCCCCCATCATTCACAGACTTTTCCAACTGAAAAGGGACTTATCAGCTATGATTCCCAAGAAACCTTTTCAGCATGTTTAAGTTAAGTTGAACTTCCCGACCATTTCATGTCAGTGGGGTAGGCGGACTGACACATGTGCAGGGAGCAGCAATATGATATCATATAAAAGCGAAATAATTTCACATCATCGTATGATATGATACGATGCCGGCAGTCTAACTAGGCTAAGGTTACCATGTATATTAGTATATACAATAGCAAATAATGCAATTAGTATGATCTCGCATGATATCATTATCGCCTCAGGTCACCATATGATATGCCCGTCCCTACACATGAATCACTACCGCGCACAAAACATACATCTCACTGCCCACCACAATAGATTAACATGTTCACATATTACACCAGTATATTCACAACAAGGGGGTGGGCGGACTGACCTGTGTGAGCCACAGAAGACATGTTCACATTTGCACTTGAACCCTGTCAAGCCAACCTTCTTCCTGCATTGGAAACACCTGTAAGCGCAGCAGAACAAAAAATGGTGTCAGAACAGAATCCTTTACTGACCAGGCACACTTGTTTATGGCTGCTGTCAACAAAAATCAACCAAGCCCCCTAGCTCCAGTTGAAGCAAAATAGCCGCTCGCCTCATCGAAACGGAATCCTTTACAGGCCAGGCACTCGTGTTCATGTATTTGTCTGCTGCCAACACCCTGACATTGGCATGTCAAATCATTCAGCGACAGCCATACCAACGTGATTTAACTGCCAGGGGGGCAAGCTCTGACACTTGCAAGGAGGGAGGAGTGAAGCTGTCTCAGTTCTTTATCCAGCCTCCTTTCATTACCCCCCCCCCCCCCCCCCCTCCACCCCCCTAGTAGAAAAGGCAGCATTCCGTGTTCATAATCCTAATGACACTTATCCTAGCCCAGCCGATCTGGGCGACCAGAAGAGGTCATGATTATCGTCGAGGCGCGTCCCATGGCCAAATAGGGTTTGCTCTCATCGGAAAAGGTCTTTGAATTCCCTTATCCCTCGTTTCGTCTGCTGTCGTAGCTGGGCTGTCGCCATTTCGACGAGCAGCTAAGGCGCAGCTGCATTTGCGATGTTCTGACCCCACCAGCTTAGGAATCGCATGACATTATGATCAGCAGATCGTTTCAGAAATTAGAGAAGTATCGAGCGACGGAGAGGATGGGAGGCTGGAGAACATAGAGAGCAAGAGAGTGAGTTGCTGATGACAGAAAAATATGCCAATATGACACGACAGGAATTCGAAGAGGGTAGTAGAGGAGACAACTCGTGCCTCGAGACAATTCATCTTGCTCCGGCCGAGCTCGTGATGACCACCGCATAGTAAAAGAAGAGCAGCTTTATCACAAGCTGCATGATATCTGGATAAATGTATCAACTGACGTCAGCTCCATGTGAGATGACTTGCCAGAACCTCGTCAGCAGCGAGTGAGGTGGTAGGCTCCCACAAATACTCTGGTGAAATACAGAGCAACGCACCTATTAGGGTTGGGAGGAGGAGCAGCGGGGCTGGAAGAGGCTGTGGCAGAAGAAAGGGCCTCGGCTAGGGCTATACTAGCTGCTGGAATGGCCGAAGGAGCGGAGTCCAAGGTGACGGTAGGAGGAGCAGCAGCAGCAACAGCGGCAATAAGAGATGCGGTCGCCAAGGCTGGAGCGGCAGCAGCGGCCTGTGAGGCCTTCAGACTGGCAGCAAGACTATTTGCCGAGTTTGATGTGGCTATCTCCGTTGCCCTCTGCTTTTCCTCTTGCTGTGAAACCTCCTTCGCACATTTGCTGCAGTAAAGACCACCACCATTCCTGCAGGCAAAAAGATAACGACCACAACTTAGGCATTTACAAATTGCGAATTAGCCTGGATAAGGCAGACGAGCTTGTTCAACAGCATGATCACGAGTCCAGGAAGGGGACCATGGGCAGACGAAATGTGTATTTGGAGCAGAGAGGTTATGGTCGTCAAAATATTTGGACAACAATCGACATGGAAAAGGGTTGCATGACGACGAGCACGCACTGGAAGAATCCGCAGCCCTTCTGGCACAGCTGGGGAGCACCCATAGCCTTCTCCACGCTTTCAGAATTTTGGTTGCTCATTTTTGACACAAGTCTGTTGTCTGGAAAGAGAAGCACGAATCGAGTAGCGAGCGAACAAGGTAACGATAGTAAAGCCTACGAGTTAAACTAAGGAACTGAAGCCGAGTGTGTGGTAATAGGGAGTTGTGTTCGATGGATGTTATGGAAGTTGCGGAAGCGCTCCCGAACTTCACAAGGCCAAAGGCCTCGGCACTACATTAGTACATCTAGCTACTTGCCAGCTCCAGCTGATCGTTTCGCTGGTCGGGACAGGCGCCACACCGCGCCACATGCGTGACAGCATGGGACATGCATGACAGGGCCTCCACGCATGACAGGGCCTCCGCGAATTGTACTAGAACCCACCTTGGATCTGAGCGGATCTGGGGCAAAAGTGATACGATACGATATTTTTCGCTCTACGAACTCCACAAACTCGAGGCAATGAACCAATTCCCGATGACCATGCAAGAACTGCCTCATGAGCCCTAGTTCACTCCTGACTACAGGCCAATATCCGACACCTCACATCAGATATCGCAATCACTTTCCGACCATCTAGCGATCGAGAACCACGCTCAAGCACCTTCAAATCTTTCAATTCAAGCCACGCCGTTTTGCGTCCTTTCCTCCTAAACCCAGCTTTCGCCTTAATCTTGGCCTACCTCCACGGCCACGTCTATATGATGATGACAGCATGGAAGTTAATTTCATTCATGAGAGAAGCTGTGAAAGAGCGATCAGCAGAATCATAAGCTTTGATGAAGTTACTAAGGAAAGCGGGACGAGGTTTATTTTTAAAATGAGATGGTTTTACGAGTAGTTTAAAAGTAAAAATATAAAAACTCATGCATATATATATTACATAAAACTGCGAACATTTGGCATAATTTGCCAAATGGGGTCAGTTCATTTGGGGAAGGACCAGGGATCTCCGAGGTATCGGTTATCTATATACCTGACATTTTGACCTTGATCTTGGTTACATGGCTCCAGCCAACAATTTGGCTGCTCCACGTCCTAGGCAGTAACATGATCAATTCAAAGCAAAGCATTATTATCAAAATGTACTTTGTCAGGATTATGATTAGGATTAGATCTCGTCCTACAATCATGGATACAAAAAGGCAGGCTACTGACACTTGACACACTGATCATCAGCCATAGGCAGTCCGCCATACCCTGCTGTGATTCGATTGATTCATGTTTTTTCAGCCAACTTAAAGCAACTACGGTAGATTTTTGATTGATTTGTATTGTCTTGTTCACGTTTACATTTTCCCTGGTTATGTATTTACTGTCGAACACTGCGAGCCGCCAGGTTACATGGCTGGTGCCATGTAACCAATCTAGACAGTTCCGAAAATTATACAGTCACCGTGCTATTTTTCGAAGTGCTGGAACTTATAGCAATGTTCGTTTGACCGAGGGTCGGTATCCCTGAGTGCGGCCCAAAGGGGACGGCCTATATCCCCTAGTGCGCCTACTCTTTTCCGGGAGTGGCAGCGCCATTCGAACTGAATCTTCGGTGCCGCTGGTTTCCGTCGTAAGACTTACCTTCTGGGCCGAAATACCTTTCATAACTAAACCAAAAGGAACTTGTAGGGTGCTGAACCTTAGGGGAAGTGGGATAAATGTTGTCATAGCGACGGGGGAAACACTATTGACTCCTTATTCTTTCGCCATTATCTTTGACTTCAAGCCATGCCGTTTAACATTTTTGCGTTTTCCCCTCCTGTTGCATCTAGGCTTGATACAGGGTTTCGCCTTCATCTTGGCCTTGGCCTTGGGCTACGCCCACGTCCACGTGAGCACGTTGGCATCGGCTGGCGTGTGGGCCGAAGTGCCATGGGTAATTTGCCGAAGTCACATGGATAATTCATGCCGGTCTTGATCTAATCCACAACCCAGACCTGTTCACCAGAACACGCTTTGTGTCCTCTTCCTATTTGCCTGTCCTAATCGGACAAATCTACTTCTAGCACATCGCTTCAGCTTCTCCTCGCCCACCTCGCGTATCCAGGGCATCTGCACATGCGCATCGCGAGAGACAGGCAGGTGGGAAGACGATCACTCAAGACCAACCGAGTGAATAACTCTTAATCCTCTTACACAGTCCCCCTCCCCCCCCCCCCCCCCCCCCACCCACCCACCCCCACCCCCACCCACCCACCCACCCTGGATTGACGCCATCAGCCACCACAGCAGATCCCCTACAAAGCTCGCATGTACCTCCTGCCTATCAGGCATAGCTACGGGCAAGCCATGCATGACCACACCTCATACCATGACCACACCTCATACGATGCACCCCTGCACCATGATCCACCACAGCAGATCCCCTACAAAGCACACCTGCACCTCCTTCCTATCAGGCATAGCTACTGGCAGGCCATACATGTTCTACATAACCACCTATATAACCACCTTATTTTAGGCAACAGCAGTTGTGCAAGCATCGCGGCCAAAACACTATGGTCTATAACTTCTCACATGTGTTCACCTTCAAAGCCACCTTCATAACCACCTAAACAACCACCTTGTTTTATCAATCCAGGAAACCAGTTGGCACCAAGCAACAGCAGTTGTGCAGGCATTGGGGCCAAAACACTATGGTATATAACTTTTCACTTCTGTTCACCTTCAAAATCACCTTCAGAACCACCTGCACATCCACCTTATTTTATCTATCCCAGAGACCGAAAGGCATCAGGCAACAGCAGTTGTGCAGGCATTGGGGCCAAAACACTATGGTATATAACTTTTCACTTCTGTTCACCTTCAAAATCACCTTCAGAACCACCTACACATCCACCTTATTTTATCAATCCCAGAGACCAAAAGGCATCAGGCAACAGCAGTTGTGAAGGCATTGGGGCCATAACACTATGGTCTGTAACTTCTCACATGTGTTCACCTTCATAATCACCTTCATAACCACCTTCATAACCACCTTCATAACCACCTAAATAACCATCTTGTTTTATCAATCCAGGATACCAGTAGGCAGCAGGCAACAGCAGTTGTGCAGGCATTGCGGCCAAAACACCAAGGTATATAACTTATCACATGTGTTCAACTTCATAACCACCTTTTGTTTTCAATCCAGGATACCAGAAGGCAGCAGGCAACAGCAGTTGTGCAGTCATTGTGGTGTGTAACGCCCCCCTCTGCGAGTGCTGAGCTCCATGGTGTGTAACGCCCCCCTCTGCAAGTGCTGAGCTCCGTGATGTGTAACGCCCCCCTCTGCAAGTGCTGAGCTCCATGGTGTGGTAGCAGAACCTTCCAACTAGCCAGGCAGCAACAAGCAACAGCAGCAGTGACAGCAGCAACAGCAGCGGCAGCAGCTACAGCAACAGCAGCAGCAACAACAGCAGCGACAGCAGCGACGGCAGCGACAGCAGTATAGCAGCAGCAGCAGTGACTGCAGGGACAGCTGCGACGGCAGCGGCAGCAGCAGCGACAGCAGTATAGCAGTGACAGCAGTGACAGCAGCGACGGCAGCGGCAGCGGCAGGAGCAGCAACAGCAGCAACAGCAGCGACAGCAACAACAGTAGCGACAGCAGCGACTGCAGCAGCAGCAACAGCAGCAACAGCAGCGACAGCAGTGACAGCAGCGACGGCAGTGACAGCAGCGACGGCAGGGACAGCAGCGACGGCAGGGTCAGCAGCGACAGCAGCAGCGACTAGCCCACCACCA
Organism: Chlamydomonas sp. ICE-L; assembly: GCA_013435795.1. Lineage (NCBI taxonomy): Eukaryota > Viridiplantae > Chlorophyta > Chlorophyceae > Chlamydomonadales > Chlamydomonadaceae > Chlamydomonas > Chlamydomonas sp. ICE-L. Next base: position 60,175,849 of record JACBWV010000610.1, read on the forward strand.
CAGCAGCCACCACCACCACCACCACTGCCACTACCACCTCCACCACCTGCCAGCCCACCACCAGCCACACGTGAGCCGGCCGTCATGCCGCCCTCCTCCCGTCCTTCCTCGCGCCGAGCAGCCGTAGCCCCCAGCATAGCCACAAGCCTGGACAGCGACTTCTCCCACCTCCCCCACTCTTCCTCCCCCTCCCCCCTCTCCCTCCAATCCCTCCTCTCCTCCTTGCTGTCCCTCGTCCGAGGACTGCTACTCTACTACTCTGCTCTGTTGCACTTCCACCTGAACCCCGACAAGGGCATTGACTCATTCTCCGATTTGAAGCATTGGAAGGGGGCCTTGGTGCATATGTACTCCTTGTCCAAGACCCTGAAGCTGATGGGGGCCCGGCACTACAGGGCTGACAGCTTCAGGCGGGACATGCTGGACAACTTGAACAATGTGGCTATTCCAGGGACAGGTAGGAGGTGGGGGTAGGGTTTGTGTGTGGGGGTGTGGGGGTGGGGGTAGGGTTGTGTGTGTGTGTGTGTGTGTGTGTAGGTGTGTGTGTGTGTGTGTGGGTATGTGTGTGTGGGGGGGTGGGGGGGATGCTGGAGAGGTAGGAGGTGGGGGTCAGGTGTTTGTGTGTGGGTGTGGTGGGTATGTGTTGTGTGTGGGAGGGGGATGCTTGGAGAGGTAGGAGGTGGGGGTAGGGTTTGTGTGTGGGTGTGTGTGTGTGTGGGTATGTGTGTGTGTGGGGGGGATGCTGGAGAGGTAGGAGGTGGTGGTAGGGTTTTGTGTGGGGGGTGTGGGTATGTGTGTGGTGTGGGGGGGGATGCTGCAGAGGTAGGACGTGGGGGTAGGGTTTGTGTGTGGGTGTGTGGGTATGTGTGTGTGTGGGGGGGGATGCTGCAGAGGTAGGACGTGGGGGTAGGGTTTGTGTGTGGGTGTGTGGGTATGTGTGTGTGTGGGGGGGATGCTGGAGAGGTAGGAGGTGGGGGTAGGGTTTGTGTGTGGTTTGTGGGTTTGTGGGTGTTGGTGGGGGTATGTGTGTGTGGGGGGGGGGGATGCTGGAGAGGTAGGAGGTGGGGGTAGGGTTTTTATGTGGGTGTGTGGGGGTATGTGTGTGTGTTGGGGGGGATGCTGGAGAGGTAGGAGGTGGGGGTAGGGTTTGTGTGTGTTGTGTGTGGGTATGTGTGTGTGTGGGGGGGCTGCCTGGGAGAGGTAGGAGGTGGGGGTAGGGGTTGTGTGTGGGGTGTGGGTGTGTGGTATGTTGTGTGTGTGGGGGGAGGCTGGAGAGGTAGGAGGTGGGGGTAGGGTTTGTGTTGGGTGTGTGGTGTGTGTGTATGTGGTGTGTTGGGGGGATGATGGAGAGGTAGAGGTGGGGGTAGGGTTTTGTGTGTGGGTGTGTGTGTATGTGTGTGTGTGTGGGGGGATGCTGGAGAGGTAGGAGGGTGGGGGTGGGTTTGTGTGTGTGTTGTGTTGGTGTGGTGTGTGGGGGGGGGGATGCTTGGAGGGATGTAGGAGGTAGGGGTAGGGTTTGTGTGTTTGGGGTGTGTGGGTATTTGTGTGGTGGTGTGGGGGTAGGGGTAGGGTTGTGTGTGGGATTGTGGGTATGTTTGTTTGTGTGGGGGGGTCTGGAGAGGTAGGAGGTGGGGGTAAGGTTGGTGTGTGGGTGGTGGGGATGGTGGGGGTGGGGTTGTGCGTGTGGGGGGGGATGCTGGAGAGGTGGAGGTGGGTTAGGGTTTTGTTTGTGTGTGTGGTGTGTATGTGTGGTGGTGGTGGGGGGATTCTGGAGAGGTAGGATGTTGGGGTAGGGTTTGTTGTGGTTGTGTGGGTTATTGTGTGTGGGGGAGGGGATGCTGGAGAGGTAGGACGTGGGGGTGGGTTTTTGTTGTTTGGGTGTGGGTGTGTGGCGGGGGGGGGATGCTGGAGAGGTAGGATGTGGGGTAAGGGATTTGTGTGTGGGGGGGTTGGGTATGTGTGTGTGGGGGGGGATGCTCTGGAGAGGTAAGGAGGTGGGTAGGGTTTGTGGTGGGTGTGTGGGGGTGGGGTATGTGTGTGGGTGTGGGTTGGTGTGGGTGTGTGGGTATGTTGTGTGTGTGGGGGGGGATGCTGGAGAGGTAGGAGGTGGGGTAGTGTGTGTGTGTGTGTTGGTATGTGTGTGTGGTGGGGGGGATGCTGGAGAGGTTAGAGGTGGGGGTAGGTTTGTGTTGTGGTGTGGGGTAGGTGTGTGTGGGGGGGGGATGCTGGAGAGGTAGGAGGTGGGTTGTGGGTTTGTTGTGTGTGTGTGGATGTGTGTGTGTGAGGGGGGATCTGGAGAGGAGGGGTGGGGGTAGGTTTTGTTTTTTTTTGGTGTGGTGGTGTGTGGGGTGGGGGTAAGGGATAGGGTTTGTGTGTGGGTGTGTGGGTATGTGTGTGTGGGGTGGGGTGGGGGGGTGGGGGGCTGCTGGAGAGGTAGAGGTGGGGTAGATTTGTTGTGGGTGTGTGGGTATGTGTGTGTGTGTGTGTGTGTGTGGGGGGGGGGGGGCGCTGGACAGGTAGGGTGGGGGTAGTTTTTTGGTGGTGGGTGGGTGGGTGGGTGGGTGGGGGGGGCGTTGTTATGTGCACGTTGCATTGTTTTGTCTTCCTGAGACAAGTGGCCTCCCCCAAGCTAACATGAGCCATTTCGGCCCTTCTCACACCAGAAGTCATATAGCGCTGCTCGCTGAAAAATCGAGGTTGACATTGATTGTACCTCGATCGAAATGGCTCAGCCGAATTTTTGATCCACATAAAATTAATTTAGGGGGTCCTGGGACCTGGGAAAAGGTCTTCAGAACCCTAAAACCCCCTAAAACAACCCAACATTTGGTTTCTAGGTTTTGACACATTCAAGTCCGGACCGACATAATCTGTGAAGAAATAGAAAAAGAAAAAAACATTTTTGGGCCGTCGGAATGCGTCGGAATCGCTCAGAAGCTCGGACCGCAAGAATTATGGTCACTGGGTGGCTCATGTTAGCTTGGGGGAGGCCAAGTAGAAGATGGGGGTAGTTTTGTTTTGTGTGGGTGGGTGGGTTGGTGTTGGTGTGTGTGTGGGTGGGGGGGGGGGTATTGTTATTTGCACGTTGCATTGCCTTGTCTTCCTGGGACAAGTAGGAGATGGGGGTAGGGTTTGTTTTGTGGGTGGGTAGGTGAGTGGGTGGGTTGGATGGTGGTGGTGGGGTGGGTGGGTGGGGGGGGCGTTGTTATGTGCACGTTGCATTTCTTGTCTTCCTGGGATAAGTAGGAGATGGGGGTAGTTTTGTTTTGTGTGTGTGTGTGTGTGTGGGTTGGTGGTGGTGTGTGTGTGTGTGTGTGGGGGGGGGGGGGGGGGGGGGGGGGGGGGGGGGGGGGGGGCGTGTTATTTGCCACTTTGCATGGTCTTGTCTTCCTGGGACAAGTAGGAGATTTGGGTAGGTTTGTGTTTTGTCTTGTGTGGGTGGCGTGGGTGGGTGGGTGGGGTTTGGT
>JACBWV010000610.1:60179815-60257786 GCA_013435795.1 Chlamydomonas sp. ICE-L
AAAAACATCTCATCAACACCCACACTAACTCCGATCAACACACGAACACACTATATCACAAACCCACCCCACCAAACCGCACCACCCACCTCCCAACCCACCACCACCACCACCACCAACCCACGATCATAATAATCCACACCACACCACTAACACCGACCCCACCCCCCAACCACAATCCATCTCACCACCACCACCCCTAATTTCTACCAAACCACAATTCCATCAGCCCACCACCCACACCCCAACTGCCACATCACCCACCACCACCAACTACATCCATCACACACACCACCACTACATTAACATCCATCCAACCACACCAACCCACACCACCACCTAACATTCCATCATCACCACCACCCTCGCACCACACCACCACCACACCCACACCTACATCATCAACCACAACACCACCCACCACAACCTAACATTCAGCATCACCCAGCACCACCCGAACACCTCATCACCACACCACACCACCACCCCACATTCATCATCACCACCACACACCAACACCACCACACACACTAACATTCATCATCAACAACACCACCACCACACACCATAATTCTCATACACCACCAACACCTACACCAACACCTACATCCATCAGCTCATCACATGACCCACACCACCACACCCCAAACCACCAAAACACCACCTAACATTCCATCATCACCACCACCACCCACCACCACCACCACACCACCTAAACTGCCATCACAAACACCACCACCAACACCACCTCACACCCTCATCACCACACCCCAACCACCCACCAAAACCACCACCCCACCCCTACAACCACCAAACCTAACATTCATCCATCACCACCCCACCAACCACACCACCACCACCACCACCTAACATTCCATCACCATCAACACCACCCCCACTACCACCACCTACAATTTCATCACCACCACCACCACCTAACATTCCACCACCATCACCACCACGGCCACCACCACCCACCCACCGACCACCACCACCTAGCATTCCATCACCACCACCACCGCCACCACCACCTCCCACCCGACCACCACCACCGCCACCACCGCAGGTACCTCTGGATTCAAGCTTCTCACTAACTGTATGAACAACTACTTCACCCAAGTCATCACCCTGATCTCCTCCTTTGACAGCAACATTCCATCACCACCACCACCACCACCACCACCACCACCTAACATTCTATCACCACCACGCCACCACCACCCACCCGACCACCACCACCACCACAGGCACCCCTGGAGTCGAGCTTCTTACCAACTGTATGAACAACTACTTCAACCAAGCCATCACCACCGCCACCGCCACCACCACCCACCCACACGACCACCACCACCACCACAGGCACCTCTGGCGTCGATCTTCTTACCAATTGTATGAACAACTACTTCACCCAAGTCATCACCACCGCCACCGCCGCCACCACCACCCACCCACCCGACCACCACCACCACACAGGCACCTCTGGAGTCGAGCTTCTACCAACTGTATGAACAACTACTTCACCCAAGTCATCACCTGATCTCCTCCTTTGACAGCAACATTCCATCACCAACACACCAACCACCACCACCACCTAACATTCTATCACCACCACGCCACCACCACCCACCCGACCACCACCACCACCACAGGCACCTCTGGAGTCGAGCTTCTTACCAACTGTATGAACAACTACTTCACCCAAGCCATCACCACCGCCACCGCCACCACCACCCACCCACACGACCACCACCACCACCACAGGCACCTCTGGCGTCGATCTTCTTACCAATTGTATGAACAACTACTTCACCCAAGTCATCACCACCGCCACCGCCGCCACCACCACCCACCCACCCGACCACCACCACCACCACAGGCACCTCTGGAGTCGAGCTTCTTACCAACTGTATGAACAACTACTTCACCCAAGTCATCACCCTGATCTCCTCCTTCGACGGCGACGTCATCAAGTTCGCTGGCGACTGCATGATCGTGGCCTTCGACCCCAACGCAGCAGAGAAGTTGCATGCAGACGGTGGTCTCAAGGCTGCTTGCCTCAGGGCCATGGATTGCGCTCATTTGCTTGCGACTAACCTTGGTCACATGCGCATGAAGCTAAATGGCCAAGTGGAACCCTTCGATTTAAATGCAAGCTTGCGCCAGTCTGACAGCCAGGCCAACTCCCAGACGGTACGGTTGTACTGCTTTGTAGTGTTCGATGTAAATGCAAGCATGCACCAGTCTGACAGCCAGTCCAACTCCCTGACTGTACGGCTGTACTGCTTTGTAGTGTTCGATGTAAATGCAAGCATGCACCAGTCTGACTGCCAGGCCAACTCCCAGACGGTTCGGTTGTACTGCTTTGTAGTGTTTGATTTGAATGCAAGCATGCACCAGTCTAACAGCCAGGCCAACTCCCAGACGGTACGGTTGTACTGCTTTGTAGTGTTTGATTTTAATGCAAGCATGCACCAGTCTGACTGCCAGGCCAACTCCCAGACGGTACGGTTGTACTGCTTTGTATCGTTTGCTTTTAATGCAAGCATGCACCAGTCTGACAGCCAGGCCAACTCCCTGACAGTACAGTGGTACTGCTTTGTAGCGTCCGATTTAAAAATGACCCATTTGTACGCTTGAGGATATGCACAGGATTTCTTTTCAAATATGAAAGTGCCTTTTTCTACCTTAATTGGTATAAGTCTCCTCAAGTGACAGCGTCTCATAGTGTTTTAGGGCCATTGATGGCACAAATGTTTCCTTACTTTTTTTAAAGCGGCATTGCTACTTTCGGCCAAATCGTGGTCAAAAGTAGCAATCGCTATACGTAGTCAGAAAAAATCTCTGCATGTGCACCCACCATCATGAGCACCCATCCCCCCACAGGAGGCCTCCCACATGGAAAGCTTAGGCAGCATCCCGCGTTTTTCTGGTCCAGGCCAAACCGGCCGGTGGCCCCCTAAATCACGCCACACTAGTGGCCAGTCCCACCCAGACCCATGTGTACACTTGATGATATGCACCCACCACCATGAGCACCCTTCCCCCCACAGGAGGCCTCCCACATGGAAAGCTTAGGCAGCAGCCCGTGTTTTTTTGGTCCCAACCAGACCGGCCTGTGGCCCCCTAAATCACGCCACACTAGTGGCCAGTCCCACCCAGACCCATGTGTAGGCTTGATGATATGCACCCACCATCATGAGCACCCTTCCCCCCACAGGAGGCCTCCCACATGGAAAGCTTAGGCAGCATCCCGTGTTTTTTCGGTCCCAGCCAGACCGGCCGTTGGCCCCCTAAATCACGGCACACTAGTGGCCAGTCCCACCCAGACCCATGTGTAGGCTTGATGATATGCACCCACCATCATGAGCACCCTTCCCCCCACAGGAGGCCTCCCACATGGAAAGCTTAGGCAGCATCCCGTGTTTTTTCGGTCCCAGCCAGACCGGCCTGTGGCCCCCTAAATCACGCCACACTAGTGGCCAGTCCCTCCCAGACCCATGTGTACACTTGATGATATGCACCCACCACCATGAGCACCCTTCCCCCCACAGGAGGCCTCCCACATGGAAAGCTTAGGCAGCATCCCGTGTTTTTTCGGTCCCAACCAGACCGGCCTGTGGCCCCCTAAATCACGGCACACTAGTGGCCAGTCCCACCCAGACCCATGTGTAGGCTTGATGATATGCACCCACCATCATGAGCACCCTTCCCCCCACAGGAGGCCTCCCACATGGAAAGCTTAGGCAGCATCCCGTGTTTTTTCGGTCCCAGCCAGACCGGCCTGTGGCCCCCTAAATCACGCCACACTAGTGGCCAGTCCCTCCCAGACCCATGTGTACACTTGATGATATGCACCCACCACCATGAGCACCCTTCCCCCCACAGGAGGCCTCCCACATGGAAAGCTTAGGCAGCATCCCGTGTTTTTTCGGTCCCAGACAGACCGGCCTGTGGCCCCCTAAATCACGCCACACTAGTGGCCAGTCCCACCCAGACCCATGTGTACACTTGATGATATGCACCCACCATCATGAGCACCCTTCCCCCCACAGGAGGCCTCCCACATGGAAAGCTTAGGCAGCATCCCGTGTTTTTTCGGTCCCAGCCAGACCGGCCGTTGGCCCCCTAAATCACGCCACACTAGTGGCCAGTCCCACCCAGACTCATGTGTACGCTTGATGATATGCACCCACCATCATGAGCACCCTTCCCCCCACAGGAGGCCTCCCACATGGAAAGCTTAGGCAACAGCCCGTGTTTTTTCGGTCCCAGCCAGACCGGCCTGTAGCCCCCTAAATCACGCCACACTAGTGGCCAGTCCCACCCAGACCCATGTGTAGGCTTGATGATATGCACCCACCATCATGAGCACCCTTCCCCCCACAGGAGGCCTCCCACATGGAAAGCTTAGGCAGCATCCCGTGTTTTTTCGGTCCCAGCCAGACCGGCCTGTGGCCCCCTAAATCACGCCACACTAGTGGCCAGTCCCACCCAGACCCATGTGTACACTTGATGATATGCACCCACCATCATGAGCACCCTTCCCCTCGCAGGAGGCCTCCCACATTGAAAGCTTAGGCAGCATCCCGTGTTTTTTCGGTCCCAGCCAGACCGGCCTGTGGCCCCCTAAATCACGCCACACTAGTGGCCAGTCCCACCCAGACCCATGTGTACGCTTGATGATATGCACCCACCATCATGAGCACCCTTCCCCCCACAGGAGGCCTCCCACATGGAAAGCTTAGGCAGCATCCCGTGTTTTTTCGGTCCCAGCCAGACCGGCCTGTGGCCCCCTAAATCACGGCACACTAGTGGCCAGTCCCACCCAGACCCATGTGTAGGCTTGATGATATGCACCCACCATCATGAGCACCCTTCCCCCCACAGGAGGCCTCCCACATGGAAAGCTTAGGCAGCATCCCGTGTTTTTTCGGTCCCAGACAGACCGGCCTGTGGCCCCCTAAATCACGCCACACTAGTGGCCAGTCCCACCCAGACCCATGTGTAGGCTTGATGATATGCACCCACCATCATGAGCACCCTTCCCCCCACAGGAGGCCTCCCACATGGAAAGCTTAGGCAGCATCCCGTGTTTTTTCGGTCCCAGCCAGACCGGCCTGTGGCCCCCTAAATCACGCCACACTAGTGGCCAGTCCCACCCAGACCCATGTGTAGGCTTGATGATATGCACCCACCATCATGAGCACCCTTCCCCCCACAGGAAGCCTCCCACATGGAAAGCTTAGGGAGTATCCCGCGCTTATCTGGTCCAGGCCAAACTGACTCGGGGACCCGAAAAACACCGCGTCCAAGTTTCCAGAGCACCCCCCCTTTGGAGGCCTACCCTCAGTTTTCGTCGCAACACGGCAGACAGAGGATCTCCACTGGAAGCATCGTAGCCCGTGAAGCTGTTGCAGAGGTGGCTCGAGCGGGTACCAGCACCAACCAGACTACATCGCCTGCGGGGAGTGTCCAACCTGGTTTACCCAAATCTTGGGTGCTTGGACTCATGGGGCGGAGGGGCTCTGACAAATTTGACGAGATCGGTAAAACGGTGCGTTGCGTGTATTGTGGAGGTGGTGATATAACTGGTGTTGCTGTTGTTGCTTAGCTGGGGGGCGTGACAGACGAACGTGTTGAGTGCGGCAACTAAGCAAATCGGCAAATTACCCATCATCCCCATCATCCCCATCCCTTCTTCATCATCATTACCCTATCATCCCCATCATCCCCATCATCCCCATCCTCCTCCTCCTCCTCATCATCATCACCTCCATCATCTCCATCATCCCCGTTATCTCCATCCTCCCCATCATCCCCATCATCCCCATCATCCCCATCATCCCCATCATCCCCATCATCCCCATCATCCCCATCATCCCCATCATCCCCATCATCCCCATCATCCCCATCATCCCCATCATCCACATCATCCCCATCATCCCCATCATCCCCATCCTCCACATCATCCCCATCACCCCCATCATCCCCATCCCGTGCCTGAACACAGGGGAAGGAAAGGAAGGGAGATGTCAACCGCCTCCGCTCCTTTGCTTCAGTTGCCCACATGGGCGCCACCCCGTCATCGGAACTCACTCGTTGGGGCGCAGACCAGGGGGGGGTGGCCAAACGTGAGATGTCCCTGAGCAGCAAGCTTAACATGCCGCCGTCGCTCAAGATCGGGAGGAGGGTGTCTGCTGTGTCAGGAGTGCTGCCGTCGTCCCCTTTGCAGGCCGATGCAAGCCCAACGGGTGGCAGTAGCCTCGGAACAAAATCTCCCATTAGCGAATCCCCCACAGGGAAGGGCATGGCTGTGCATGTGCCAGGTGCTGCAGGCGCGCCGAGTTGGCAGTCGCAGTTCAAGAGTCTGACGGCTGAGTTGACGTCCTCTGCTCGCCCAAGCCCAAGCCCCAGCAACAGCGGCCGATTAGACCCATACCAAGCAGGTATCAGTGTTTGTGAATACACCCTGGAGTACAACACGCACACAGGCACACAAAACACACACATACCATACTCACACACACACACACACACACAAGGACATGCACACATACGAGGACATGCACACACACACAAGCACATGCACACATACCGTACTTGCACACACACACACACACACACACACACACACACAAGCACATGTACACACACAAGGACATGCACACACACACAAGCACATGCACACATACAAGGACATGCACACACACACACTAGCACATGCACACATACCGTACTTGCACACACACACACACAAGCACATGTTCACATACTGTACTTGCACACACACAAACACACCCACACCCACACACACCGACACAAACACACAAGCACATGTACACACAGAAGGACATGCACACACACACACAAGCGCATGTATACACACAAGAACTTGCACACACACACATGCACACAAAACACACACATACCGTACTTGCACACACATACACACACACACACAAGCACATGCACACACACAAGGACATGCACACACACACACACACATACTGTATGCACTGCTCACAGGCAGTTAATAAATAGTACGCCTTATGCAATATCACAGTACTGGGCTAAGCTCATGCACTATCACAGTGCTGGGCTAAGCTCATGCAATTTCACAGTACTGGGCTAAGCTCATGCCTGATAAGCTGAGCTAAGCAAGACAAGTCTGAGAACCAGGTAAATACAAAGTTCGCCTTATTAGGAGGCGTGGGGTTGGGGGTGGCATCCCGTTCGTTTGCACTGGGGCCAACCACCAATTTTTTTTTTTTTTGGGGGGGGGGGGCTGTCATCAGGTAATTATGATTGTAAAATTAATTTACCACTGTAGCATGAACTCAGGGCCCCTGTCGGTAAAACGATTGTTTGGGGTTCAGTTCATCAATGCGTTTCTTTTTAGCCCTTACTGCCACTGTTGGGCAAGTTCCTTTAGCCTAGTTGGCCTACCCCTGGACTGTAACATACATGCACACATTCAGGTAGGGTTGGGCAGACTTATATTTATATGCGTATGCACATGCGTACGTATGCATATGTTCTTATATTTATATGCATGCATATAAATACGTATGTATAAACTGATACAAATGCCTGAAAGCGTACATTATACTTATCATGCATATAGTGTACGTATCATAACGTGTAAAAAGCATATCATACTTATATTATACATATTAAAACGTTTATTATACATATCATACGTATACTATACATATTAAAACGTTTATTATACATATCATACGTAAAAACGAATGCTTGGCTGCTGCATGATACAAAGTGGCACATTGCTTTACTTGTATGAGCACAAAATATACCTTGGCTTGAAGGGAGAGCCAACAAGTTCGATGCAGCGTCGCCTGGGACGCTACAAATTGGCGGGGAGTGATCGCGACGGAGCAACAGGTGGCAAGGGAAGCGAGTAAGTTACGAGACCGTTGGCTGACGTGTCGGGCTTCATCACGGTCAGACAGATGGATGGATGGATGGTCGGTCGACCAAACAAATGGGTAACACTGGGAGCTCCCGCCCCCCAGAAGGGGGGGCTCCGCTGAAAAAGGCTGTACAAGGTATAATAAGATGTAAAAAGGAGGAGGCCTAAAATCAAAAAGTTAGAAAGAACCCACTTGCAGATTTGAAAACAAAAATTCTGTTTGCATCCCAACCGTGCTTACAGGTGCTGGTAGGGCAAGGATAAGCTTGCCACATGGTGATGGATCTGGTGGGAACCTTGGATCCCAGTCACTGTCGAATCCTGTCTCACCCCTTCCCAACCGTGCTTACAGGTGCTGGTAGGGCACGGATCAGCTTGCCACATGGTGATGGATCTGGCCGGGACCTTGGATCCCCGTCTCTGTCGAATCCAGTCTCACCCCATCACAGTGGTTGCATGCCTGAGCCGGGGCTAAGCTCCAGCAGCAGGGCAGGGGGAGATACCTCGCGAATTTCGCGAACAGACGTGTCCATCCTGAAAAAGCTGCTGACTCGGAACATGCTCCTGACGTCGCATATGAGCTTTGACGATGATCCTCAAATAGAGGGCTCGCACAGCGAACCCTCGGGCAACTTTCCATCACCTGACAAGAAAGAGCACGCGCTAGGTGGTATCGGGTCGACACCTAACCTAACTTCGCTGTGTCAGTCCAGCTTTGCAACCAGTTCCACTGACAAGTTCGTGAATTTCATGGGGTATGCCCGCTCTCCTTCCTCAGACAAGAATACAGATATGGGCAGACGCAGCTTAGGAGGTGCCACAATAGGCAACAACGGCTTAGGAGGTGCCATTATAGGCAACAACAGCATGGGAGGTGCCACAATAGGCAACAACGGCTTAGGAGGTGCCAGCAACGGCTTAGGAGGTGTCCTATTCCTTAACCAGCCCCCAGGACCTGTGGCAGAAGGATTCACCGCAGGTAACAACAGCTTAGGAGGTGCCACAAAAGGCAACAGCAGCTTAGGAGGTGCCAGCAACCTCGTAGCCGGAGTCCTACACTATTATCAGGCACCGGGCCCCGTGGCAGAGGGTGTGAGTAGCTGCAGCAACCGCCTGGGTGGTGTCTCAGCCTTTTACCAGCCCCCAGGCCCGTTGGCAGAGGGTGTGAGTAGCTGCAGCGACAGCCTGGGTGGTGTCTCAGCCTTTTACCAGCCCCCAGGCCCAGTGGCAGAGGGCGTGATAATGGACAAAAATAGCCTCGCTAGTCTCCCACTACCTAGCCAGTCCTCTAGCTCTGTTGCGAGGGAGCAGCCCTTGTGGAGAGGCCGCAGCCTTGGCCCCCCCCCCCCTGACAATGCCTCAAGCCCTTTGGCCAGGGGTGCAGGGGGCCAGGGGGTCGTCTCGCACCTTGGTGCCGTACCAGCATTTGAATCTCCACACCTGATAGAGTCGAATGGAGAAGATACTGACACCCCTACAGAGTGGCCTTCATCCCGGTCCTCTCCTGGGACCAGATCCTCGCGGTACACGAGACCTAGAAACAGCAAGACGCAGGAAAGCCATCATAGGAGGGTTTCTGCAACTGGCTTACACGGACCAAAGAGCTTCGTCTCCAAGGTGCGTGGGGATTTGTTTTTTTGAATTTGAATTTGAATCGAACGGAACAAAGAGCGCTGTCTCCATGGTGCGTGGGGAGATGTTGAATTTGAATTTGAATTTAACGGGTCAAAGAGCTTTGTCTCCACGGTGCGTGGGGAGATTTGAATTTTGATTTTAATTTAACGGATTGAAGAGCTTCGTCTCCAAGGTGTGTGGGGAGATTTTTGAATTTGAATTTAACGGATAATAGAGCTTCGTCTCCAAGGTAGGAGGGGAGATGTTTGAATTTTTGAATTATAATTTAGCAGAACAAATAGCTTCGTCTCCAAGGAGGGTGGGGATTTGTTTTTTTAAATTTGAATTTCACAGAACAAAGAGTTTCGTTTCCAAGTTGCGTGGAGATGTTTTTTTTATATTTTAATTGGAGGGGATGAAGAGCTTTGTCACCAAGGTAAGTGGAGAGATTTCGAATTTGAATTTGAATTTGAATTTAATGGATTGAAGAGCTTTGTCACCAAGGTAAGTGGAGAGATTTCGAATTTGAATTTGAATTTAACGGATTGAAGAGCTTCGTCTCCAAGGTAAGTGGAGAGATTTCGAATTTGAATTTGAATTTAACGGTTTGAAGAGCTTCGTCTCCAAGGTAAGTGGAGAGATTTCGAATTTGAATTTCACAGAACGAAGAGTTCCGTCTGGAAGGTGTGCGTGGATCTGTTTTTTTATTTGAATTAAACGGAAGAAGAGCTTCGTCTCCTACGTAAGTGGAGATATTTTGAATTTGAATTTCACAGAACAAAGAGTTCCGTCTGGAAGGTGTGTGCGGATCTGTTTTTTTATTTGAATTAAACGGAAGAAGAGCTTCGTCTCGTAGGTAAGTGGGCAGATTTTGAATTTGAATTAAACGGAAGAAGAGCTTTGTCTCGTAGGTAAGTGGGCAGATTTCTGCAACTGGGTTCAACAGAACAAAGAGCTTCGCCTCAAATGTGATGTTTGTTTAAATTTTGATTGTTACATGATCAGCCAACTCTTATTCCCCCCCCTCTCAGGATGATCCTAAATTGTAGCAAGGTATTGAGGGATATGGATCAGGATTGGTTTGGTTTGGATTGTTACATGGTACTTCAGCTAACGCTATAGGCTGCTCAGCATCTGCCTATTCCAAGTCCCCCTGTGCAATACCCACAGAAACCAGGGATGAAATATAGCGAATTAGACAGTTTAAAGACTTATCCAGGTAAGTGGGGAGTAAGTAGACTACTTCTTCTAGGCGTGCATATGGTGGCATCACATCCCTCTCCCCTCCCCTCCCCTCCCCTCCCCTCCCCTCCCCTCCCCTCCCCTCCCCTCCCCTCCCCTCCCCTCCCCTCCCCTCCCCTCCCCTCCCCTCCCCTCCTCTCCTCTCCTCTCCTCTCCCCTCCCCTCCCCTCCCCTCCCCTCCCCTCCTCTCCTCTCCTCTCCTCTCCTCTCCTCTCCTCCCCTCTCTCCCCTCTCTCCCCTCTCTCCCCTCTCTCCCCTCTCTCTCCTCCTCTCCTCTCCTCTCCTCTCCTCTCCTCTCCTCTCCTCTCCTCTCCTCTCCTTTTCTCTCCTCTCTCCTCTCCTCTCCTCTCCTTTACCCTACCCTCCTCTACCCTCTACCCTCTCCCTTCTCCCCTCCCCCCCCTCTAACCTCCCCCCTGTCCCCTCTCCCCTTCCCTCCCCTCCCCTCCTGTCAGTCATTAGTGTCTCCACTAAAATCATTACATACCTTCCATTTAACACCTATATTATAGAGCCAGAGTACTATATCATCTAAGCGTGCATATGGTATCATTCCATCCTACTCTTCCCTCTCCCATCTCCCCTCTCCCCTCCTCTCCCCTCTCCTCTCTCTCTCCCCTCCTCTCCCTTCTCCCCTCTCTCCTCCCCTCCTCTCCCCTCTCCCCTCTCCCTTTTCCCTTCCCTCTCCTCCCCTCTCCCCTCTCCCCTCTCCCCTCTCCCCTCTCCTCTTCTCTTCTCCTCCCCCCCCCCTCCCCTCTCCCATCCTCGCCCCTCCTCTCCTTTCTCCTTGCCCCTCCTCTCCTTGCCCCTCCTGTCCTTTCTACTCTACTTCGCCCCTCCTCGTCCCTCCTCTGCCCAACTTGCCTCTCCTCGCCCCAACTCTCCCCTCATCACCTCTCCTTGCCCCTCCTTGCCCTTCCTCGCTTCTCCCCGCCCCCCTCGCCCCTTCTTTAACCTCCTGTCACCCTCCTCACATACCATCGCCTATCTCCCACCACCCACCACAATCTGTCACCTCCCACCCTCAACCCACCCCATACTTCACGACACTCACACCTCACCAACGCCTCACCTCACCTCACCTACACCTCACCAACACCTCACCTCACCTCACCTCGCCCTTTCTCCGCAGGTCACATCCCTTTTTCGCCACGCCCCCCAAGTCCCCAACAAGTCTCCTAGCAACCGCAACAACCCCCACTTCAACCACCCGGAACACGAAAAGTCTTCAAGTGTGGGCTACCGCTCAAACTTCCCCAGGGGCAAGGACCCTATCATGGAGGAAGTTCTGGCTAGCACCTTCAGTCTAAAGATCATGGTCAGTGGCGGTACGGTGTGTACCTTCCACGTGGGTGGTAACTCCGACAACACACGATCAGATCCTCTGGTACCTGACGTCCCGCACTGGGAGTACTTCGTGGGCGACAGACCCCTGGCCCCCTTAATTGACGCAGACAACAGGCGAGGCTGTATCGCCCAGCTGGCTGCTGTGGAGGACTTTGCCAAGCCTGGGGAGGTGGTGGCAAGCCGAGAGGTGCTTGAGATAGTGCAGGGCGTCTGGCAAGTAGAGCTGTTCCACACGGGGGACGGCCGCCTTCTTTACCCAGCCAACTCCATTGATCTGCCGAACATCAGCGAAACGCACCATGGTCGTTGGTCGGAATCGGGCCTGTCAGATTGGCCCCCGTCTAGCTCCTACAGCAATCTAACCTCCCCCACGCCCTCCAAGCTGTTTCCTCGCACCAGATCCTCCTCAGGCTCTAGGCCCCAACTCCTCACTTCCCTTCCTGTTCTGAACACTCGAGTCCACGGCTCCTCTTCAGGCACTAAGCCCCAACCCTCCAACTCCCCTCTGGAACTGAACACTCGAGTCCACGGCTCCTATTCAGGCACTAAGCCCCAACCCTCGAACTCCCCTCTGGAATTGAAGACTCGGGTCCACGGCTCCTATTCAGGCACTAAGCCCCAACCCTCGAACTCCCCTCTGGAATTGAAGACTCGGGTCCACAGCTCCTCTTCAGGCACTAAGCCCCAACTCCTCAACTCCCTTCACGAACTGAAGTCCGAGGGTACTAGCTGTGCTGAAGGCAACTCTGACTGGTCTATTGAGGTCCATAAGGACCGACATTCCAATTGGACATACAATTCCTCTGATCTCAATGGGGGTGATGACAAACACGCCTTCATGACCCTTCCTGAGCAGGTAATGCTAGTACAAACTCTTTGTATACTAGGCTCTATATTATTTTATCTCAATCTCACGCTTGTGGCATGGCGTACTAATTTTCAATTTGTATACACCAGACTACTGTTGTATGCCAGGCTTTCAAACTGGACATATACTCCTTCGGATCTTAGGGGGGGTGTTTTCAGACACGCCTTCATGACCCTTCCTGAGCCGGTTATGCTAGTACGCACTCTTTGTATACTAGGCTACATATTATATTATATTATATTATAATATGATGTTTGTGTATCGATCATTACCTTGAGGAAGAAGAGTGCAACACCGACAAATTAGCGATTTTGTGCTATAATTACACTGCAAGCTAAATTACTATGCTTATATTTTGCACCTTTTTGGCCCTCCCTGAAAAGGTGATGCTAACCTAAACTAACCTAACCTTACCGAATCAAACCGAGCCTAACATTACCCGACCGAATCTAACCGAATCTAACATATACTACACTACCGCTAGTCAAACTAAACAAAACTTAACTCAACTGGAACCTAACCTGATCAGGTGCAACGGCGCATGGCCAACTTGTTACGAATGCATGTACCAGCAACTGTGCGAGCTCGAGTAGAAGCAGGGCACGTGACCTTTATCAACGAGATCCGACGCTTGACTTGTCTCTTTCTTGGCTTCCCTACGCTGCTGGCCGAGAGCCTGGACACCAGCCATGAGGATCAAGTGCATTGTGTGCAGTTCGCAGTGGTGCAGGTACGATCTAGGAGTACAGTTTGCAGGCCGGCAGTTACAATCTAGCAGTACAGGTTGTTATTGGCTTCCCTACGCCGCTGGCCGAGAGCCTGGACACCAGCCATGAGGATCAAGTGCACTGTGTGCAGTTTGCAGTGGTGCAGGTACGATCTAGTAGTACAGTTTGATATTGGCTTCCCTACCCTGCTGGGCGAGAGCCTGTGCAGTTCGCAGTGGTGCAGGTACGATCTAGCAGTACAGGTTGTTATTGGCTTCCCTACGCTGCTGGCCGAGAGCCTGGACACCAGCCATGAGGATCAAGTGCACTGTGTGCAGTTTGCAGTGGTGCAGGTACGATCTAGCAGTCCACTATGATCTTGGCCTCCCTACCCTTCAGGGCGTGAGCCTGTGCAGTTGGCACTGGTGCAGGTACAATCTAGCAGTACGGTTTGCAGTGGTGCAGGTACGACCTATCAGTTCAGTTTTCAGGCCAGCAGGTACAATCTATCATTACAGTTTGCAGTGCTGCAGGTACAATCTAGCAGTACAGTTTGCAGTGTAGCAGGTACGACGTAGCATAATAGTTGAAAATGCTGCATCTTCGACATTTGTGGCTGTCCCTGGAGTGTAACAAACATTAGGGTGAGCTTTTTGTAGACCAGGCAAGGCAAATGCTACTGCACTTAACATGGCGGGTCCGGGACTTGAAACTATTATTTATTCATGACACCTGCAACTCAGGCACACACACATGCATGCGCACAAACATACACACGCTCACACACATGCAAACACACAGATGCATGGTTGTACACACACATGCACGCTTTCACCCACACCCACATGCATGCATGCACACACTGACACACATTCACGTACACATGCGTGCATGCACACTCACATGCACTTACACGCACTTGCATGCATGCACACACACACACACACACACACACACACACACATACACACATATGTCCATTTCCACTTGCAATGCTGCAGGTACAGCAAGTGATGCCACACGCATGCCCTTACTCACACATGTATGCACACACACATATGCTCCCTTCCATATGCAATGCTGCAGGTACAGCAAGTGATGCGAAAGTACAACGGCTCCTTCCTGCAGTTCCGCTGTGACGAGAAAGGCTTCGTCGGCATCTGTGCCTTTGGCCTGCCAGGCCACACCCACGAAGACGACCCTTCAAGAGCTGTGCTCGCTGCAGTGGACCTCCACCAGCGACTCAGCGACGTACAGCACCGCGTGTGCATTGGAATCACCACAGGTACTTTTTGGAGTAATCAAGTTTTTTATTTTTAGTAATCAAGCGAGGGGGGGGGGGGGGGGGGGGGGGGGGGGGGGGGGGGGCAGAAATAAAATCCTCAGACCCCATGCCCATTTTTCCAACAGAGGGCTGAGTTTACCACCCACCCACCACCCCTGGCTCCGAAACCCACTCAGAGGCCATTATCTCCCCCCACAATAATAATTAGGGGTTCGAAGTAGGGTGCCTTTTGTATAGCTTGAAAAGGCCGATGTACTGGTGCTGCTCCCATAACCATGCGTCATATGTGGAGCAAGAAATAGCAGATCAGACAAAACAATCAGTTTGTGGGCATGCAGACAAAGTGCCATTATGAAGAGGTTAGAGGGTTCGTAACATCAACTCAGCAAATCACTGCCGAGACTGGATAGCAGCACAGCCTGCCGGCCAGGGTACTTCAAATGGCCAAATTGGCCAGCGCTTTAGCGCACTTGAAAACAAAAAAACTGCGCTTTGTAGTGCAAGAAAGAAGACGTAGTCTTGCTATGCATTTAATATCATCCCTATTGTTCAATACGTTAGTGTACGTTGAACTATGGCTTCTATCCTCTGACATCATTCAATTCGCATATGTAATAGCTTTAAGATTACTGGGGTTCAATGTACTCAGGGATTGCCAGTCATTGTCTGTTTTCTGCACCTTCTTCCGTTCAATCTGGGATAGCACTATGAGCTATCCCGTTCCGAACAGGGATATTCTGTACTCATCAGTAGCCTCACCAGCTGATGGTGTTCGTGCTCGGGCTGAGAGTGGGAAATGAATTTAAGAGTGTAGCGCAAGCTTTTTCTGACCCCGACCCAGGTGTTACACCCAGAGCAGGTACATTAGGAATGATTTTTAAATTGTTACACAATCCAACGTTACAGGGCCTGTTGTGCATTTGTGTTGTCACCACAGGGGAACTGTAGTGCAATTGTTTTTTTATTTTTAAATTGTAAGCACCACAGGGGACCTGTTGTGCACTTCTTGATGTTTTTGAATTTTCGAATTGTTATCACCACATGGGACCTGTTGTGCACTTCTTGATGTTTTTGAATTTTCGAATTGTTATCACCACATGGGACCTGTTGTGCACTTCTTGATGTTTTTGAATTTTCGAATTGTTATCACCACATGGGACCTGTTGTGCACTTTTTGATGTTTTTGAATTTTCGAATTGTTATCACCACATGGGACCTGTTGTGCACTTCTTGATGTTTTTGAATTTTCGAATTGTTATCACCACATGGGACCTGTTGTGCACTTCTTGATGTTTTTGAATTTTCGAATTGTTATCACCACATGGGACCTGTTGTGCACTTTTTGATGTTTTTGAATTTTCGAATTGTTATCACAACGAGGGACCTGTTGTGCACTTTTTGATGTTTTTGAATTTTCGAATTGTTATCACCACATGGGACCTGTTGTGCACTTCTTGATGTTTTTGAATTTTCGAATTGTTATCACCACATGGGACCTGTTGTGCACTTCTTGATGTTTTTGAATTTTTGAATTTCAATCAGCACAGGGGACCTGTTGTGCACTTATAGATGTTTTTGAATTTTTGAATTTTAATCAGCACAGGGGACCTGTTGTGCACTTATAGATGTTTTTGAATTTTAATCAGCACAGGGGACCTGTTGTGTACTTATGGATGTTTTGAATGTTTGAATTTTAAACATCACAGGAGACCTGTTGTGACCTTCAAAAAAAACAATTAATCATCACAGGAGACCTGTCGTGGACTTATTGATCTTTTGGATTTTGAATTTTGATCACCACAGGGAACCTGATGTACACTTATTGATGTTTTTTTAATTTTGATAACCACAGGGGACTTGATGCGCTCTTATTATTCTTTTTTTGATTTTTTTGCTTTTAATCATCACAGGAGACCTGTTGTTCACTTTTTGAATTTCTTGAATTTTTGAATTTAATCAGCACAGGGGACCTGTTGTGCACTTATGGATGTTTTTGAATTTTTGAATTTAAATCAGCACAGGGGACCTGTTGTGCACTTTTTGAATTTTTGAATTTTTGAATTTAAATCAGCACAGGGGACCTGTTGTGCACTTATGGATGTTTTTGAATTTTTGAATTTAAATCAGCACAGGGGACCTGTTGTGCACTTTTTGAATTTTTGAATTTTTGAATTTAAATCAGCACAGGGGACCTGTTGTGCACTTTTGAATTTTTGAATTTTTGAATTTAAATCAGCACAGGGGACTTGTTGTGCACTTTTTTTTGTTTTTTGCTTTTAATCATCACAGGAGACCTGTCTTGCACTTTTTATGTTTTTGCAATTTTAAATCTTGAATTTTGATCATCACAGGAGACTTATTATGCACCTGCGTTGGCGCGGCCAAGATCCGCTCAGAGTACACCGTCTTCGGGGATGCGATCAACCTCTCGGCGCGACTGATGATGAAGTGCAAAAAGGGGGGCATGGCAGACATTCTGTGCGACCAGCCCACGCACGGGAGTGCCAAAGGAATGGCGACATTCACCGAGCTGGAGAAGATGCAGCTTAAGGGAAAGGAACACCTGACGCTGGTCTACAAAGTCACAGCCTACGAGGAGGCCTCGGCAAGGAGCGTGATTACCTTCCCTGGTGGTCATGCTTCCTCTGTTGAGAAGACAACTCCTCAAGTCAGGCGCATGGTCGGGAGAGATAAGGAGATGTCCATGGTGATGGCCAAGGCCACGGGGTTCCTGACCGGCAAGAGCAACGCCGGCGGGGTGATCATGCTGGATGGCAACGCGGGGATGGGTAAGACCATGATGATGGAGGAAGCAAGGCGTCAGATAGAGCAGGTGCAGTTGGGGAGACAGAGCAATGCTGGTAAACTGGCGCACAGCAACTGCAAGCCAAAATTCCACATGCTAGCCGGCAGTGCAGACATTGCGTTCAAGAGCCAAAAGCTGTACCCATGGCGCCGGGTGTTTCACAGCCTGTTCCTCCTTGATGCAAACGGAGTCAACGGCCAGACCGGCATCGTTAACGGCCCTCAGGGTAGCTATGCGAGGAAGGGGAGGAAGGACAACGAGGTGCAGTTCTCAACGTGCAACCAGACCACGGCGCTCGGGGACCGCTTATCTAACAAGATCCAGTCCTACAACGCGCATTGGCGAAAGATGCTCTCTGAGCTGCTAGACCTACCTCTTCAGAGCATTCCTGCAGGGGGGTTGGTGCTGGATGGGGGTGATGGGCTAGAAGATCTCGAGGGAGACTGTAGTCAGCTTGGCCACAACGCTCCTGGGATTATCATGACCAGCGGGTTTGACTTCGCACCCACTGCCACGAGGGCAAGTGGTTTTGACTTCGCACCCACTGCCAGGGGGACAAGTGGACTTGACTACGCACCCACTGCCAGGTTGGCCAGTGGGTTTGACTTAGCACCCACTACCAAGGTGGAGGCCTCCAGCCAGGCTGGTAGCTGGAGCAACACCGCTTTCAACAGCAGCCACCTTCAGATGGCCAGTGCCAGCCCAATGCAGGTGTGTGTGTGTGTGAGTGTACTTGCCAGTACCAGCCCAATGCAGGTGTGTGTGTGTGTGTGTGTACTTGCCAGTACCAGCCCAATGCAGGTGTGTGTGTGTGTGTGTGTACTTGCCAGTACCAGCCCAATGCAGGTTTGTGTGTGTGTGTGTGTACTTGCCAGTAACAGCCCAATGCAGGTGTGTGTGTGTGTGTATTTGCCAGTACCAGCCCAATGCAGGTGTGTGTGTGTGTGTGTGTGTACTTGCCAGTACCAGCCCAATGCAGGTGTGTGTGTGTGTGTGTGTGTGTGTACTTGCCAGTACCAGCCCAATGCAGGTGTGTGTGTGTGTGTGTGTGTGTGTGTGTGTACTTGCCAGTACCAGCCCAATGCAGGTGTGTGTGTGTGTGTGTGTGTGTGTGTGTGTGTACTTGCCAGTACCAGCCCAATGCAGGTGTGTGTGTGTGTGTGTGTACTTGCCAGTGCCAGCCCAATGCAGGTGTGTGTGTGTGTGTGTGTACTTGCCAGTACCAGCCCAATGCAGGTGTGTGTGTGTGTGTGTGTGTACTTGCCAGTGCCAGCCCAATGCAGGTGTGTGTGTGTGTGTGTGTGTGTGTGTGTGTGTGTACTTGCCAGTACCAGCCCAATGCAGGTGTGTGTGTGTGTGTGTTTGTGTGTGTGTGTGTGTGTACTTGCCAGTACCAGCCCAATGCAGGTGTGTGTGTGTGTGTGTGTGTGTGTACTTGCCAGTAACAGCCCAATGCAGGTGTGTGTGTGTGTGTGTGTGTACTTGCCAGTGCCAGCCCAATGCAGGTGTGTGTGTGTGTGTGTGTACTTGCCAGTACCAGCCCAATGCAGGTGTGTGTGTGTGTGTGTGTGTGTACTTGCCAGTACCAGCCCAATGCAGGTGTGTGTGTGTGTGTGTGTGTGTGTGTGTGTACTTGCCAGTACCAGCCCAATGCAGGTGTGTGTGTGTGTGTGTGTACTTGCCAGTGCCAGCCCAATGCAGGTGTGTGTGTGTGTGTGTGTACTTGCCAGTACCAGCCCAATGCAGGTGTGTGTGTGTGTGTGTGTACTTGCCAGTGCCAGCCCAATGCAGGTGTGTGTGTGTGTGTGTGTGTGTGTGTGTGTGTGTGTACTTGCCAGTACCAGCCCAATGCAGGTGTGTGTGTGTGTGTGTGTGTGTGTGTGTGTGTGTGTACTTGCCAGTACCAGCCCAATGCAGGTGTGTGTGTGTGTGTGTGTGTGTACTTGCCAGTAACAGCCCAATGCAGGTGTGTGTGTGTGTGTGTGTGTACTTGCCAGTGCCAGCCCAATGCAGGTGTGTGTGTGTGTGTGTGTGTGTACTTGCCAGTACCAGCCCAATGCAGGTGTGTGTGTGTGTGTGTGTGTGTACTTGCCAGTGCCAGCCCAATGCAGGTGTGTGTGTGTGTGTGTGTGTGTGTACTTGCCAGTACCAGCCCAATGCAGGTGTGTGTGTGTGTGTGTGTATTTGCCAGTACCAGCCCAATGCAGGTTTGTGTGTTCGTTTGTGTGTGTGTGTGTGTGTACTTACCAGTACCAGCCCAATGCAGGTGTGTGTGTGTGTGTGTACTTGCCAGTGCCAGCCCAATGCAGGTGTGTGTGTGTGTGTGTACTTGCCAGTACCAGCCCAATGCAGGTGTGTGTGTGTGTGTGTTTGTGTGTGTGTGTGTGTGTGTACTTGCCAGTGCCAGCCCAATGCAGGTGTGTGTGTGTGTATTTGCCAGTGCCAGCCCAACTCTTCACCTTTGTTTTGTTTTGTTTTTCTATTTTGCGATGCCCCAAATCCTGACTCCTTTCCTTCTCCCCTGGCAATGCTCAGCATGCTCAGAGCTCCTTCAACACACCCCTGCGCACAGGGCCCATTTATTTTACAAGCAGCATCCATAATACCATATCCTTACTCCTTTCCTACTCCCCTGTGCATGCTCAGCGTGCCATGGGCTCCTTTAACACACCCCTGCACACAGGGCCCAGGCCTTTCACAGGCAACATCCACCCCTTGCATGCAAAACCTCTTCACCTGCCTTTTGGTTATATAATTTGCAATGCCCCATATCCTGACTCCTTTCCTTCTCCCCTGTCCATGCTCAGCGTGCACAGGGCTCCTTCAACACACCCCTGCGCACAGGGCCCAGTTATTTCACAAGCAGCATCCATAATACCTTATCCTTACTCCTTTCCTACTCCCCTGTGCATGCTCAGCGTGCCATGGGCTCCTTTAACACACCCCTGCGCACAGGGCCCAGTTCTTTCACAAGCAACATTCGCACCTTACATGTAAACCTCTCCACCTGCGTTTCGTTTTTATTTTTGCAATGCCCCTTATCCTCACTCCTTTCCTTCTCCCCTGTCCATGCTCAGCGTGCTCAGGGCTCCTTCAACACACCCCATCGGACAGGGCCCAGTTCTTTCACCAGCGGCATCCACAATTTGCGTGTGAGCCCTCTACGAGGCCCTCTAAGAGGCGGGAGGCTACAGGGAGAGGGCAGCTACTCCGAGCAAGAGGGAAGCTATTCCACTAGGTATGGGGGCCTTAAGGGGAGAAAGCTTAGCTCATACTCGCCATACAGGTACACTCATGCAGCTACACACACACATGCAGGTACAAATTTACAGGTACACACACACATGCAGGGACAAACAGGTACACACATGCAGGGACAGGTAAGTGTCGAAACTCCCGAGTTAGCCTCCACTCCAATGAGCCCTAAACCCACATAGACCACGAACCCTAACCCCCACAAACTTGCACGTGAGCCACTTGCAAGGCCCCCCTCCACTTCAATGAGCCCTAAACCCACATAGACCACGAACCCTAACCCCCACAAACTTGCACGTGAGCCACTTGCGAGGCCCCCCTCCACTTCAATGAGCCCTAAACCCACATAGACCACGAACCCTAACCCCCACAAACTTGCACGTGAGCCACTTGCAAGGCCCCCCTCCACTTCAATGAGCCCTAAACCCACATAGACCACGAACCCTAACCCCCACAAACTTGCACGTGAGCCACTTGCGAGGCCCCCCTCCACTTCAATGAGCCCTAAACCCACATAGACCACAAACCCTAACCCCCACAAACTTGCACGTGAGCCACTTGCGAGGCCCCCCTCCACTTCAATGAGCCCTAAACCCACATAGACCACAAACCCTAACCCCCACAAACTTGCACGTGAGCCACCTGCGAGGCCCCCCTCCACTTCAATGAGCCCTAAACCCACATAGACCACGAACCCTAACCCCCACAAACTTGCACGTGAGCCACTTGCGAGGCCTCCCTCCACTTCAATGAGCCCTAAACCCACATTGACCACGACCCTAACCCCCACAAACTTGCACGTGAGCCACTTGCGAGGCCCCCCTCCACTTCAATGAGCCCTAAACCCACATAGACCACGAACCCTACCCCCACAAACTTGCACGTGAGCCACTTGCGAGGCCCCCCTCCACTTCAATGAGCCTAAACCCACATAGACCCACGAACCCTAACCCCCACAAACTTGCACGTGAGCCAATTGCAAGGCCCCCCCTCCACTTCAATGAGCCCTAAACCCACATAGACCCACGACCCTAACCCCCACAAACTTGCACGTGAGCCACTTGCGAGGCCCCCCTCCACTTCCAATGAGCCCTAAAACCCACATAGACCACGAACACTACCCCCACAACTTGCACGTGAGCCACTTGCGAGGCCCCCCCTCCACTTCATGAGCCCTAAACCCACATAGACCCGAACCCTAAACCCCACAAACTTGCACGTGAGCCACCTGCGAGGCCCCCCCTCCACGTCAATGAGCCCTAAAACCCACATAGACCACGTACCCTAGACCCCCACAAACTTGCACGTGAGCCACTTGCGAGGCCCCCCGTCCACTTCATGAGCCCTAAACCCACATAGACCACGAACCCTAACCCCCACAAACTGCACGGGAGTTACTTGCGAGGCCCCCCTCCACTTCAATGAGCCCTAAACCTAAATAGACCACGAACCCTAAACCCCACAAACTTGCACTGAGCCACTTGCGAGGCCCCCCTCCACTTCAATGAGCCCTAAACCCACATAGACCCACGAACCCTAACCCCCACAACTTGCACGTGAGCCACTTGCAAGGCCCCCCTCCACTTCAATGAGCCCTAAACCCACATAGACCACGAACCCTAACCCCCACAACTTGCACGTGAGCCACTTGCGAGGAGCCGCCCTCCCACTTTCAATGAGCCCTAAAACCCAACATAGACCCACGGAACCCTAACCCCCAACAAACTGGCACGTGAGTACTTGCGAGGCCCCCTCCACTTCATGAGCCCTAAACCTAAATAGACCACGAACCCTAAACCCACACAAACTTGCACGTGAGCCACTTGCGAGGCCCCCTCCACTTTTCAATGAGCCCTAAAACCCACATAGACCACGGAACCCTAACCCCCAAAACTTGCACGTGAGCCACTTGCAAGGCCCCCTCACTTCAATGAGCCCTAAACCCACATAGACCCGAACCCTAACCCCCACAAACTTGGCACGTGAGCCACTGCGAGGCCCCCCCACTTCATGAGCCCTAAACCCACATAGACCACGAACCCTAACCCCCACAAACTTGCACGTGAGCCACTTGCGAGGCCCCCCTCCACTTCAATGAGCCCTAAACCCACATAGACCACGAACCCTAACCCCCACAAACTTGCACGTGAGCCACTTGCGAGGCCCCCCTCCACTTCAATGAGCCCTAAACCCACATAGACCATGAACCCTAACCCCCACAAACTTGCACGTGAGCCACTTGCGAGGCCTCCCTCCACTTCAATGAGACCTAAAACCACATAGATCCTGAACCCTAAACTCCCCAAACATGCACGCGAGCCTCCTACAAGGCCCCAAAGAGGCAGGAAAGAGCTCATGGCTGAGGGCAGCTATAGCTATTCTGCTAGGTTTGGGGAAGTTAGCCTCCACTAAAGGGAGCCTCCACTTATGGGAGCACTAAAACCCCCTAGACCCCAAACCCTACCCCCCCCCCCCCCCCCCCCCCAAAAAAACTTGCACGCGAGCCTCCAATGAGGCCCCCCTCCACATGAGCCTCCTACGAAGGAGGAAAGAGCTGAGGGCTGGGGGCAGCTACAGCTATTCTGCTAGGTATGAGGAAGTTAGCCTCCACTTAATTCAGCTCTAAACCCACCTAGACCCCGAACCCTACCCCCCCCCCCCCAAACTTGCACGCGAGCCTCCTACAAGGCCCCCCTCTACTTAAGTGAACCCTTAACCCACCTAGACCCTGAACCTCTACCCCCAAAACTTGCACGTGAGCCTCCCACGAGGCCCCAAAGAGGCAGGAAAGAGCTGAGGGCATCTACAGCTATTCTGGTAGGTATGGGGAAGTTAGCCTCCACTTAAGTTAGCCTCCACTTATGGGAGCATTAAACCCACCTAAGCCCTGAACCCTAAACTCCTGAACTCTAAACCCTGACCCCCCTAAACTGAACTGGAGGCTAACTTAGATGGGGGCTAAATTCTCCCCAACCTTCCACCAGGTCGCCACTGGCAGACACTGGCTCGCACTCGGCCTAAACCTAACCCCAAATTAACCCTTAACCACTAAACCATAAACCCTGAACCCCCTAAACTTCGGTGGAGGCTAACTTTGGTGGAGGCTAGCTTCCCCCCCACCTTCCAGCAGCTCGCCACTGGCCGCCACTGGCGAGCACACAAGTCTGGTCTTCATGCACCTGACTGGGGGTGACTTCACCTTCATCCTCAAACACACCACCACCGCCCACCCACCACTTCCACCCCCAAACACACCACCACCACCAGGTCACCTCTAGCAGCCACTGGCGAGCACTCAGCCAGCCGGTCAAGTGACCATGGTCTGAATCCCGAGACCTCAGTCAGCCGGCCCGCCACCATTTCCCCCCATGACTACTCCACAAACTCCCGCCCAGCAACCTCCACCCAGCTCGTAAAGTTATCGCCGCATCCGAATCTAGAGCAACCGCTGCCCATGCACATGCCCTTCTCGCTGCAAGCCCTTGCCTCGGACATTGTCGGGGGCTCCCGGGAAGTGCTGCGTAAGATCAAGGGACCCGCTGGGAAAGAAGCTCGTAGCCCGGATGCTTCTCTTGCAGCCCACCCGAACCTCGTGGACGCACCTCTCATCATGCGCCAGTGCGTCGCCTTCATGGCAGAGGTCAGTTTGTTTTTTGTTTTTTGCCACCACCACACACACCACACTTCACACACAAAACCACGACCGAACGTCGTGGACGCACCTCTCATCATGCGCCAGTGCGTCGCCTTCATGGCAGGGGTCAGTTTTTTGTTTTTTTTGCCACCACCGCCACACCACACACACCACACCACGACCAAACCACACCACACTTCACACACAAAACCACAACCGAACCTCGTGGACGCACCTCTCATCATGCGCCAGTGCGTCGACTTCATGGCAGGGGTCAGTTTTTTTTCAGTTTTTTTTTTGCCAACACCACCAAACTGCACCACACACACCACACCATACCACACACACCACACCACGGCCGAACCTTGTGGACGCACCTCACATCATGCGCCAGTGCGTTGCATTCATGGCAGAGGTAATTTTGTTTTTTGCCACCACCACCAAACTGCACCACACACACACACACACAACACACAACACATCACGACCAAACCACACCATACCACACACACCACACCACGGCCGGACATCGTGGACGCGCCTCTCATTATGCGCCAGTGCGTCGCATTCATGGCAGAGGTCATTTTTTGTTTTTGTTGCCACCTTCATGTCCAAGGTCGGTTCTTTACTGCCTGTCAAGCCCTGTTCAACAAAACTATTCCCACTTCACACACAAAACCACGACCGAACCTCGTGGACGCACCTCTCATCATGCGCCAGTGCGTCGCCTTCATGGCAGAGGTCAGTTTTTTGTTTGCCCCCTTCATGTCCCAAGACAGTTCTATACTCCCTGTTCAGCCCTGTTCAACAAAACTATTCCCACCCCACACCCCACACCTGCATGTCAGAGACCACTGTTTTCCTTTGGTTCTGAATTAAGATGTTCATGTTTACTGTGCGGCTGGAACGCAACACTGTTGTGTAAACACTGTTTACCAGATACCACTCCCCTCCCTCTCCACCTCCCCCCTCAGACTGTCCTTCCCCCCCCACCTCCCTCCCCACACTCCCCTCTCCCCCCCCCCCCCCCCCCCCACCTCCCCTCACTCCCCTCACTCCCCATCTCCTCACCTCACTCCCCACACTCCCCTCACTCCCCACACTCCCCCCCCAGTCTGTCCTCCCCCCAACCTCCCTCCCCACACTCCCCTCCCTCCCCACCCCACCCCCCAACCTCCCCTCCCCCCCCACACTCCCCTCCCCACCCTCCTCACTCCCCTCACTCCCCTTCCTCTCCACCTCCCCCCCCCAGACTGTCCTCCCCCCCCCACCTCCCTCCCCACACTCCCCTCCCTCCCCCCCCACCTCCCTCCCACACTCCCCTCCCTCCCCTCCCTCTCCACCTCCCCCCCCAGACTGTCCTCCCCCCCCACCTCCCTCCCCACCCTCACTCCCCACACTCCCCTCACTCCCCTCACTCTCCCTCTCCCCACCTACCTCCCCACACTCCCCTCCCCCCCCTCCTCCCTCACCTCACTCCCACCTCCCCACCTCCTCCCCACACTCCCCTCCCCCCCCTCCTCCCTCCCCTCACTCCCCACCTCCCCACATCCCCACATCCCTCCCCACACTCCCTCCCTCCCCGCCCCCCCCCCCCCCACACACACAGATACCCCCATCCATCCCGCCCACAGGTCATCTTAGAATTCACCGGACCTCTACGGACTGCTCTGCCTCTTCTTGGAGGGTCTTCATGTGCCAGTGTGTCACCTTCGCGTCAGAGAAAAACCCATTTCCTCCCCACCTCCCTCCCCACACTCCCCTCCCTCCCCGCCCACAGGTCATCTTAGAGTTCACCGACCTTTACGACCTCTCTCCCCCTCCCCTCCCTCCCCCACCTCCCTCCCCTCACTCCCACACTCCCCACCTCCCTCTCCACACTCCCCTCCCTCCCGCCCCCCCCTCCCCCTCCCACCCCACCACACACCAGATACCCCCCATCCCTCCCGCCCACAGGTACTCTAGAGGTTTACCTACCTTTGGACCCCCTCTGCATCTTCTTGGAGGGCCTCCACGTCTTTGACAACTGGTCGTGGCAGCTCCTCGTGCGAGTGTCAGAGTCCCTTTCCGGATCTTGTATCATACTGGCTACCACTAGGCCCAACTTTCCGAACAGCGGGGCGGTCCTGCCTCTGAGCAAGGCGGCAGTCAATCAGAAGGTCAGTCAGCAATATACATACCCACACAACTTACCCACATGCCACCAACACCACCAACACCACCAACACCACCAACACCACCAATACCACCAATACCACCAACACCACCAACACCACCAATACCACCATCAAACCAACCACCATACCACCAACACCACCAACACCACCAACTACCACCAACACCCACCAATACCACCAACACCACCAACACCACCAACACCACCAACACCACCAATACCACCAACACCACCAACACCGCCAACACCACCAACACCACCAACGCCACCAACACCACCAACACCACCAACACACCAACACCCGACCAATACCAACCAACACCACGCAACACCACACACTACCAACACCACCACACCACCACAACCACCACTACCACCACACACCACCACACACCCAAACACCCCCCAAC
The DNA here is from genome assembly GCA_013435795.1 of Chlamydomonas sp. ICE-L. Lineage (NCBI taxonomy): Eukaryota > Viridiplantae > Chlorophyta > Chlorophyceae > Chlamydomonadales > Chlamydomonadaceae > Chlamydomonas > Chlamydomonas sp. ICE-L. The sequence continues at coordinate 60,207,090 of JACBWV010000610.1, forward strand.
CCTACCATACCACCAACACCACCAACACCACTAACACCACCAACACCACCAACACCACCATAACCACAACCCCCCCACACACCACCACACCACCATACCACCAATACCACCACACCACCAATACCACCACACCACCAATACCACCAACCCCACATCACCACCAACGCCACAATAACCACCACACTCACAATACCACCAACACCACAACACCACAACCCACCAACTACCACCATACCCCCAACCCCACCAACACCACCAACACCACCACACCACAATCCACCACCACTACCAACACCACTAACCACCAATACCACCAATACACCACACACCAATACCACCAACACCACCAATACCACCAACACCACCAACACCACCATCACCACCAACACCACCAACACCACCAATACCACCTGTCACGGTTGGGCAAGTCCTATGTAGTTCTAACACTGAGCAAGGCAGGAGTCAATCAGAAGTCAGAATGTGGGTCATAAATATACAGACCCACATAACTTACCCACTCAAACCACCCTAACCAACTTACCCTGACCACCCACGCCATCGCATCTTGCCATAATGTACCACACATCAACCCACCCTAACCACCCTAGCCACCCTAACCAACTCACCCTAACCACCCACGCCATCGCAGCTTGCCATGATGTACCACACACCAACCCATCCTAACCACCCTAACCAACTCACCCTGACCACCCACACCACTGCAGCTTGCAATGATGTACCACACACCAACCCATCCTAACCAACCTAACCAACTCACCCTGACCACCCACACCACTGCAGCTTGCCATGATGTACCACACACCAACCCATCCTAACCACCCTAACCAACTCACCCTGACCACCCACTCCATTGCAGTTTGCAATGATATACCACACACTACCCCACCCTAAACACCCTAACCAACCTAACCAACTCACCTTGACCACCCACACCATCGCAGTTTGCCATAATGTACCACTATGTGCTCCACCTCCCCACCACGACTCTCATCAATTTGGAAGCCTTCGTCATGTAGCCGACACAAAAAAGGCAACACTAAGCACCCTAACCACCCTAACCACCCTAACATCCCTAACCAACTCACCCTAACCACCCACACCAACTCACCCTGATCACCCACACCATCGCAGCTTTCCATAATGTACCACACACCAACCCACCCTATCCACCCTAACCACCCTAACCAACTCACCCTGACCACCCACACCATCGCAGCTTTCCATAATGTACCACGCATCAACCCACCCTATCCACCCTAACCACCCTAACCAACTCACCCTGACCACTCACTCCGCCACAGCTTTCCATAATGTACCACAACGTGCTCCGCCTCCCCACCACGACTCTCATCAAGTTAGAGGCCTTCGACATGGAGCAGACCCATCTGCTGATGAAGTCTATCGCAGGCCATCGTTTTTCCGACGACCACGTCATGTCGGTCCTGAATAAGACCGGGGGAATGCCTCACTACATCGAGCATGTAACCGAGTTCATCATGGCCAGCAACAATGAGGAAGACCCCTTGACTTCCAACGTGAACAACAAGATCCGCAACCTAAACTCTCAACAGGTAATACACCACACACCATGCCACACACACACTACACCACACACACCATGCCACACACACACACTTCACCACACACACCATGCCACACACACACTACACCACACACACCATGCCACACACACACACTACACCACACACACCATGCCACACACACACTACACCACACACACCATGCCACACACACACTACTACACCACACACACCATGCCACACCACACACTACACCACACACACATGCCACACACACACACTTCACCACACACACCATGCTACACACACACTACACCACACACACCATGCCACACACACACTACACCACACACACCATGCCACACACACACTACACACCACACACACCATGCCACACACACTACACCACACCACACACACCATGCCACACACACACACTACACCACACACACCATGCCACACACACACACTTCACCACACACACCCACACACACACCATACCAAACACGCCACACCATGCACACACACCCCACACCACTCTCACACACACACACCACACCACACCACACCACACCACACCACACGCACATCATGCCACACACCACACACACCACACCATGCCACACACACCACACAGTACTACATTGAGCACGTTGCTGAGTTCATCATGTCCAGCAACAATGAGGAGGATCCCTTGGCTTCCAACGTGAACAACACGATCTTCAACCTCAGCTCTCAACATGTAATACACCACACACACACACAAACACACACACCTCACCACACACCATGCCACACACACCACACCAAACACACACCACACACCACATCATGCCACACACACACACACACACACACACACACACACAATGCCACACACACACACACACCACACGCACCATGCCACACACAACACACCATGCCACACACACCAAACACACCACACACACCACACAATGCCACACGTACACCACACACACACACACACCACACAATGCCACACACACACACCACACAATGCCACACACACCACACACACCATGCCACACACACACCACACCACCCACACACACACCACACCACACACACACCACACCACACACACACCACACCACACACACACACTCCACCCACAAACGAATCCCACACCACACCGCCCACACAACACAACACACACCCACAGGTCATCGTGGAGAGAGTGGACCGTCTGAGCCCTGATTACAACCCGCCCCTCTTCAACACAACTAATCTCACACCACTCCACACCACCCACACACCACTCCACTCCACTCCACTCCACACCACCCACACACCACCCACACACCACAACACCCACACAACACCCACACACCACCCACACACCACACCACTCCACTCCACAACACCCATACACCACACCACACCACACCACACACACACACACCACTCCACTCCACTCCACACCACCCACACACCACACCACCCACACACCACTCCACACCACCCACACACCACTCCACACCACCCACACACCACTCCACACCACACCACACCACCCACACACCACTCCACACCACCCACACACCACACCACACCACACCACACCACCCACACCCTCATGTCATCGTAGAGCGAGTGGACTGCCTACGCCCTGGTTGCAACCTGCTTCTCAAGGTGGCTTCCATTATGGGCCATGCCTTTAATTCCTCTTCAACACAACTAATCCCACACCACTCCAGACCCCATCCCCATCCCCATCCCCATCCCCTATGTTTTCCTCCTACCTACACGCATGCTCGTGTATGACCCCATCGGCATCCCCTATGTTTTCCTCCTACCTACACGCATGCTCATGTATGACCCCATCCCCATCCCCTATGTTTTCCTCCTACCTACACGCATGCTCGTGTATGACCCCATTCCCTATGTTTTCCTCCTACCTACACGCATGCTCGTGTATGACCCCATCCCCTATGTTTTCCTCCTACCTACACGCATGCTCGTGTATGACCCCATCCCCATCCCCTATGTTTTCCTCCTACCTACACGCATGCTCGTGTATGACCCCATCCCCATCCCCTATGTTTTCCTCCTACCTACACGCATGCTCGTGTATGACCCCATCCCGACCCCATCCCCTGTCCACACCACATCACGCCACCCCCGCCCACAGGTCATCGTAAAGCGAGTGGACCGCCTACGCCCTGGTTTCAAGCCTGCTTCTCAAGGTGGCTTCCATTATGGGCCACTTCTTTACTCCCTCTTCAACACAACTAATCGCACACCACTCCCCATCCCCATCCCCTCTCCACACCCCACCCCTCCTCACCCCATCCCCTCTCCACTCCACACTCTTCTCCTCCCCTCTCCACTCCACACACCTCCCTTTTCCACCCCATCCCCTTTCCACTCCACACCACAACACTCCGCACCACAACACCCACCCACCACCCACACGCCCAGGTAATTGTGGAGAGAGTAGACCGCCTGCGTCCTGGTTGCAACCTGCTTCTCAAGGTGGCTTCCATCATGGGTCAGTTTGTCGACCTAGACATCTTGCACAAGTTCTACCCCATTGTCATGCCCAAGCACGAGCTCAAGGCTCTCCTTCAGGAACTAGAGAGAGGCAATTTCCTTAAAGCAAACCAGGTATTACTGCCGCCTGATCGGGGGGGGGGATGTGGGGGGGAAGGGGATGGGAGGGCATCTTGCACAAGTTCTACCCCATTGACATGCCCAAGCACGAGCCCAAGGCGCTCCTTCAGGAACTCGAGAAATGTATGGTGTGGAAGTGGGTGTGAATGTAGCCTGCCCATAACCTGGGGCAGATAGCAGTTCAGCCACTCAACTGGGGGGATTTGGGAAGGTGCATGCTGAGGGGTGAGGGTGGGGGAGGGGGTGAGTATATTTGAGTATAGGTGTGGAAGTGGGTATGGGAGGGTGCAGGAGTGAAAGTGGGAGTGAGTGTGAATGTGGCCTGCCCATAATACGAGGCATGTAACAGTTCAGTCAATGAGGGCCGTTTGGAAGGCTCCTTCGGGAGCATGCTAAGAGATGGGGGTGGGTGGGGGAGGGGGAGGTGGGGGAGTGTGGGTGTGAAAGTGGGTGTAGGTGTGGAAGTAGGTGTGAATGTGGCCTGCTTCTAGCCATGAGGCAGATAGCAGTTCAGCAACCGAGGGCTGTTTGGAAGGCTCCGTCCGGAGCATGCTGCGTGGAGTGGGTGGGGGGTGGGGTGTAGGTGTGAGGAGGTGGGTGTGTAGGTGTGGAAGTGGGTGTGAATGTGTTGTGTAAGAACAAGCAAGTGTACCTGACCTGGACATAGCTACCATGGCGGTTGACAGCGACCGCGAGCCAGGTACTACATTTTGTCAAATTGGTCAGCGCTTACAGCGCCAAAACTTCAAATTGGTCAGCGCTTTGTAGTACAAAAAGCGCAGAAACTGCGCGCTGCGCCCACAGGAGGTTGAAAAATCTGCGCGAAATGCGCAGGGGGGCTCAAAAAGCGTGCGCGAAATCGCGCTGTCCCGCGCGCTTTGTAGTACCCTGCCGCGAGCGCTCACGTTACAGATCCCCAAACATTGACAACATCTTGGCTACAAATCCTTCAGGAACTTGAGAAAGTCACACACACCATACCACACACACACACACACCACACCTTTGAGAAAGGCAATTTCCTCAAAGCGGACTAGGTGTACCTAGGGACCAGCATATCACATGATGTTGAGCAAAGGCGATTATGATATCATCTGATATCATACAAAGTGCATCATATGATATTGTATATAAATGGTAACTTTAGCCTAGTCAGATTGCTCCTCCCCACCCCCCACCCCCCACCCCCCAGCACCACTCATTTGCACCCACCACCACCACCACCACCTCACCACCACTCATTTGCTCCCCCCCCCCACACACACACCCCACCACCACCACTACCACCACCACCACCACTCATTTGCACCCCACCACCACCACCTTCCCGCCACCACTCATTGGCTCCTCACCACCACCACCACCACCACCACCACCATTCTATTTCACCACCACCACCCCACCACCACTCATTTGCTCCTCCACCACCACCACCCCCGCCAACCAGGCCGAGAGCATGCTGGAGTTCAACATGATCGATTGCACCCACCACCACCACCACCACCCACCACCACCGCTCATTTGCACCTCACCACCCCCACCCCCGCCAACCAGGCCAAGAGCATGCTGGAGTTCAACATGATCGAGCGCGACATTGTGTACGAGATGTTGCCGCACTTCCAGAGACGGCAGCTGCACTGTAAGCGGCCACCGTCCCATAGCTGCCCCCCCCCCCCCCCCCCTCTCCAATATCTTTGCTACTCCACCCATACACACCACTCATTTGCACCCACCCACCCCACCCATACACACCCCCACCCATGCAACCAGGCCGAGAGCATGCTGGAGTTCAACATGATCGAGCGCGACATCGTGTACGAGATGTTGCCGCACTTCCAGAGACGGCAGCTGCATTGTAAGCTAGCACAGGAACTGGAAAGACGCTTGGAGCAATCTCAAGCAGCCACCTTCACCACCGTAGCTTACCACTACAACCAGGTATGTTTGTATGTATTGTTTGCAGTTCACCTTCACCACCGTAGCATACCACTACAACCAGGTATGTTGGTATGTTTTCATGTGTGTTTTCATTGTTTGCAGTTCACCTTCACCACCGAAGCATACCACTACAACCAGGTATGTTTTCATGTGTGTTTTCATTGTTTGCAGTTCACCTTCACCACCATAGCATACCACTACAGCCAGGTGTGTTGGTATGTTTTCATGTGTGTTTTCATTGTCTGCAGTTCACCTTCACCACCATAGCGTACCACTACAGCCAGGTATACAAGTATGTTTGTTTGTATGCATTGTTTGCAGTTCACCTTCACCACCGTAGCGTACCTCTACAGCCAGGTGTGTTTGTATGTCTGTATGTCATGTTTGCAGCTCACCTTCACCACCTTAGCGTTCCACTACAACCAGGTGTGTTGTGTAGTTTGCATTGTAAGCTAGCGCAGGAGCTGGAAAGACGCTTGGAGCAATCTCACGCGGCCACCTTCACCACCTTAGAGTTCCACTACAACCAGGTGTGTTGTGTAGTTTGCATTGTAAGCTAGCGCAGGAGCTGGAAAGACGCTTGGAGCAATCTCACGCGGCCACCTTCACCACCTTAGCGTTCCACTACAACCAGGTGTGTTGTGTAGTTTGCATTGTAAGCTAGCGCAGGAGCTGGAAAGGCGCTTGGAGCAATCTCACACGGCCACCTTCACCACCTTAGCGTTCCACTACAACCAGGTGTGTTGTGTAGTTTGCATTGTAAGCTAGCGCAGGAGCTGGAAAGACGCTTGGAGCAATCTCACGCGGCCACCTTCACCACCTTAGCGTTCCACTACAACCAGGTGTGTTGTGTAGTTTGCATTGTAAGCTAGCGCAGGAGCTGGAAAGACGCTTGGAGCAATCTCACGCGGCCACCTTCACCACCTTAGCGTTCCACTACAACCAGGTGTGTTGTGTAGTTTGCATTGTAAGCTAGCGCAGGAGCTGGAAAGACGCTTGGAGCAATCTCACGCGGCCACCTTCACCACCTTAGCGTTCCACTACAACCAGGTACAGAAGTATGTTTTCATGTGTGTTTGTATGTATTGTTTGCAGTTCACCTTTACCACCGTAGCATACCACTACAACCAGGTATGTTTGTATGTATTGTTAGTCTTGTTTAGGGTTCACCTTCACCACCGTAGCATACCACTATAACCAGGTATGTTTGTATGTATTGTTTGTAGTTCACCTTCACCACCGTAGCATACCACTACAACCAGGTATGTTTGTATGTATTGTTTGTCTTGTTTAGGGTTCACCTTCACCACCGTAGCATACCACTATAACCAGGTATGTTTGTATGCATTGTTTGTAGTTCACCTTCACCACCGTAGCATATCACTACAACCAGGTATGTTTGTATGTATTGTTTGTCTTGTTTAGGGTTCACCTTCACCACCGTAGCATACCACTATAACCAGGTATGTTTGTATGTATTGTTTGTAGTTCACCTTCACCACTGTAGCATACCACTACAACCAGGTATGTTTGTATGTATTGTTTGTCTTGTTTAGGGTTCACCTTCACCACCGTAGCATACCACTATAACCAGGTATGTTTGTATGTATTGTTTGTCTTGTTAAGGGTTCACCTTCACCACCGTAGCATACCACTATAACCAGGTATGTTTGTATGTATTGTTTGTAGTTCACCTTCACCACCGTAGCATACCACTATAACCAGGTATGTTTGTATGTATTGTTTGTCTTGTTTAGGGTTCACCTTCACCACCGTAGCATACCACTATAACCAGGTATGTTTGTATGTATTGTTTGTAGTTCACCTTCACCACCGTAGCATATCACTACAACCAGATTTGTTTGTATGTATTGTTTGTCTTGTTTAGGGCTCACCTTCACCACCGTAGCATATCACTACAACCAGATTTGTTTGTATGTATTGTTTGTCTTGTTTAGGGTTCACCTTCACCACCGTAGCATATCACTTCAACCAGATTTGTTTGTATGTATTGTTTGTCTTGTTTAGGGTTCACCTTCACCACCGTAGCATATCACTACAAACAGATTTGTTTGTATGTATTGTTTGTAGTTCACCTTCACCACCGTAGCATACCACTACTACCAGATTTGTTTGTATGTATTGTTTGTCTTGTTTAGGGTTCACCTTCACCACCGTAGCATACCACTATAACCAGGTATGTTTGTATGTATTGTTTGTAGTTCACCTTCACCACCGTAGCATATCACTACAACCAGATTTTTTTGTATGTATTGTTTGTCTTGTTTAGGGCTCACCTTCACCACCGTAGCATATCACTACAACCAGATTTGTTTGTATGTATTGTTTGTCTTGTTTAGGGTTCACCTTCACCACCGTAGCATATCACTACAACCAGATTTGTTTGTATGTATTGTTTGTCTTGTTTAGGGTTCACCTTCACCACCGTAGCATACCACTACAACTAGGTGTGTTTGTATGCATTGTTTGTAGTTCACCTTCACCACTGTAGCATACCACTACAACTAGGCGTGTTTGTATGCATTGTTTGTTGTTCACCTTCACCACCGTAGCATACCACTACCACCAAGTGTGTAGTGTAGTTTGCACTGTAAGCTAGCGCGATAATTGTAGAGACACTTTGAGCAATCTTAAGCGACCACCTTCACCCCCTTGTAGGCCTGTGCCGGCAACGAGGCCACTGAACCGGAATGCACGCTCAAGGCTATTGAGAGGACTGGCACCTTTTCCCCCTTCCCTTGACCCCTTTTCCCTGACCCCCTCGCTATTTACTATTGTAGTTTCCTTGACCGCTATTCCCTGACCCCCTCGCTATTTACTAGTGTAGTTTCCTTGACCGCTATTCCCTGACCTCGCCCGACAAAAACAAGATTTGCTTCCCTGCCGCCCTTTTCCCGCCCCCTTGTAGGCCTGTGCTGGCAACGAAGCCACTGAACCGGAATGCACGCTCAAGGCTATCGAGTACTGGCACCATTCAGCTGAAGAGGCCTATGCAGGTTCAGCTTTGATAGAGGCGCTTAAGTTGTATGAGAAGGCATGCGTCCTAGCTGACCTGCCCCCCTTTTCCCGCCCCCTTGTAGGCCTGTGCTGGCAACGAAGCCACTGAACCGGAATGCACGCTCAAGGCTATCGAGTACTGGCACCATTCAGCTGAAGAGGCCTATGCAGGTTCTGCTTTGATAGAGGCGCTTAAGTTGTATGAGAAGGCATGCGTCCTAGCTGACCTGCCCCCTATTTCCCGCCCCCTTGTAGGCCTGTGCTGGCAACGAAGCCACTGAACCGGAATGCACGCTCAAGGCTATCGAGTACTGGCACCATTCAGCTGAAGAGGCCTATGCGGACTCAGCTTTGATTGAGGCGTTGAAGTTGTATGAAAAGGCATGCGTCCTAGCTGACCTTCTGGCCGACTCCTTAGAGGAGGGCCAGCACAAACAGCTGATGGACCCTACCGGGCTGAACAGCATCTTGAGGCCGGAACTGGATATCATGCACGAGGATGCTCCTCTCGCCAGCAATCTGAAATTCGCAACCCACAGGAGCTCTGGTAGTGCTGGGGAGGCGCGGCCAAATGGGAATCTTCCCAGCTTGAACGAGTTCACAGCTGCGGGTAAGTCTGCTGCACTTGCTGTTTGGTATGCGACGCGTCACTATTCCGTCGCCGTTCCGTCGATCATGGCGACGCACGGGTCCGGCTGAAACCCCCCCGTTTCCCTCCCGGGTCAGGCATTATTGTCAGCGTGTACTACTAAGACACGAGCGCATCATTGGCATCTGATCCACTAATCCACTGCCAAGCTTTCGGCTTTGGTTTTACGATTGGGGGCAACTTAGTACTGATCAAACCCGCACCCCGCCTGTGTACCGCGACCTTCTGGGGACTAGTGAGGAATGCCCCCCCGAACCCCCCAGGCTCCGCGCTTACCAGATTGAACTGGACTTTAGTGTCCACTCACCACCACCACCACTGCCACTACCCCCACTACCCTCCGGAACAGAATCCTCACCACTTTATCACCACCACCACCACCACCACTACTCCCACTGCCCTCAACAACGCCACCACCACCACCACCACCCACACCCTGGCCAAAGGAGAAAATAATCTTGCGACGAGAGGGATTGAAGTGGATGCTAGTGTCCACCCACCACCACCACCACTGCACTACTCCCACTACCCTCAGGAACAGAATCCTCACCACTACCACTACCACAACCACTACGCTCAGGTGCCCACACACTATCACCACCAAAACGACAATCACCACTGTCATCACAACCACAACCACCAGTGCCCCCACTACCCTCAGGAACAGAATCCTCACCACTATCATCACCACTCCCACAACCCCAACTACCCCCACTACCCTCAACAACGCCACCATTACCACCCTGGCCACAGGAGACAGCTTGCGGCGCGAGAGATTGGAGTGGACGTTAGTGTCCACCACCCCCACTACCACAACCCCCACTACCCCCACTACTCTCACCACCACCACCACCACCACCACCCTGGCCACACTACAGGAGACAGCTTGCGGCGCGAGAGATTGAAGTGGACGTTAGTGTCCACCCTGTCAAGAGCCCAGTGGGAGAAGAAGATGGCGACGTGCTGCCTAGGCATTGTGCTGCAGAACCAGTATGCAGAGGGGGATCAACTGGATGAGCTCTTGGACTCTGAAAATTACTACCCTGCTCTTATGGAGCATGCGCTCTGGGGTCTGATGTTCTTGGGCATTCCCCCTCCGGCAGAGGTGAGGTACAGTCTAATGTGCAGGTCTGATGTACAGGCATGCGCTCTGGGGTCTCATGTTCTTGGGCATTCCCCCTCCGGCAGAGGAGAGGTACAGTCTGATGTACAGGTCTGGTGCTCATGGGCATTCCCCCTCCGGCAGAGGTCGGGTTGGCACAGTCTGATGTACATGTATGATGTACAGGTCTGGTGTTCATGGGCATTCTCCATCCCGCAGAGGTGGGGTTGGTACAGTCTGTTGTACAGGCATGATGTACAGGTATCATGTACAGGTCTGGTGTTCATGGGTATTCCCCATCCGGCAGAGGTGGGGTTGGTACAGTCTGATGTAGATGTATGATGTACAGGTACGATGTACAGGTCTGGTGTTCATGGGCATTCCCCCTATGGTAGAGGTGAGGTTGGCACAGTCTGATGTACAGGTATGATGTACAGGTCTGGTGTTCATGGGCATTCCCCACCACCGCCACCACCACTACCACAACTGCCACTACCCTCACTACCCTTCAGGTGCTTTCCGATGATGAGACCACCACCACCACCACCACTACCGCCACCACTTCTACCACGACCACAACCAGAATCACCACCACCCTCACTACCCTTCAGGTGCTTCCCGATGATGAGACCACCACCACCACTACCGCCACCACCACTATCACAACCACAACCATCACTACCCTCACTACCCTTCAGGTGCTTCCCGATGATGAGACCACCACCACCACTACCGCCACCACCACTATCACAACCACAACCACCACTACCCTCACTACCCTTCAGGTGCTTCCCGATGATGAGACCACCACCACCACAACCACTACCGCCACCACAACCACTACTACAACCAGAACCACCACTACCACCACCACCACCACCACCACTGCCACCACCACAACCACCACTACCCTCACTACCCTTGAGGTGCTTCCCGATGATGAGACCACCACCACCACCACTACCACCACCACTTCTACCACGACCACAACCAGAATCACCACCACCCTCACTACCCTTCAGGTGCTTCCCGATGATGAGACCACCACCACCACTACCGCCACCACCACTATCATAACCACAACCACCACTACCCTCACTACCCTTCAGGTGCTTCCCGATGATGAGACCACCACCACCACCACCACTACCGCCCCCACAACCACTACCACAACCAGAACCACCACTACCACCACCACCACCACCACTGCCACAACCACAACCGCCACTACCCTCACTACCCTTCAGGTGCTTCCCGATGATGAGACCACCACCACCACCACCACTACCGCCACCACAACCACTACCACAACCAGAACCACCACTACCACCACCACCACCACCACCACTGCCACCACCACAACCGCCACTACCCTCACTACCCTTCAGGTGCTTCCCGATGATGAGACCACCACCACCACCACCACTACCGCCACCACTTCTACCACGACCACAACCAGAATCACCACCACCCTCACTACCCTTCAGGTGCTTCCCGATGATGAGACCACCACCACCACTACCGCCACCACCACTATCACAACCACAACCACCACTACCCTCACTACCCTTCAGGTGCTTCCCGATGATGAGACCACCACCACCACCACCACCACTACCGCCACCACAACCACTACCACAACCAGAACCACCACTACCACCACCACCACCACTGCCACAACCACAACCGCCACTACCCTCACTACCCTTCAGGTGCTTCCCGATGATGAGACCACCACCACCACCACCACTACCGCCACCACAACCACTACTACAACCAGAACCACCACCACCACCACCACCACCACCACCCTGCCACCACCACAACCGCCACTACCCTCACTACCCTTCAGGTGCTTCCCGATGATGAGACCACCACCACCACCACTACCGCCACCACTTCTACCACGACCACAACCAGAACCACCACCACCCTCACTACCCTTCAGGTGCTTCCCGATGATGAGACCACCACCAACACTACCGCCACCACCACTATCACAACCACAACCATCACTACCCTCACTACCCTTCAGGTGCTTCCCGATGATGAGACCACCACCACCACCACCACTACCGCCACCACAACCACTACCACAACCAGAACCACCACTACCACCACCACCACCACTGCCACAACCACAACCGCCACTACCCTCACTACCCTTCAGGTGCTTCCCGATGATGAGACCACCACCACCACCACCACTACCGCCACCACCACCACTACTCTTCAGGTGCTTCCCGATGATGAGACCACCACCACCACTACCACATCCACATCCACATCCACCCTCACTACCCTTCAGGTGCTTCCCGATGATGAGACCACCACCACCACTACCACCACCACTACCACTACCACAACATCCACCACCACTACCCTTCAGGTGCTTCCCGATGATGAGACCACCACTACCACCACCACTACCGCCACCACTACCACCACCACCACCACTACCACAACTTCCACCACCACTACCCTTCAGGTGCTTCCCGAAGATGAGTCCATCAACTTGGACGGCCTCCCTTGGTGGGTTCGCATTTTCCCTTGCTGCTGCTCTGCGCAAGATCCCGAGGAGGAACTTCTGCTTGGCTATGCCAATGGGGAGATCCCTCCTGATCAGGAGGTGCAGGAAATCAGGTATGGATCATTGTGCACTGTCATAATTTTACTTATTATTAATGTCTGATTTATGTCATGATTTTATTAAGTATTATTTTGCTTGTTATTTCTGGTATTAGTTATGTCTTAGATGGGGTGGGGTAGACTGCGCTGATTGAGCGACCCCTCCTGATGAGGAGGTGCAGGAAATCTGATATATATCTTGTTGCGATGTCATTATTTGGTGAAGGGTAAGGTGGCTTTCAGGGTTACTCTCCTCATTCTCATCATTGTGGCGCAACCAACACAACACAACTAACCCAACCAACACAACCAACACAGAAACACAACCAACACAGAAACACAACCAACCCAACACAAGTCAACCAACCCGCAGGGATATTCTCCTCGTTCTCTTCATTGTGGTGCAACCAACCCAACACAACCAGCACAACCAACACAACCAACAAAACCAACAAAACCAACAAAACCAACACAACCAACCCGCAGGGATATTCTCCTCGTTCTCATCATTGTGGCGGAGCGCTGCTCCCTCTTGCATGCGGCCGCCGAGTACATTCGTATCCTCACCTTTTGCTCGCGGATATGCAAGGTCTTTGGACAGGTAAGTCAATCACCTACATTTATATATCAGAACCCCTATGCGAACATCCAGCTGCTTACCACTCCCACCCCGCACCCCTATCCCCACACCCATCCCCATTTTACTCACGGATATGCAGGGTCATTGGACAGGTAAGTGATTAACTCTTTAGCCTGTTTGGCCCACCCCTGGACGGTGACAACAACAACAACAACAACATACACACATACATACATAAAGCTGCATGTCAATATCAGAACCCCCATGCGGACATCCTAGCTGCTAGCCACCCCCACCCCGCACCCCTATCCCCACACCCATCCCCATTTTGCTCACGGATATGCAAGGTCTTTGGACAGGTAAGCCATTGTATTTGTTTGTTTGGCCTACCCCTGGACTGTGACAGTAACAACATACATAAAGACATACATTCACCTGCATGTCAATATCAGAACCCCTATGCGGACATCCTTGCCACCCCCACCCCGCACCCATACATACATACGTACATGCATATATATATTCACCTGCATTTCAATATCACAACCCCTGTGCAGACATCCTAGCTGCTTGCCACCCCCACACCCCTATCCCCACGCCCACCTCCACCCGTTACCTCCCATCCTCAACCCCGCCGGCACCCCCATCCCCAACCTCCGCCCACCATGTTAACCCCCATCCCCACCCACTGCCACCATGTTCACCCCCCCACCCACCGCCCACCCACCGCACCCCCATCCTCCCTGCAGAGATACCCGCCTGATACGGACAACCCCTTCGAGGAACTCCTAGCTGCGTGCACCATTCGCATCAAGCAGTACAAGAAGGGAGGGCAGGACAGGCATGTGGTCGTGGGTGAGGACAGCACCCTCACCGCTGACACCACTCGCATGCCAAGCCACTAGCAATGATCACGCCTGGTGGGGCGTGGTGTTAAGGGAGCCCATTGTACGCGGGTGAGGAGCGGTCTCCTACCTCAACTGGACAAGCTACCATCGCGGTTGACGACGACCTGCAACGTCAAGAGCGACAGAAGGGGGAGTCGAACCCCCGACTCTTCATTCTCAAAGTGATTTAATCAACCACCAGACCAATGTATATCACTGAAAGAGGCCAAGCCACTAGTATTAAACAAATTAAATGGTAGTTCAATTAGTATTGGGTGGTGGGATACTTTACTTAAAGTCCTATGCAAGCGACGCGGAAAATTGGTAGAGTGTGTTGGTAACAGAACGAAAGATGGCAACGGACTGGAGCTGACCGAAGCAAGTTAGTAATAATCGTGTCAGGCTTCAATTTTTTGTTCAGTCGGTCGGTCGGTCGGTCGGTCGGACAAACAGAGAACGGGGTAACCCTGGGGGGGGAGCCCCCCAGGAGGGGGGGCTCCGCCCCAAAAGACCAAGTATGCCCAGGTGGCTGATCAGTGACAACATCTTATTAACATGCATGGTTACAATGCATTACATTGTCATAAACAGACCATTGTTGATCCTAGAGAAACCCGCTCCACAACATCTGGGAGGGGTAGACCAACTTATCCTCAAAATAAGATAGCCAATATACCCCACGTACCGCATACCCACGGCAGGGTATGCGGTATGTGCCTGAGTGTCGAAGTCCAAAAACACGCTCTTGGGTACGTGCCTGCGAGTCAAAGTCCTAAAACATGCACACTCCAGAGGGGTTAGTGCGTGTTTTCTCGCAAACTTTCATTGGGATGTGCATGTTGTTAACACACACATCCCAGACCCCCCAATGCATGTTGCACGCACACCCCAGCTGCGAGTGTGTGTTTTGCCACTCATTTATGACCATTTTGAAGATTTGCGCCTCTGTCGCACCTTCTAGTGTGAGCATCATGCAGTAAGTAATGATATCGCCTGGTGGGGCGTGGTATTATAGGAGCCCTGTCTTGCGGCGGTAGAGAATGGGCTGGACTTTACCTGGACAGTGCTACCATGGCGGTTGACAGCGACCGCAAACACTCAAGCGCACCAGTAGGGATTCGAACCCCGCACCTACGTTTTGCATCGAGCTCTACCATGGAGCCATTCGTCAAAACGGGATAAAATGTGTTTTGATAGAATCATCGAGTAAAGCAAGCTTTGAAGTAGCCAGTAGTACAGAACTGCTGAAATAATTGTGTTCAGCACAGTGATTGACTTAGGAAGCTGCCTAGAAGCTGCTAAGAAAAGCAGCCCTAGTATGTGTGCTATTTATGTACCAGTCCATGGGGTAACCAATTAGGCTGATGTGTACGTGGTTACCAGGGTACTTCAAATTGCCAAATTGGCCAGCGCTTTAGCGCACTTGAAAACAAAAAAACTGCGCTTTGTAGTGCAAAAAGCGCAAAAATTGCTTGCTGCGCCCACATGGTGTTGCAAAAAACTGCGCTTAAAGCGCCGAGGGGGTCAAAAAGTCAGCGCTCAAAAGCGCAAAAGCGCGCGCTTTGAATTGCCCTGGTGGTTACAGTCCAGGGGTAGCAGGAGAGGCTAAAGGGACTTGCGCAACCATGATATCAGGAGAGGCTAAAACGAAAAAATACTGATGAACTGACCCCCAAACAATCGTTTTACCAACGGGGGGCCTGAGTTTGTGGTACAGCGATAATTCATTTTATTTTACAATTAATATCAAGCAATGCAACACGCAAGCGAGGATGATGATAAATGATAACGCCTGGTGGGGCGCGGCAGCCGGCAGGGGACGTGCTGCTACTTTACCTGGACGAAGGTACCATTGCGGTTTACAGCGACCGTGAACACGCATAGGGATTCGAACCCGGCACCTTTGTCGTTCAAGGAGCTCTGCCACTGAGCCATTCGTTGAACGGGGACTGAAGAGATATAGTATATGTTCTGTTGTTTTGATAAACGTAGGGTCCAGTAAACTTGGCGGCCAATTTGGTGATAGGGGTGCTGCCAAATGGCTGCTAGGTTGGTTTTTATGCCAAAGCATGGTTTGACCAAAAATCGGGTCTACCGCTTACATTCTTGTACAAGCACTGCAAAACAGTGCAGTACACGATGAAGGTCCCCTTTTCTCTCTGTCTGCTGTTTATATGGGCTTGGATGAAGACTAGAACGCCTAACAGCTTGTTTTCAACCAGTTAAGGGTCCGGTTAGGGATTGTGTTTTGGAGGGTTCAGACTCAACCTCTAACCGGACCCTTAACTGGTTGGAAACATTCCACCAGTTAAGCAGCCTTTTGCATCTGGCCAGGTCAGTTCAAAATGGGTCAACGTGGCAAATGCGCTTTGCAGCACTTCCTCATGATTCAAACGCTGATTTCGGTATGTATTGCGCTTCTTGCAGCTGCTGGTTGCCTCATGATGATCAGTCCAGAATTGCGTGGCAGGGACGGTGCCCTGCTGCTGCGAATCCATTTTGGTGAAACTGTGCGATCGATGATGAGTGTCCGAGAAAGAAAGAAAGGATGCGGGACTCCAAAGCAGCGTGATTTTTAAGAGGCGCGCGCCAAGATTCTAACTCAACGATTACTTCGTGACGTCACCAGATCTAATTCAGCAACCGAATTTAACCGCCCCTTAACTTTCTTTAACGGCGGGGGGGGTGCGCCATTGCACTAACCGGGACGGTTAGTCTTTAACCGGATCTCAACTTTTTGTGTTTCCGACCAAACACCGGTTAGCGCCGAAAATAAGAATTTAACCGCCGCTTAACCGGACCCTTAACTGGTTGGAAACAAGCTGTAACTCCCGAGAGCCAGGAGTGCAAGCACATGATTGGGTGTACGAGTTCAGTTTATGCCCTGTTTTATCAGTTTAATATGCCTAGCAGGGTACTTCTTGCCAAATTGATCAGCGCTTAAAGCTCACAAACGTCAAATTGGTCAGCGCCTTTTAGTGCAAAAAGCGCAAAAACTGCGAGCTGCACCCACAAAGGTTGAAAAAACTGCGCGAAATGCGCCGAGGGGCTAAAAAGGCAGCGTGGCACCACGCTGCCGCGCGCGCTTAGTAGTACCCTGGGCCCAGCGCCCCAAGCCCAGGATATTGTTTAACCACAGGCCGGCACAGGCCTAGGTTAAATATCTGCTTTGGGGATACGGTATTGAATGTGGTTTAAACTGCACGAATAATTAATTTAAAAAATAATCCGCCAAAGTATGTGTTATAGTACTTGGGTGCTTTTTCTTTTTGTTTAAAGCACTGAGTCTCATACACCCTCGCGGTGTCGAGTAGACTTTAGCATGTAATTTAATGGAAGTACGACTTATACGGCGTACTAAGAATGGAGAAGTGTGCCCTCGGCCTCAGTGCTAACAGGACTCTGTACAGCTCGCCCGGCAGTGGCAAAGCTACTAGCCGCTATGCTCACTACAGTTCCAGTACTAGTTGTACTGCTACGCCATCTCCTTTATAGTTTGCAAGTCGAAGCTTGCTACCGTAGTATCTTATACCTCTGCTGTAAAGAGTATAGACCAGGGTTGTTCATGAGGACCCCCAAAATGAGGGGGGGCACACCTCTGCTGCAAAGAGTATTGGCCAGGGTTGTTCAGGACGACCCCCAAAATGAGGGGGGGCACACCTCTGCTGTAAAGAGTATTTACCAGGGTTATTTAGGAGGACCCCCAAAATGAGGGGGGGCACACCTCTGTTGTAAAGAGTATTTACCAGGGTTATTTAGGAGGACCCCCATCTCTGCGTCCCGAGACGCAACCAATTTTACAGCCTGCGTCCTGAGAAGCAACCGACCCATAACCGACCCATGGCGACGCAACGGACCCTCCCCACGTTGCGTCTTAGGACGCAACGGACCCTCCAACGTTGTGACACACGACGCAGCGTCCTGAACAACCCTGGTATTGTGAATTTCCGGAGTATGTGCAGAGCACAGAGACGAGGGGAAGACGGTAAGGATAAGATCTTTCCAGTTAGATAAGCAT
Organism: Chlamydomonas sp. ICE-L; assembly: GCA_013435795.1. Lineage (NCBI taxonomy): Eukaryota > Viridiplantae > Chlorophyta > Chlorophyceae > Chlamydomonadales > Chlamydomonadaceae > Chlamydomonas > Chlamydomonas sp. ICE-L. The sequence goes on from JACBWV010000610.1 coordinate 60,226,106, forward strand.
TCGATCAATGCGCTAGGAGGAAGTAGTGAGATGGCACGGCACCTCAGGGTACCGGCGTCAGAGTCCGTGCCATAGCTGGCAGCGGCATCACAGTACAGTGCAGCAGGGAGGTAGTCCTGTGCACTCTAAGTCACTCTAGGTGAGCCGGTGAAACCCGGTGAATAACATCCCCCCCTATTCCTGGTATTCTTCATTCTGAGGAATTCCAGGAATTAGAGGAGTTAAAAAACTAGAGTGACGATTAAAAACTATTAAGGAGGTACAATACATTTTTAACTCATCAGGCTTGTTAAGGAGTTAATGATAAAATTATACCGGCTGTGGCAAGGCAGGCTGGCTCAGCAAAGGTGGTAATCATGTATAAAGAACTCTCAATCACTAATCTAGGCTGGCAGCTTAAAGGTCTGCCGTGGAGGTACAGACTTAAGCTGGATAGAAGAAAGGAGCCAGTCATGGTGCAATCAATCAATATCAAGGAAAGGTCTGCGGGATAAGGCTCGGGCCTGTCAGGAGGGTGCTAGGGTGAATTCCTAGGAGCTGCAAGGAGGCTGCTGGGGATACTACTAGGGGCTGCAGGGAAGCTGCAGGGAATGATTCAAGATGGCATAGCACATTAGTAGATGTCTTCAAAGAAATGTCAGTCTACTAAAGTAGCTGGCCCTGACAGGAAGCTGCAAAGGGACAGCAGGCTAGATTGCAGTGAAGCTGCTAAGAAACTAAAAGGAAGCTGCAGGTAGGCTGCATGCTAGGGTGCAGAGGGGCTGCTATGGGGCTGGAAGGAAACCGCCAGGCTTGGTTAAGGCTTGTGGAGATAACCTTGGTTACGAGAAGGGCATGATGTCTGGACTAGTCCCCCCATAATTTGGGTTGTAGCTGGATTGCTTGTAACCTAAATTAAAACGCAGACATCTGGTAGAGACTAGGATAATTCTAAATTCAAAATTTGACTGCCTGTGAAGGTACATGGGGCAGTACAGGTGGCGTACAATCTAATAAATTATAGAGTGTTCAGGTCTAATACAACAGATGGGGAGCAATGTTTTAACTACTAGGTGCCTGGCGTGCTGGGGAAGCAGTCAAGGGCAAGCTGATGGCGGACTGCTGCAGGGTAACTACAAGGTGTCAGCAGCTTGGGGCTGCGAGGTAGCTAGGGTCGCTGCAAGGGCACTAGGGGCGGATAAGAAAATGCAGGGACGGTAGGGACTGCTGGTGCTGTTGGGGCCTGCTGGGTCATTGCAGATCAACGTAAGCATAGCTGTGGATGCTGCAGGGAATGCAAGAGCTGCAGGGAATACAACTGATGATGTCATTGCTAGGCTCCCCCATGATTTGGGAGTGAAGGCTACGTACTGAAATGCTAAATAAGAATCGGGCAGGCATCATGTTGTCAGCATGAAAACATCGAAGGGGTAGAAGCTTGAACAGCACGTGGCGAAGTACATGTGGCAGTACGGGGCAGATCAAGAATTAATTCCTAGAGTGTTCATTACTAATTATTTAACAGATGGTGGGTATTATCAAATCGCATTATGTGACTATGCCATGAGGTTGACTATGCACTGGAAGGTACATGGAATCTGCAGGTCGCTAGTGCAGTACAGTACTGCAGTTTAGTGCAGCAGTACTTATGTACATCAGCACATGGGTGCACATGTAGATCATCACACGAGGGTATCGCTCATGCAACAAATCTGTTGTACAGCAGTGCAATTCAGTGCACAGCAATTCAGTATAGCAGTGCATTACACATGGGTTGTACATTAGTACCGTACATCACTTCAATCTGTGCAGTACAGTACATCAGTAGGTGGCTGTGCATCAGTGCATCAGGATTATGTTACATCAGATGAAAAACAGCTCACGAGGGTATCGCTCATGCTTATATCTGCATGCAAGAATAGGTCACATCACATGATGCATTGCAGTTTAGTGCAGCAGTACTTCTGTACATCAGCACATGGGCAGTACGTTAGTGCATTACAGCGCTGCAGTTTATAGCATGTAAGTCAGAACACGGGGAGTAAATGATCCTCTTAAAGCTAATGTTCCCCCTTTTCCCTCTCATCTACTAATCAGTTATCCGATGCCTAGAGAAAGGTGCAATGCCTTGATGTGCCTACGGCTGGTGGGCAGGGAGAACAGGGGGTTCCTTGATGTGTATGGATGAGTGTGGATGAGTGTGATTATGCAAAGGTCAGAGGTGGTGGCATGAGCCTGGTGCTTGTTGCATTCAGGGGGAAGAGGTGGGACACGTGTTTGGGTAGGGATGTTGGTGAAAGTGTGATCCCAATCAGTTGAGATTGATGGGGTCATCTTGTCACTATGCATGATGGATGACGGGAATGCAGGCCATGGTTGGCATGATGTCTTGCTGGGTGGAGCAGGATGAGATACCAGTGGTGGATGGTTCTGTCGTGGAGGTGGATGTGGAGTTTAAGTTCAGATCCTCCTCATGCAAGTCATCAGGGTTGTCATGAGGGCTAGGTGCTGAAGAGGAGGCATGAGTGACAGTCCGTGAGATGTTATCATGGGTTACATCAGGTACACTTGTATGAGGAATGACAGGGTTGTCAGACAGTTCCCCCCCATGCAAGTGTTCAATATCAACGACAGTGGATCTGAGGCTGTATTTGGATCTGAGTGCTTCTAGTATGTCGTCTGGATCGTTGTGGAACTTGACAAACTTTCTGATAGGTTCTGAAAGGTGCGCAAGGATGTATTCAATCTGAAACTGAGGTAGTTTGTGAGATCCAGGGGAAAAGTAGAAGTGGGATACCTTGAGTTCAGCTTCCATAGATTCAATCCACTCATGAAAGAAGTGTTGGTGGAAGATGAAGGTCTGACGGGGCGTGCAAGCAAGGGGAACAGGTACACTTGTATGAGGGATGACAGGATTGTCAGACAGTTCCCCCCATGCAAGTGTTCAATGTCAACAACAGTGGATCTAGAGTTGGAGCTGGATTGGGAGCTGTTGTCCTCAATTTTTGCATTTGCAGACATCAGAGGGACGGCTACGACAGCGGGCACAGGCGTGCAAGCAAGGGCAACAGTCGGGACAGATCGATGGTGTTCGGCCATGACAGGGTTGATCTTTCCAAAGTCCAATCTGAGGTCTCGCAGTAATTTTGCCGCAACGTCTGTGTGCGTGGCAAACATGCGAACAAGGGGAGTGGACAATGAGTTGACTATGTACCGAAATGCTATGCCGTTTGCATAGCTACAGATTCTAGCGTCGGGATAATCCTCTCTGTCGGGATAATTCTCTCTGTCATCATAAGCATCATCATCATCTTCATCATAATCACCGAAAGGTGATGGCTCACCGTCCGGCTGGTAATCAAGCATAGCATCTGCCTTGATGAACTTGCTATAAGGGGCATTTTCGATGTCATGGCAGATAGCTGAGTACCCCTCACCAAAATCCTTGTCTGGTTCGTAGACGTTCCAATGGACAGGCTCAATTTCTCTCAATCTCAAACGTTCAGGATAGGGATGCATTGGGGAGGTGATGAACTGAAGTTCGGCGAGATGGCCACCTTGGCGATCAGGATGTGCCCCTCATCAGGAGATTGCCGGATAGGATCCGTCAAGTGTGGCCGCACAGCAGAATGGCGTCGGGATCGATGACAGGGGATGGTATTGGAGCGGCGGAGAGGGGTGGGGGGGTGGGGTGGGGTGGGGGGGGGGCGAGTAACAGGGAATGAGGATTCGGGAGGTTGGAGGCGAAGGGAGGGGAGGAGATTGGAAGAAGTGGTGAAAAATTGCGAAGCAACTGGGGCGGGAAAAAATGGAATCTGGTGGTGGGAGGGGCGAGTTGGAGGTGGAGGCCAACTTGGGAGAGATCTGGAGGGTTTGATAGGTCAGGAGGTGGTTGAGAGGTGGCTGAGGTTGCTTTCGCAACGGGACGTGGGAGATGGGAAGGGGGTGGTGGGGGCGCAGTGGAGGTAGAGATGGTTGTCAGGGGGGGGTGCTGGACGACAGCTTGATGATCAATGGAGCAGAATCAATCCGGATACGCGGATGATATACCGCACAAGAGTGGTGTCCCAGCGGGGAGGTTCTTGTCGGGTGGAGAGTCTTACTCGATCCTTTCAATTGATTCACTCCGCGCGACAACAATCAAAATGCCCTTCAGCTCGGAATACCGTCGAGCAAGGACAATCTAAAGCGAAGGGACCGTAACCTGTGAATTTCCGGAGTATGTGCAGAGCACAGAGACGAGGGGAAGACGGTAAGGATAAGATCTTTACAGTTAGATAAGCATTCGATCAATGCGCTAGGAGGAAGTACTGAGATGGCACGGCACCTCAGGGTACCGGCGTCAGAGTCCGTGCCATAGCTGGCAGCGGCATCACAGTACAGTGCAGCAGGGAGGTAGTGTTGTGCACTCTAAGTCACTCTAGGTGAGCCGGTGAAACCCGGTGAATAACAGGTATTGACCCCGATTGCGTCTTGTTATTGACCGGTTCTCCAGGTCCTGCTAGAGTGTCCTAGAGCGCCAGGCTTCCCGCCTGGCTGCACCCGCTATAGTGCTTCTGCCCGATAGGGCTTGCACCCAGCGGCGTCAGTACCCTGATGTACTGCCGCCATCTCCTTTCATATGCCGGGCTCTACTGCCAGTTAGCCATCTCGTATCGACTTGATTGTAATCCTCCAGTCCCTTCCCTGTGTCGCTTCAGTTGTGTCATTCCGGAAAGCTTCAGTTTATCGGTCCCTCACCTATCGTGATCCACTGCATCAGAGTATCAGACATCCAGCTACGGCAACCCGGCGGAAGTCTGTCGTTCTTGCCCATTAATCCATTGACATTTCGGCATACGCAGTGCTTTGTTTGTTGCCCCGTAACACTTAAGGAAGAGGAGTATTCTTGTCAAGAAAACTAATACTAGCCTTGTGAACCCCGTGGTTGGCTTATCCCGAACCACACCTTTCAATCCGCTGGATACCCAGCTGCATTATTGAAGCAACACACAACCACCTCACCCACCCTGCGCCTACCCATCATCTCCCATATCTTCCCCTTCCGCCGTTTCATATAACCACCTCGGGTTTCGCAAACCCTGCCCCCCCCCCCCCCCCCCCCCCCCCTTCCCAACCTCGGATATCTTCAACCCCTGCTGGAGCGCTCTTCATTTGCCGCTCTCCATTTGCAATTCTCCAGCGCCGCAACCTGTCGTTACATCTCCCCTCCACCGCAATCATGAGCCAACACAAGACTACCCCCTATGACGGTAAGGGAGGCTACAGTACCTTCGTCCAATGGTATGTAGAACTTGTTGCCCCGCTGCTTCTAGACCATTCGGTATTCTCCGTCACTGATGGAGATCTCGACATTGCCCCCCTTGATGAACCTGAGGATTGGTTCCGCCATCGGAGATCTACAAGGATAACACCCATATCCAACTTCATGGCTATGGTGCATATCTTACACCACGTTACCCCCCCCCCCCCCCCCCCCCCCCCTTGCTATGATCCTTGAGAACCACTCAAACAATGCGGCAGCTGCTCTCCGCTACCTCCGCAAACATTATGGATACAGGTTCAGACTCGTCCCGAGTTTCGAGCAAGGTTTAAACCCATTCTTCGACTCATATACTTTTCTCACCCTCCCCTGCAAAACCACACACCGGCCTGCAGTTCTGGATCAAGATGCCGCAGATGCCCCTGCAACTTCAGAGCGGGAGCCTTCATCACTGCCGTCGGAGGATGCTGGACCTTAGACAACCTCTATCGTAACCTCGGACGAAGCAGCCGCTGCGGCCTTCATCCAAGGAGCCATCCCCATGCTGAATGTATGGTGATCCACCTCACTGCTATCCCTCCATATGTCTCCCATCCACGACCACAGAACCCTAAGGAAGGTATGTGGCCACCGCACTGCGACCAATGTCTCAACTGTCGGGGCTATGGCCACAGGATATACCTTTGCCCTAGCGATGCCTTGTATAACGCAGAGAGCCCTTCCTGCTTCAATTGTGGAGGATCTGGGCATCGTGTAGGCCAGTGTTCTAGTTGTGAAATGCCATCCTGGGATCCACAGGACCCCATCCACTCGGATCCTACAATAGATCCTATCCCCAACAAGATGCTGGAGACTTGTGCCAACTGTGCTGGAAAAGGGCACTTTGCTGCCCAGTGTTTCTCAACTGTCCCCTACTCCCTACTCCCTACTCCCTACTCCCTACTCCCTACTCCCTACTCCCTACTCCCTACTCCCTACTCCCTACTCCCTCCTCCCTACTCCCTACTCCCTCCTCCCTCCTCCTCCCTCCTCCCTCCTCCCTCCTCCCTCCTCCCTCCTCCCTCCTCCCTACTCCCTACTCCTACTCTCTCCTACTCACCTCCTCCCTACTCCCTACTCCCTCCTCCCTACTCCCTCCTCCCTCCTCCCTCCTCCCTCCTCCCTCCTCCCTCCTCCCTCCTCCCTCCTCCCTCCTCCCTACCCTCCTCCCGCGCCCTCCTCCCTCCTGCCTCCCTCCTCCCTCCGTCCCTCCTCCCTCCTCCCTCCTCCCTCCTTCCTCCTCCCTCCTCCCTCCTCCCCTACTCCCTACTCCCTACTACCCTCTCCCTCCTCCCTTCCTCCCTACTCTCCCTAACTCCCTACTCCTCCCTCTCCCTACTCCCTACTCCCTACTCCCCTCCCCCCTACTCCCTCCTCCTCCTCCCTCCTCCCTCCTCTACCTCCTACTCCCTACATCCCTACCGTCCCTACTCCCTTCCTCCCTACTCCCCACAACTCTCTCCCCGTTTTTTTGTTCCCCTACTTAACTCCCTACTTCGCCTACGTACTCCCTAGCGCCTACTCCCACCCCTACTCCCTACTCCCTACTGCTCCTACTTCCCTACTCTCCTTCCTCCTCCTCCTCTCCTACTCCTACCCGGCTCCCTCCCTACCCCTCCTCCCTACTCCCTACTCCCCTACTTTCCTACTACTTCCTACTACTACTCCCGACTCCTAGTCCCTACTCCCTACTCCTACTCCCTACTCGTCCGACTCCTTCCTCCCTCCTCTCTCCTCCCTCCTCCCTCCTCCCTCCTCCCTCCTCCCTCCTCCCTCCCTCCTCCCTCCCTCCGCCCTCCTCCCTCCTCCCCCTCCTCTCCCCTCCTCCCTCCTCCCTCCTCCCTCCTCCCTCCTCCCTCCTCCCTCTCCCTCCTCCCTCCTCCCTCCTCCTCCTCCCCTCCCCCCATCATCATCATCATCATCATCATCAATTCAATTCAATTCAATTCAATTCAATTCAATTCATCATCATTATCATCATTATTATGGCCCATTTGTTTTGCTCTCGCGGATGCACCAAGTTCAATTCCCGCCAATTTAAAAGAATAAAAAGGGGTGGAGGAGTAAAGGCGGCCAAAATTGCAGTTTCACTTGCTTCTCTTAGATGATGGGGCAGATGCACGGTTGGTAGCGACACTGTATATTACAATGATGAGATAGCGGCAAGATGAACTTGCCTGCGTTAATAGCTATCAGAGATGGCGGCACCAGGGCCTGCCTTAGCTACATTATAACGGACCTAGCTGGTGGATGGTATCCGCCAGTAGCTGGCCAGCGGCCCATGGTACAGAACCTGGCCGGGCATACTCGTAACCGAGGTTAGTATGTTACGACCAATAAGTCGTACCATAACACATCACCCTCTCTTATTACTGGTATGCATGCATGCATTATATACATTATGCATATAATCTACCACCTCCCCAAACGAGTAAGGAAGTCTGGATATAATGGAGGTGCTGGATGTGGGTTGACTTCATCCCGCCTTGGCACGGGCATCATCCATTCACCATGCATTTACCCCTCAGCATGCACCATGCGGTTCACGAAGGAGGTTCTTGTGTACAAGACGAGCGAGAACAGAACTGAAGCAGCAGAAGAACCCTGTCCGTAGTTCTTTCTGTTTGTTTGTATGGGGGTGGGGTGGGGTGGTGGGGTGCTTATCGGGCGTGATTTGTGCTTTCTCCTTCAGTGGCATTGTTCTACGCGTTACTTCTTATGCATGAACCAATCGGGCATATTACTGATCTATGGGGACAAATATATATTTCCAGAATGGCCTCACAGAGCCTAAGCATGGTTTAGAGTGCCCCCATTACTCTCGTTGATGATCCAACATGGCCTAGATCATCTTCAGTAGGGACTCCTGTAGGGACTGAAAGTGTGATGCCGGGGATACCCTTTACCCCGCGTCCCCCCTAGCCACCCCCAATTACCTGAAGGCCTGAGAGCTGTTGTCGTACAATCGTGCGGGCATGGAGTACATCTCAGTTTGAATTTCGAGCAGTGCAGATATGTATCGTAGGAGGTCTCTCCAGTTTCATGAGAAACTGCTCACTTACGGCGCTGATACCAAATTATTTACGACAGCGCAAGTGAATCAGAACGAGAGCGATGTCAGGCTCGAAGAAATCAGGAGATCCAGCTGCTGTGAGCCAAGGAGCGCATCTCCGAAACGGTAAAAATCTCGAGTCCACGCCTTCAGCAAAGCTGCGAGAGCAGGAGAAGCAGAGGAAAGAAGACCCCAAATAGGGCCTGTCGGTGGTTAGGGAAGAAGACAAGGTGCGTAAAGGAGGAGATTTTGTGGGGAAGGATTTAAAGCTAGTATGACACAGATGTAAAGTATTTGTGCTTGAGTTTATGTCTGCGAACTCACAAGCAAGTATTGTGTAGTGAGGAAAGACAAACAAATGGTAGTTGCCATGCTTTACTGCAATCGTCGATCAGGACTTTCCTAGTGTCGGGAAATGTGAATATTTTGATTTGAATTAAAGGCTGATCACTGTTGGGCGGCGGGTAATTTCACCTGTTCTGGCTACCTAACTCTTACTGTAACGCATTTGTATGATCAACCCTCGTTTCTACCCGGGTTAAATTAGTCCTTAGATTTGACACCACTGAGGACTCATTCCAATGATGAAGTGAGAGGGCTGAGTCCCAATATATGATTCCACTGATGACTAATTCCAGTGATGAAGAGAGGGCTGAGTCCCAATATATGGTTCCACTGATGACTCATTCCAGTGATGAAGAGAGAGGGCTGAGTCCCAATATATGATTCCACGGATGACTCATTCCAGTGATGAAGTGAGAGGGCTGAGTCCCAATATATGATTCCACTGATGACTCATTCCAGTGATGAAGTGAGAAGGCTGAATCATAATATATGATTCCAATGAGTACAAATTCCAGTGATGAAGTGATAGGGCTGAGTACTAATACAATAATCCACTAGGAAAAAAAACAAGTTCGATGCAGCGTCGCGTGCGTCGCTAAAAATTGAGAGTGATCGCGACGGAGCAACAGGTGGCAAGGGAAGCGAGTTAGTTATGAGACCGTTGGCTGACGTGTCTGGCTTCATCATGGTCACTTGGTCAGATGGTCGACCGGATAAATGGGTAACACTGGGGGCTCCCGCCCCCCAGAAGGGGGGGCTCCGCCAAAACAAAAATGATGACGTTATAGGGCTGAGTCACAATATTGGATTCCATTAAAGAAAAAATCCAGTGATGAAGTTATAGGGCTGAGACATGATTTTTGATTACACTGAGTACAAATTCCAGTGATGTGTTGTGTTGTGTTGTTTTGTGTAGTGTTGTGTCGTTTTGTGTCGTTTTGTGTCGTGGTGTGGTGTGGTGTGGTGTGGTGTGGTGTGGTGTGGTGTGGTGAGTTGTGGTGAGTTGTTTTGTGTAGTGTTGTGTTGTGTTGTGTCGTTTCGTGTCGAGTCGTTTTATGTCCTTTTGTGTCGTGTCGTGGTGTGGTGTGGTGAGGTGTGGTGTGGTGCGGTGTGGTGTGGTGCGTTGTGTTGTGTTTTGGTGCGTTGTGGTACGTTGTGTTGTGTAGTGTAGTGTTGTGTTGTATTTTGTTGTGTTGCGTGGTGTTGTGTTCTTTTGTGTTGTGTTGTGTTGTTTTGTGTTGTGTTGTGTTGTGTCGTGTCATGTTGTTTTGTGTCGTGGTGTGGTATGGTGTGGTGTGGTGTGGTGAGGTGTGATGTGGTGTGGTGTGGTGTGGTGTGGTGTGGCGTGGCGTGGTGTGGTGCGGTGTGGTGTGGTGTGGTGTGGTGTGGTGAGTTGTGGTGAGTTGTGATGAGTTGTGTTGTGTTGTGCTGTGTTGAGTTGTGGTGAGTTGTGTTGTGGGTTGGGTTGGGTTGTGTCGTGACATGTCGTTTTGTGTCCTTTCGTGTCGTGGTGTGGTATGGTGTGGTGTGGTGCGGTGTGTTATGTTGTGTTGTGTTGTTGGTTGGCCCCTTATGGGGGACAGACCTATGCGATACTTACGCAAAATCGTCAAATCTTCAAATTTTCTCAAGAACGCCGGTCAAACTTGCCGGTTTATCTGACTGGCCTGAAATCTAAGCGACTCGTGTTCGATTCCCGTCGGGGACGGATTACCTCAAAGGGCATTTTTCTCAGGGTTCCATACTGTGGATGTGGCGTTTTCATTTGTCCTTTCCCTACTGTCCTGTGGACTCAATCAAGGGACCTGGAGCATGTCTACGATTTCCCCTTGAAAAATTTGCTTCCTCGTGCCTCTCATAGCTCATTGCATCAGCGCATTGTGCTTGACAAGGAAATCTGCTCTTTCGCCCTAGTTCCTGCAGGTTGCGCAGTAGCAACTGTAGCCTCGGGAGTTGCTGCACCTGCCTCCAAGGAACTTCGGGAAGTCAGTGAGCTAATAAGTTCATTAGCCTTACAGGCCACCAAGTTGAATAATAATGCCATGCCATGCTATATTGATTCTTGCCCCCCCCTAAATATTAAATTGTATGGATAAGTAAGCAACTGCTTGTGCATCTATCACCAAGGAGGCTGCCACTGCTGCTTGACGAACATTACACCACCCCCGGGGCCGACCTCCAGGGGACCCGCCAGGGCACCCTATTATTTTGTGTTGTGTTGTGTTGTGTTGTGTTGTGTTGTGTTGTGTTGTGTGGTGTGGTGTTGTGTTGTGTGGTGTTATGTGGTGTGGTTTTGTGTAGTGTTGTTTTGTGTAGTGCTGTGTTGTGTCGTGTCGTTTTGTGTTCTTTTGTGTCGTCTTGTGTCCTTTTGTGTCGTGGTGTGGTATGGTGTGATGTGGTGTAGTGTAGTGTTGGGTAGTGTTGGGTATTGTATTGTATTGTAGTGCAGTGTAGTGTAGTGAAGTGTGGTGTGGTGCGATGTCGTGTGTTGTGTTGTGTTGAGTTGTGTTGTGGGTTGTGTTGTGTCATGGTGTGGTGTGGTGTGGTGTGGTGTGGTGTGGTGTGGTGTGGTGTGGTGTAATGTAGTGTGGTGTGGTGCGTTTTGGTGCGTTGTGGTGCGTTGTGGTGCGGTGTGTTATGTTGTGTTGTGTTGTGTTGTGTTTTGTTGTATTGTGTTGTGTTGTGTTGTGTTGTGTTGTGTTCTTTTGTGTTCTGTTGTGTGGTTTTGTGTAGTGCTGTTTTGTGTAGTGTTATGTTGTGTCGTGTCGTTTTGTGTCCTTTTGTGTCCTTTTGTGTCCTTTTGTGTCGTTTTGTGTCGTGGTGTGGTATGGTATGGTGTGGTGTGGTGTAGTGTGGTGTGGTGAGTTGTGTTGTGTTGTGTTGTGATCTGTTGTGTTCTCTTGTGTTGTTTTGTGTAGTTTTGTGTTGTGTTGTGTCGTGTTGTGTAGTGTCATGTCGTTTTGTGTCGTGGTGTGGTATGGTATGGTGTGGTGATGTGTGGTGTGGTGTGGTGTGGTGCGTTGTGGTGTGGTGTGTTGTGGTGTGTTGTGTTGCGTTGTGTTTTGTTGTATTGTGTTGTGTTGTGTTGTGTCGTAACGTTTTGTGCCGGTATGTATCGTGGTGTGGTATGGTGTGGCGTGGTGTGGTGTGGTGAAGTGTGGTGTGGTGTGGTGTGGTGTGGTGTGGTGTGGTGTGGTGCGTTGTGTCGTGTAGTGTTGTGTCATGTTGTGTTGTGTTGTGTTGTTGTGTGGTGCGGTGTGGTGTGGTGTGGTGTGGTGTGGTTTGGTGTGGTTTGGTGTGGTGCGGTGTGGTGTGGTGTGGTGAGTTGTGTAGTGTTGTGTTGTGTTCGCAACACGATCGCATCGATCATCTCCTCATTAACACCATCAGTACTACCAATCTCACCATGACCATCATCATCACTCCTACGTATAGCATCATCTATTTCACAACCATCACTCCATACTATACCAATATACCATGCACGTAAGTACACAACATACAATGCTATGCTACACCATGCCATGCCCCACTATTATACCATTGTACTATGCATGTAGGTATAAACCATTCAATGTCATGCTATGCTGCACCATGCCATACCATACCAATATACCATGCAAGTACAGCAAGGGGTGGCAGCATGGAACCTTCACATGTTGTCTCAGCTGCATGCGAAGCAGGGAACACAACTAAGCGTGATTATGGCTCGCACCATGAATATCGGAGTTGAACTGAGAGGGCAGAGGCGTGAGCTGTGAGCTGATCGAGAATAATGACGTTGAATTGTGCACAATTGGTGCGTCCTACAAGAATTGAATTGCGCACAACGAATTGGTGCGTCCGGCAAGAATTGAATTGGTGCGCACAACGAATTGGACCAAGCCGGGCCAAGCCGCCCCTGCGAGGACCAGTGACGTGTACCTCGCCCCTGCGAGGACCAGTGACCCGCAGTGACGTGTACCCGATACCCGCCCCTGCGAGGCCCAATGACGTGTACCACCCACCTTACGTGCTGAACCGACGTTGGCAACTGGTCGTATGCCAAATCATATACCATTACATGTTCGGCATACGGGTACATGTTTCGCCTCGATTCTTTGACGAAAATTCCGTTCCCAAACTTATGTATGCGCACACGTTTAGATGGTACGAATTTGAAATGTTGAAAAATGTTACCCAATAATTGTAGCTTTGGGCCCCAAAAGCACAAACCTTGGCTCCTTTTATTGAATTGCGATGCTCACATGTGGTCTTGTGAGAATCTGTCCGGTATCAACAAGTCTTATTATTGGTATATTTAGCTTTCCGGAGTGATATAACCGAAACGTCACAGGGAATGAACTAAAGGGTTGTAATAGCTTACAGGTGCGAGATAGCTACCGGGCAGGAGAGCCCGGTATATGAAGAAGATGGAGGCAGTACATCAAGGTACTGCCGGCATGGCGCGTGGCCGAGGCCAACGGCACAGCAGGAGACACGTCAGGTAGTAAGACCTACGTGCTCTATAGTCACTCTAGAGAAGGTATGAAACTCATACAATAACAGTATATCTCATATAATGTTTCATTTTTTTGTGATTTGAAGTGAAACCTGAAAAGGAAGTTGTGACAGACACACACGGACACACACGTTTTTGACATACTAATCCCTGAATCTAAATTTTCGATTTGTTTCATTCGGGTATCTGGAGATATTTTTCATTCGGGTTTCATCCTTGCGGTCAACGATTGTACTCCCAAAGCCAATACACGTAGGATTTATATCGAGTATTCGAGTTCATTCAGGACCAAGTCGGTAGAGGTGTAACCTTGAGTGCTTTAATAAGTTGGTGTATGTCAGGTGTATGTGGAACTCTGGTTTCTATCCCCGCGCCCCGCGCCCCACTGCCGAGTCAACAGCCTGGCAAGGAAACTGACGTGGGCTCGAAGTAGCGGGGACCTATAGACCAGGTATACCTGGCAGGTACGCCCGGGTACGCCCGGGTACGCCAGGTGAGGGGCAGGGGCCTGGGGCAGGGGCGGGCAGGGGCGGGCTTGGTCCACACCGATACCGACCTAGTGACAGTGTACGCACATATTTGTTTTTTGCAGATTGCCAAATAAAAGTTGCTTCCCCCGCACTGACGTCAAATTTCGGGCGTCAGAAAGGGTTGACAAGTTTTGCAAGTAAAAGGATTCAAATATTCAAGGGAGCGTCGAAGCACAGCAGCCCTATACTGTTCGACAAAACATTAAGGAGCAGCTTCCATCTTCAGTATCATATCAGTCGAACAGCCCCAGTCGTAGCACACCATCCGAGTGTCGAAGCACAACAGCCCCACTGTTTTAGGAGACGAAAGGCCAAGAAACGAACGTACAGCGGTAGAGTCGAAGGAGCAGTTCTTTAGGTGCGGCTTCAGCAGGGAGAGCAGAAAGAACAGGGATATGAGGGCCACATTCCGATCCACCGTATTGGACTGCTGGCGGGACCCTAGGCTTCGATGCCCGACCTCCATCGGCACTTTCAGGCCCAGGGCCGGGAGAAACCTTTGCGCACCCATACGGGCGAACGCATCGAAGGATCATAACATGCCTGTTCAGGTACGTACCCTCCTCTTTGCATGCGTGGTTTTGAAGGGCGAAGGTTGTGATCTTTAAACGAATGGTCGTGAGGGGTGTCAGTAGTGACTGGTACCACCATCATAGAGGTGGGATGGGTTGTGACAAATACATGTTTGGTTATCGTGAAGGAAGGAAGTTGACGACGGAAGGAAGTTACCGTTTGCACACATGGTTGCAAAGGGTGTGGGTTGTGACATCTACATGCATGGTTGCGAAGGGTGTGGGTTGTGACGTTTTCACACATGGTTGCCAAGGGGGGGGAGTTGTGACATTTACTCTCATGGTTGCGAAGGGTGTGGGTTGTGAGGTCTACACGCATGGTTGCGAAGGGTGTGTGTAGTGACATTTACACGCATGGTTGCGAAGGGTGTGGGTTGTGACGTCTACATGCATGGTTGCGGAGGGTGTGGGTTGTGACGTTCTCACACATGGTTGCAAAGGGTGTGGGTTGTGACGCTTACATGCATGGCTGTGAAGGGTGTGGGTTGTGACTGTTACATGCATGGCTGTGAACAATGTGGGTTGTGACGTCTACATGCATGGTTGCAAAGGGTGTGGGTTGTGACATTTACATGCATGGTGCGGAGGGTGTGGGTTGCTGTCTACATGCATGGTTTCGGAGGGTGTGGGTTGTGACGATCTCACACATGGTTGCAAAGGGTGTGGGTTGTGACGCTTACATGCAGGGCTGTGAAGGGTGTGGGTTGTGACGCTTACATGCATGGCTGTGAAGGGTGTGGGTTGTGACGCTTACATTCATGGCTGTGAAAGGTGTGGGTTGTCACGCTTACATGCATGGCTGTGAAGGGTGTGGGTTGTGACGCTTACATGCATGGCTGTGAACGATGTGGGTTGTGACGTCTACATGCATGGTTGCAAAGGGTGTGGGTTATGACATTTACATGCATGGTTGCGAAGGGTGTGGGTTGTGACGTCTACATGCATGGTTGCGGAGGGTGTGGGTTGTGACGATCTCACGCATGGTTGCAAAGGGTGTGGGTTGTGGCGCTTACATGCATGGCTGTAAGGGTGTGGGTTGTGACGGTAGCATGCATGGCTGTGAACAGTGTGGGTTGTAACGCTTACATGCATGGCTGTGAACGGTGTGTGTTGTGACAGAACCTCACGCCATTTGGGTTGAAGGGGTGTTTGGTTTGTGGCGCTTTTACCTGCATGGGCTGTAAGGTGTGGGTTGTGACGTAACAGGCATGGCCTTGTGAAAACAGGAGTGGGTTTGTAAACGCTAAAGGGCAAATGGCCTGTGAACGGTGTGTGTTGTGAACGTCTACAAATAATTGGTTTGCAAAGGTGTGGGTTTGAAGTTTGCATGCAATGTTTGTGAAAGGGGTGTGGGTTTGTGACGTTTAACAATGCATATCTGTGAAAGGGTGGGTGGTTGTGGAGCTGTTGTACAATGGCGTGGGTTTGGGAAGGGTGTGGGTTGTACGCGTACCGAATGCTGAGGTTGCGAAGGGTGTGGTTTTTTGTGACGTCTTACATGCGTGGAGTTGCGGAGGGTGTGGGTTTGAGTGTTTTCTCCCCACCTGGTTGCAAGGTTGTGGGTTTGGGCCGCTTTCAATGCAGCTGTGAACCGTAGCGGGTTGTGACGCTTACATGCATGGTTGTGAAGGGTGTGGGTTGTGACGTCTACATGCATGTTTGCGAAGGGTGTGGGTTGTGATGCTACACTCATGGTTGCAAAGGGTGTGGGTTGTGACGCTTACATGCATGGATGTGAAGGGGGTGGGTTGTGCACTTACATGCATTGTTGCGAAGGGTGTGGGTTGTAACATTAACACAAATGGTTGTGAAGGGTGTGGGTTGTGACATTTACATGCATGGTTGCGAAGGGTGTGGGTTGTGACGTCTACATGCATGGTTGCAAAGGGTGTGGGTTGTGACATTTACATGCATGGTTGCAAAGGGAGTGGGTTGTGACGTTTGCATGCATGGCTGTGAAGGGTATGGGTAGTGCATTGTCTGCTACCTAAGACAAACCTATAACAATGTTCGCCTCTCTTCTGCCTACCGACAGTCCAACAGCTTTGGCACATTCTCCTAAACCCTAAACCCTCCTGCCTGCAACAGTCCAACAGCTTTGGCACATTCTCCTAAACCCTAAACCCTCCTGCCTGCAACAGTTCAACAGCTTTGGCACATTCTCCTAATCCCTAATCCCTAAACCCTAAACCCTCCTGCCTGCAACAGTCCAACAGCTTTGGCACATTCTCCTAATCCCTAATACCTAAACCCTAAACCCTCCTGCCTGCCAACAGCCCAACAGCTTTGGCATATTCTCATCATCATCATCATCATTGTCATTGTCATTGTCAACCTCCCCGCCTCTAATGTTGCATGGCGACGCATGAACCCCCAGGGCTCCGCCATGCGATGGCTACACAGCAATCCTGAGATCACACCCTAACTACACACCCACTACCTACCCTCCTGCCTACCAACAGATTTGGCACATTCTCATCATCATCATCATCATTCTCTCAACCTCCCCACCTCTATTGTTGCATGGCGACGCCGTGCGATGACTACACAGCAATCTTGAGACCACACCCTCACTACCCACCCACTACCCAACCTCACTACCCACCCACTACACCCCCTCACTACCCACCGACTACCTTCCCTAACTACCCACCCACTACCCACCCTCCTGCTTACCAACAGTCCAACAGATTTGGGACGCTCTCGTCACAGAGCGATACAAGATTAGAGGAGTCCCGCAAGTACTTCCGCACGGTAAATTTTGTTTAGGGTTTAGGGTTTAGGATGTAGGGTTATGTTTAGAGTTTAGGGTTGAAGGTTTACGGAGCAGGTACTTCCGCACAGTAAATTATGTTTAGGGTTTACGGTTCAGGGTTATGTTTAGGGTTTAGGGTTAACGGAGCAAGTACTTCCGCACTAAACTTAGCATTTTTAAAATCATAAATTTCACTCATGGTGCGATTTCCAAAAAGGACTTCATGCTGTCAATAAGTGTGGCCGGGGTATCTAGGGGGGGGGGGGGGGGGGGGGGGGGGGGGGGGGGGGGTAGGGGCACGTACTTCCGTATGGTGAATTGACATTTTTTAAATCATTGATTTCATCCATGGCGCAGTTTCCACACAGTGTTTCATGCTGTCACTCAGGTAGCACAGCGAGGCTGGGGTATCTAGGGGGAGGGTAGGGGCACGTACTTCCGTATGGTGAATTGACATTTTTTAAATCATTGATTTCATCCATGGTGCAGTTTCCACACAGTGTTTCATGCTGTCACTAAGGTAGCACAGCGAGGCTGGGGTATCTAGGGGGAGGGTAGGGGCAAGTACTTCCGTATGGTGAATTGACATTTCTTAAATCATTGATTTCATCCATGGTGCAGTTTCCACAAAGTGTTTCATGCTGACAATAAGTTAGCACAGCAAGGCTGGGGGATCTAGGGGGAGGGGAGGGGAAAATACAGCAAAGATGCTTGGTTCACAGAACAGAAAAAGACATGCGTGCCATCCCCTCTCCAATATGCAGGTTGGTAACGACGTTCCCCCCAATGAGAGCAAAACCTACAGCAAAGGATGCTTGGGGTTCACAGAACATAAAACCCCCTTTGCGTGCCATCCCATCCCAATATCAGGTGTACGAATTTCCCCAAAATGGGAAGCAATTAACCGCCAGCAAAGGGGGGGAAAAAAAAAAGATGCTTGGTTCACAGAACATAAACACATGCGTGCATCCATCTCAATATGCAGGTGTACGACTTTCCCCAATGGGAGCAACACCTCCAGCAAAGATGCTTGGTTCACAGAACATGAACACATGCGTGCATCCATCTCAATATTCAGGTGTACGACTTACCCCAATGGGAGCAAACCGTAGCAAGCAAAGATCTTGTTTCACAGAACATAACCAAATGCGTGCATCATCTTCAATATTTGGTGTACTACTGTAACCCAATGGGAAGCAAGAACCTCCAGCAAAGAGGCTTGGTTTCACAGAACCAGGACAACATGCGTGCATCCTCTTCGAATATTCAGGTGGGTACGACTTACCCCAATGGGAGCAACACCTACAGGCAAAGATGGCTTTGGTTCACAAGAACATAACACATCGGCAATCCATCTCATATTCAGTGTACGAGCTTTTCCCCAATGGGAGCAACACCTTACAGCAAAAGATGCTGGGTTTCCACAGAACATAAACATGCGTCATCCATCCTTCATATCAGGTGGTAACACTTTTCCCCAATGGGAGCAACACCTACAGCAAAGATGCTTGGTTCACAGAACATAAACCCCTTGCTGCCCATCCAATCTTCAATATGCAGGTGTACGAAACTTAACCCCATGGGGGGAACACCTACTGCAAAAGATGCTTTGGTCACAGAAAACGATAAGCACATGCGTGCAATCCAGCTCACTCAATATTCAGGTTTTGTACACTTACCCCAATGGTAAAAGCAAACACCTACCAGCAGGATGCTTTGGTTTACAGAACATGAAAGCACAGGCGTGCTCCATCTTTAAATATTGCAGGTGTAACACTTACCCAATGGGAGCAACACCTACACCAAAGATGCTTGGTTCACAGAACATAAACACATGCGTGCATCCATCTCAATATGTAGGTGTACGACTTTCCCCAATGGAGCAAAACACTAACCAGCAAAGAAATGCTGTGTCACAGAAAACATAAACCCCCCTTTGCCGTGCATACGATCTCAATAGGCAGGTGGTACGACTTTCCCCCATGGGAGCCAACACCTACCAGCAATATGCTTGGGTTCACAGAACATAAACACAATGCCGGTCCATCCATCTCAATTAATGCTGGTGGACGAGAACTGTCCCCCCAATGGAGCAACAACTAACGCAAAGATGCGTAGTTCACAGAACATAAACAAAATGCGTGCATCCCATCTCCAATATTTCGGTTTTACGACCTGTTTCCCCAATGGAACAACACCTCCACAAAGATGCTTGGTTCACAGAACCAATAAAACGTGCGTGGCCCATGCCATTCTCAATATTCAGGTGTTAACGACTTACCCAATGGGGAGCAAACTCCAGCAAAGATGCTTGGTTCACAAGACCATAAACACATGAATGCGTTGCTCCATTCTCATATGCAGGTGTACGACGTTCCCAATGGGACAACACTCCAGCAAAAAGATGGCTTTTGGTTCACAGAAAATGAACACCATGCTGCATCCAATCCCTCAATATTCAGTGTACGACTTAAAACCTCATGGAGCAACCATCCTACAGCAAAGATTCCTTGGGTTTCACAGAACATGAAAACACATGCAAGGCCGTGCATCCATCTCAATAGTCAGGTGTCGACTTTACCCCAATGGAGCAAATACCTCCCAGAAAAGATTGCTTGGTTCCCACAAGAACATGAACCACTGCGGCAATCCAGCTCCAATATTCAGTGGTACGACTTACCCCATGGGGAACCAACACCTCAGCAAGAATGTTGGTTCACAGAACAAGATGAACACATGCGTGCAGCCATCCGTCAAGATTCAGGTGTTACGACGTTTCCCCCCAATGGAGGCAACACCTACAGGCCCAAAGAATGCTGGTTCACAGAACATAAACACCATGCTGCATCCACTCAAGATTCCAGGGTGTAACACTTTTCCTTCCCCAATGGGAAGCACACTACAACAGCAAAAGATGCCTTTGGGTTCACAGAACATAAACCCCTTGCGTGCATCCATCTCAATATGCAGGTGTACGACTTACCCCAATGGGAGCAACACCTACTGCAAAGATGCTTGGTTCACAGAACATAAACACATGCCGTGCCAATCTCCATTCTCCATAGTCAGGTGTACACTTACCCCCCGGGGAGCACACCTACAGCAAGATGCTTGGTTTCACAGAACATGACAAATGCGTTGCATCCATCTCAATTTCAAGTGTTAAGACTACCCCAATGGAAAGCCCAACAAACCTTCCCAGCAAAGATGCTTGGTTCACAGAACATAAACACATGCGTGCATCCATCTCAATATGCAGGTGTAAACCGACTTTTATTGTTCCCCAATGGGAGACACTAACCAAGCAAAGATGCGTGCTTTGGTTCAAAGAACATAACCCCTTGGCCGTGCTTCCCCATCTCAATAAATGCAGTGTAGCAACTTTTCCCCCAATGGAGCAAAACACCTCCAGCAAAGATCTTTGGTTCACAGAAACAAAACACATGCCCGTGCATCAGTCAAAAAAAAAAAAAATGCTGTGTAATCGATTCCCCCAAATGGGAGCAACACCTACAGCAAAGATGCTTAGTTCACAGAACATAAACCCCTTGCCGTGCATCCATCTCAATATTCAGGTGTACGACTTTCCCAATGAGCAACACCTAACAAGCAAAATGACTTTGTTTCACGGAACATAAACACGTGCGGTGGCATCCTCTCAATATTCCAGGTGTACGACTTAACCCCAATGGACAACACCTCCACAAAGATGACTTGGTTCACCAGACTAACACCATTTGCCGTGCTCCATCTCAATATGTCAGGTGGTAAACAGACGTTTCCCCAATGGGAGCAAACACCTCCAGCAAAATTCTTGGTTTCAACAGAACAAGGAACACCTGCGTCCATCCATCTCAATATGCAGGTGTCGACTTTAAACCCCAATTGGAGCAACAACCTACAACAAAGAAAATGCTTTGGTTTCACAGAAACATTAAAACCCCTTGGTGCCTCCATCTAATATTCAGCGTGTACGACTTTTTCCCCCAATGGGAGCAACCACCTACCAAGATTGCCCTTGTTCACAAACATAACACATGCGTGCATCCATCTCAATATGCTGGTGTACGACTTCCCCCAATGGGAGCAACACCTACAGCAAAGATGCTGTTCCATAGAACATAAACAACAAGGGCGGCATCCATCTTCAATATTAGTGGTAACGACTTTGTTTCCCTTCCCCAATGGGCAACAAACCTAGCAGCCAAAAAGGATGCTTGGTTCAACCAAAACAATAAACACCTTTTGCGTGCATCCATCTCAATATTCAGGTGTACGACTTTCCCCAATGGGAGCAACACCTCCAGCAAAGATGCTTGGTTCACAGAACATAAACACATGCGTGCATCCATCTCAATATGCAGGTGTACGACGTTCCCCAATGGGAGCAACACCTCCAGCAAAGATGCTTGGTTCACAGAACATGAACACATGCGTGCATCCATCTCAATATTCAGGTGTACGACTTACCCCAATGGGAGCAACACCTACAGCAAAGATGCTTGGTTCACAGAACATGAACACATGGTGGCCATCCAATCTCCATATTCAGGTTGCGACTTTCCCCCCCCCAATGGGAAGCAACAAACCTACAGCAAGAATGCTTTGGTTGGTTCACAGAACATAACACATGCCGTGCCATTCCAGCCATTCAATGTATTGCAAGGTTGTAACGACTTTACCCCCATGGGAGAAACACCTACAAAGCAAAGATGCTTGGTTCACAGAACATAAACCCCTTGCGTGCATCCCATCTCAATATGCAGGTGTACGACCTTTTTACCCAAGTGGAGCAACACCTACCTGCAAGATGCCTTGGTCACAGACATAAACACATGCGTGCATCATCTCAATAGTCCAAGGTTAAACGACTTACCCCAATGGGAAAAAAAGCCAAACACCTCCAGCCAAAGATTCTTGGGTTTCAACAGAACATAAACACATGCGGTGCATACATCGCAATATTCAGTGTTGTACACTTCCCCAATGGGGTGGTGCACCGCCAGCCAAATCCAGACTGGATTGACCAGGCCCGTCTTATTCATCCTTCACATCCCCACTCATTTCTCAACATCCAAAAAAAACAGTCCGCCTCCCTGGGTCTGGTGGCCAGCCATCAGCGGCCCCCTGCTGAATTGTCTACATGCCAAATTGGTTTGTTACGATACGGGCCCCAGCTACCACGCCCTGGGCTCCCCCACTTTTTTTTTGCTACGGACCGCGCTGGTTTCCGCTTCAATCACCAACACCGCAGTGGCGCTGTCCCTGCCCTGCTTGTGTTCCGCCAACCAACAAAAAGCTAATGCCCGTTGGGACGGAGGCCTCCAATGTGGGGAAGCGGGGATGCTTTAAAAAAACCGCAGCCGGAAACCTGATGTGCCATTGTAAGGTGGGTTGGTGTGTTGTTGTTGAATCGAGTGGGTAGGGGTGGGGGTGGGGTTGGGGTCAGGGGGGGGTGCGCAACCAGACCTGTTTCGAACCAACACCAGCTATGCTTGTTGGGATGGGGCTAAACAAACGTGGAGTGGGATCTAAAAAAAACCGAAAGCCAGGGAACCTGATGCCGCAATGAAGGTGGTGTGGTGGTGGTGGGTGTTTTTTTATTGGTGGGGGTGCCCTGGTGGGTGAATGTTGGTTGATGAATGGTAGGGTTTGGTGGGGGTTGGGGGTCGGGGTCTCAACCGACCTTTTTCGCACCAACACGACCCTTATGCTCTTGGGATAGGCTAACAAACGTGTGAGGTGGGAATGCTAAATGATGCCGGACCTGAAAAGGCATAATGGGTAAGTGACCCTCTTATTGGTGGAGGGGGTGATGGTGGGTGGTGGGGGCCCAACCCGCAGCCGGAGACCCTGAATGCTATGGGGAAGTTACCTACCTTTTTATTGATGGTGTGGGATGGTGGTGGTGGGTAAAACCTCAGACAGCCGGGACTGAAGGCGTATGGGAAGGACCTTTCCTTATGTTTTGGTTGGGTGGTAGTGATGTTTTTTGCCCGGGCGGGTAGGTTGGGGTGGGTGGGGGGGGGGGGTGGTGGGGGGGCTCAAACCGCAGCCCAGACCCTGATGGCGAGGGTAAAGTAGTGGTGCTAATGGTGTTTATTGGTAATGGTGGGGGTGGTGGCTGGTGATGTTTTGGTGTGATGGGGTGGTAGGTTTGTGGGTGGGGGGTGAGGGTGCGTCAAACCAAACCGCAGGCCGGGACCTGATGTGGGTAGGTAAGGTGGTGTTGTGCTGGGTGGGGGTTTAATTGTTATCGATGAGGGGTTGCCTGTTGATATTTGTTGTTGATAAGGGTGGTAGGGTTTGGGGGTGGGTTGGGGGAGGTGTCAACCGCAGCCCAGACTGATGCGCATGTTAAGGTGTTGGTTGCTGGTGGGTGTTGTTGTTGATAGGGTGGTAGGTTGGGGGTGGGGGGGTGGGGGGGGGCAACGCAGCCCAGACTTGAGCGTATGGTAAAGAGTGGGTGGTGCGGGTAAGTGTTTATTGTATTGGTTGGTGTGGTCTTTTGTATGTTTGTTGTTTATAGGGTCTTTGGTAGGCTTGGGTGGGGGGGTGGAAGGGGTCCAACCGCAAGCCCAACTTGAGGCCGGTTATGGTAAAGGTTGGTTTGGTGCTTAAGTGTTAATTGTGTAATGGTGTGTGGTGCTGGTGATGTTGTTGTTGATAGGGTGGTAGGTGGGGGGTGGGGGGTGGGGGGGTCAACCGCAGCCCAGACTTGAGGCGTATGGTAAGGTGGTGGTGCTGGTAGTATTATTGTTATTGGTGGTGTGGTGCTGGTGATGTTGTTGTTGATAGGGTGGTAGGTTGGGGGTGGGGGGGGTTTGGGGGGGTGGTTCACCCGGTCGCATCCCAGGCCCATAGGCGTATGGGTACAGGTGGGTGGTCTGGGTAGTAATTATTGTTATTTGGTGGGTGTTGGTGGCTGGTTGATGGTTGTTGTGATTCGGGTGGTTCGAGTTTGGGGGTTGGGGGGGTTCAACCGCCTCCCCCGGCCTGCGGCAGTATGGTAAGGTGGTGGTGCTGGTCGTCTTCTTGTTAATTACTTGGTGTGTGGTGCGGGTGATTTTGTTGTTGCTAGGGGTTGTAGGTTTGGGGTGGGGGTGGGGGGGGGGTCACCCCGCATCCCCGAAACTTTGAAAGGCGTATGGTTAGTTGGTTGTGCGGTCTGTTATTGTGTATTGGTGGTGTGTGGCTGGTGATGTTTTTTGTTGGTTGATAAGGGTGGAAGAGTTTGGGGGTGGGTGGTGGGGGGGTCAACCGCAAGCCAAGACCTTGAGGCGTTGGTTAAAGGTGGTGTGCGCCTGGTAGTTATTATGTTATTGGGTGGTGTGGTGCTGGTGGATGTTGTGTGTTGATAGGTGGTAGGTTTGGGGGTGGGGGGGTGGGGGGTCAACCGCAGCCCAGACTGAGGCGTAATGGTAAAAGGTTGGTGGGTGCTGGGTAGTATTAATTGTTTATTGGTTGGTGGTGGGTTGCTGGTGATGTGTTTGTTTTGTTTTGATAGTGGGTGTCGGTTTGGGGGTGGGGGGGGTGGGGGTTTTCCGAACCGCAAGCCCCGACTTGCGGCGTCCCCTGGATCCGGTGGTGGTCTGGTAGTGGTTCTTGGTTATTGGTGGTGTGGGTGCTGGGTGATGGTTTGTGTTGATAGGGTGGTAGGTGTTGGGTGTGTGTGTGTTGTGGGGGGGGGGGGGGTAGTGTGGGGGGGGGGGGGGGGGGGGGGTCAACGCATCCCAGCCAATAGGGCCCCGTATTGTTTAAGGGTGGTGGTGCTGGTAATGTGATGTTTTATGGGTGGTGTGGTGCTGGTGATGTTGTTGTTGATAGGGTGGTAGGTTGGGGGTGGGGTGAGGGGAGGGGTTGCTCAACGGCAGTGGAGACGGAATACATATGGTTGCATTCCAGACAAGGACATGACAGCCAGCAAGTCCAACCTACCCAGCCTACCCGACCCCCTCCATCAGTACCCCCCTCATACCTACCAGCCCACCGTACCCACCCTCATACCACCAGCCCCCCGTTACCCCACATCATACCTACCAGGCCCACCGTACCCCCCACCCCCGTCATACACTTACCAGCCCCACCGTTACCCACCCTCATACATACAAAGCCACCGTACCACCCTCACAAAACCCCCAGCCCACCGTACCCACCCTCATACCTACCAGCCCACCGTACCCACCCTCATACCTACCAGCCCACCGTACCCACCCTCATACCTACCAAGCCCCACCCGGTACTCCCCTCCACACCCCCACCCACCGTACCCACCTCAATACCTACCCCCCACCACCATTTGTGGTCCCCCCGTACCAGGTGTTTACCTGCGCCCTGACAAAGACGTGATAGCCAAGCAGTCTCACCCACCCACCATCCTACCTACCTACATATTCACCTGCCCTCCTACCTACCCACCCCACCGAATACCCTCAAATCTACCCAACCCCCCCCCCCGCCACGTTCCCTACCGCCACCCCCCCCCTTCCTAAACCCCCCCACACCCACTTCCCTAACCGAACCTACTTTACCTACCCAACCCCACCCACCCACCCACCAGTCGCGTCCCCCCTTCCCGGGGGTGTCCCACACTTTGCCTTCCCCCAGCGAGGACTGGCAAGCCAACCAGTTCCCCAACGATTAAACTAAACCCACCCCTCCTACCTCCCACCACCGGACCCCTAACCTACCCACCAAACCTACCAAAAACCACCCTCGAACCTAACCCACCCCTCCTACCTACCCTCCAACCTACCCACCCCCCTCCCTACCTCCACTCCACCCTCCCCTACCCTAACCCTCCCAACATACCCACCACCCCCTCCGACCTACCCACTAAACCTAACATACCACCAACCTACCCACCCCACCCAACCTAACCCACACCCCACCCTTCACTAACCGACCCACCAACCTAACCCACCCACCCATCCTACCCACCCTAAACCCTACCTGAACAACCCACACAATCCAAAACCCAACCCACCCTCCCTACCTAACCCCACCAACCCTACCCAACCCACCCCCTTCCTACCTACACCACCAACCAACAACCCCACAACCCTCCTACATACCCACCAACTACCCCACCAACCCCTCTCTAGACCTACCCACCAACCTACCCCACCCCACCATCCTAAAACCCTACACCACCTGTACCTAACCCACGCAGCCCACCAACCTACCCACCTACCTATACCCACCACCAACCTACCACCCACCCCCTCCTAACCTACCCACCAACCTACCCACCCCCCTCCGACCTACCACCCTACCGACCCCACCCAAACCCTCCCCCTACTCCCGTACCTCCCACCCACCCTACCCCCACCCACCCCCTTCCCTTACCTACCCCAACCCCAAAACCATCCTATCCTACCCCCCACCACCCTTCCCCTACCTACCCACCCCACCTCCTACCTGCCCACCAACTACCCAACCAACCTACCACCCACCCGCCCAAACCCTAAAACCCACCACCCCTCCCCCTACCTACCCACCACCTACCCTTTCCCCACCCTTCCTACCCTACCCCTAACCCACCACATACCCACCCACCCTCCCTACCTAACCCCTCCTACCCTAACCCACCACACCTCCCTACCATACCACCCACGCCTTCCTACCTACCAACCAACCCTCCTACCAACCTGCACCAACCCCTACCCTACCCTACCAAACCTACCCACACAACAACCGAACCACCAACCGACCCAAACCACCCTCCTACCTGGGGCCCACCAAACCCTACCCCCCACCAACTAAAACCCTACCCACCAACCTAAACCCACCCCACCCTCCTACTTACCACAACCTATCAACCCACCCCCTCCTACTAAACCCACCAACCTATCAACCCACCACTAACCCCACCCAATCCTCCTACCTACAACACCAACCTACCCACCCATCCGCCCTACCCACCCCCACCAACTACACACCCACCCTCCTTCCCCTCCTCCCAACCTACCCACACCACCCTCCTCCTACACACCAAAACTAACCCACCCACCGCTTTCCCTAAACTACCCAACCAACACTAACCCACAACCCTCCTACCTACCACCAACTACCTAACCCCACCAACCCTCCTACCCTCCCACACACCCCCTCCCTCCCTAACCCTCAACCTACCCACCCCCCTAACTACTAACACAACCACCCTAACCACCCACCCTCCTAACACCACCCATCCACCTACCCACCCCACCCCAACATCCTTACCCACCCTCACCTACCCCACCCACCCGCCTACCTACCCACCACCCCTAACCCACCCACCCGCCTAACACCCCACCCACCCCCCCAACCGAACCCATCCCTCCTACTCCCCACCAACTACCCCACCCACCCTCTACCCACCTACCCACCAACTACCACCACCACCCCTCCGACCTTTACCCCACGTCTAAACACACCCTCACTACCCACCCCCACCAACCTTGACCCCACCCACCCTCCGACACAACACCACCAAACCTACCCACTAACCTACCCACCCAACCTACCCACCCAAACCATCTAACCTACCCACCAACCTACCCACACAACCTAATAACCTACCCACCAACCTAACCCACCAACCTCCTAACCCTACCCACAACCAACCACTACCCTACCCACCTACCTACCCACCAACACCTACCACCCCCCCACCCTCTCGTACCTACCCAACCAACCTACCCACCCAACCCCTCCATCCTACCAACCTACCTACCCCCACCCACCCCATCCCTACCTACCCACCACCCACCCGACCCAATGACCCCTGCTACCCCACCCACCCTTTGGATCCCGTCCCAAAGGGTGTCCAAAAACCCCCTGCTTCCCAGAAAGAGGTGTGGCAAGCCCAAGCCCCAAGTCCCAAACCACCCAACCCACGCAACCGACCCCACCCTACGCGTCCACCTTACCCAAAACCTACCTACCCTCAACCCAACCCACCCACCCCCCCCCCCCTCGCACCACCCCACACCCCAACCCACCCACCCAACCCCCCGAACCCCCACCCCTGCCTACCCACCCACCCTTCGGTGCCCCTTTTCCCCAGGGTGTCACAAAATGCAAAATGACGTTCCCAGACAGGACGTGGCAGCCAAGCATCCAAACCAACCCACACACGCCCACCTACCCACCTAACGCTCCCCTACCTACCCACCTCCCACCCTCCCGACCACCCACCCCACCGCCAACACCAACCCCACCCCCAACCCCCCCACCACCGACCCTCCTACCCAACCCACCCCCTTCGGTCCCCCTTTTTCACAAGGGGTGTCACCGTTGTTGCTTTTCCCCCAGAACGAGGGAACGTGGCAAAGCCAAGCGCATTGGGCCCGCTGGATTTGTTGCCTTGGTCAGAACCACGCCCCGCATTTAATCATTTTGTCATCCAACCTGAAGGTGACCCCTTGAAGAGAGTTAGCCCGATCCCCCCACCCCCCCACCGACCCTCCTACCCGCCCCACCCTTCGGTCCCCTTCCCATCTGGTGTCACCAACCTGCTCCCCCAGACGAGGACAGTGGCTGCCACGCGGACATTGGCCCCTGGATTTGTTTCCTTTGTCGAACCACCGCATTCATTTTCATTCAAACCCTAGGTGACCTTGAGAAGGAGCACGGTTATTTTGCCCGAGAGGAACTTCAACTGCTGAAGAAGGCGCCCCATCGTCCGGTGAAGGCCATCCACATCCTGTCCCAGGTAAGGTCTCCCCCCCCCTGTATAAACATCGTCCCGTGAAGGCATCCACATCCTGTCCCAGGAAGGTCTTTATACCCCACCCCACCCCCCCCCCCCGATATATACGCTTGACCGGGAGGAACTCTCCACTGCTTGAAGAAGGCGCCCAATCGTCCGGGAAGGCAATCCACATCCCTGTCCCAGTAAGGTCTGCCCCTACCCCCCCCCCTTGTATGTACTCGCCAGTGAGGCCATCCACAATCCTGTCTCATGTAAGCATTGACACTATGGTGCACAAGTAATAGCGATATGTACATACATATAAGATATATATCTCTATATATATATATATATATCTATATATATATATATTATATATATACATTGCCCGTGAATGCCACCACAATCCTGTCCTAGGTAAGTCTTCCCCCCCCCCCCACCCCCCACCCCCACCCCCTGTATATATCATTGCCCCGGTGAAGACCATTCCCATCCGGTCGCAGGTACTTGGAAATAGGTGCAGCAAGTCCATGTTATAGGGATCTGGGCGGTATATATGTATATTAATATACATTGCCTTTTGAAGGCCATCCACATCCGGTCCCCCAGTAAGGTCTGCTGCCCCCCCCCCCCCCCCCCGCCCCCCCCCCCCCCCCCGCACATACATTGCCCGGTGAAGGCCATCCACATCCTGTTGCAGGTAAACTTGAAAACTATGGTGCAGCAGTACATAGTATATAGGGTATGGACATGTAATATACACTATACGGTAGCATTAAACACGCCACCATCCGCCCACCCACCCCACCCCCCCCCACCCCCACCACCCACCTTATCTTCCATCTAGTCATTCACATAAAACAGCGTCGTGTCGTTTGCTCCAGAGACAGAAAATGAACACAGACTTGACATCTTATATTTTTACATTAATATATTTTAAATGGTAAAAATTGTAAATGGTAAAAATATTACAAGTAATTATTTACATTAATATATGTTTACATTTGTTATGTCCCAGATCCCATATTAGATCTTTCCACCCCATTGTCTATCCATCTAGACATCCACACAATCCACCACACACCTCCACCATCCCCCCACCTACCCCCACCCCACTCCCACCCCACCCAATGTCTATTTATCCAGGTCATCCGCAGCGTAGACATGGGCTCTGAGGACCGGTAGAACATGAACAAGGACTTAACATCTTATCTCTTGGCCTCATTCACACCTCATTCACACAAACACACACACCATAATACCCCCCGCCCCCCCCCCCCCCGCCCCTCAACACACACCACACCATACCCTTGTCTACCCACCTAGCTCATCCGCAACGTAGACATGTGTTCTAAGGACCGGCTCTGAGCGCATCCTCCGCTCCCCTATCCCAGTGCTGTAACACACTTAACACCGCATTCACAACCCCCCGCACCCCCCCCCCCCCCCCCCCACACACACACCGCCATCACACACACACACACACACCACACACACATCTCCCCCACCCACCCACCCCACCCCCACCACCCTTGTCTAATCCATCCAGGTCATCCGTAACGTCTACATTGCGTCTTAAGGATCGGCTGAACAGAACAAGGAATTTGACTTACTCCGCTGCAATCTCCCCACCCCACCCCTTATCTACCCATCTAGTTAGGTCCTCCAAACTTTGACATGTGCTTAAGGCCGGCGAACAGTGAACCAGGACTTGACCTCATTCACACCGTCTTCACACAAACACACACACACCATCTCCCTCTCTCCCCCCCCACAAAACACACAGCAACCCACCCCCCCCCCGCCCCCCCCCCCACATCACACACACACCATCTCCCCACCCACCACCCCTACCAGCCCACCCCCTTGGTCTATCCATCCAGGTCATCCGCAACGGTCGACATGTGCTGTAAGGACCGGCAGAACATGAACGAGGACTTGACTTACTTCAAGGATATGTTGGGCGGCTCTGAGCGCATCCTCCGCTCCCCTATCCCAGTGCTGTACAAACATCACACCGCCCGCTTCTTGTCGCTTCGGCTCATTCACACCTCATTCACACGCATCTTATCTCTTTACCTCATTCACACACACACACTAACCACCCCCTTTATCATCACCTCCCCACCCCCACCCCCTCCCCCACCTACCCAACCCCACCCCCTTATTTACCCACCTAGGTCATCCGCAACGTCGACATGTGCTCTAAGGACCGGCAGAACATGAACAGGGACTTGACGCACTACGAGGATATGTTGGGTGGCTCGGAGCGCATCCTCCGCTCCCCTATCCCTGTGTTGTACACACATCACACCGCTCGTTTCTTGTTACTCTGGCTCACCATTCTGCCCTTCTCGCTGCTCCCTACCCTGGGTGCGTGGACCACCCCTGTGTGCGTTGGCGTCGCCATGGTGCTGTGCGCAATAGAGGAGATTGGGGTCCAATGCGAGGAGCCGTTTGGGTGAGTGGTGTGTGACGTGTGTTTTACGGGAATAGAGTGGTGTTCACTTCCTGTTGCTTTGGCTCACCATTCTACCATTCTACAGTTACCATTTTACCATTCTACAAATTACCATTCTACCATTCTACCATTCTACGAGTTACCATTTTACCATTCTACAAATTACCATTCTACCATTCTACCATTCTACGAGTTACCATTTTACCATTCTACAAATTACCATTCTACCATTCTACCATTCTACGAGTTACCATTTACCATTCTACAATTAACATTCTCCATTCTAATAACTACCATCTAACGAGTTACATTTACAATTCTTTCGACAAAATTAACCACCATTCTACATTCTACTCCATTCTATCTAACTTCTACTACCATTCTACTACGAGTTTCCACCATTTTAACCATTCTACTACAAATTACCATTCTACCATTCTAACCTTCTAACGAGTTACCATTTTATACATTCTACAATTACTATTTAACCATTCACCTTCACGAGTT
>JACBWV010000610.1:60261582-60309082 GCA_013435795.1 Chlamydomonas sp. ICE-L
AGGGGGAAGGAGAGAGAAGAAAAAGAAAAGGAAAAAGGAGAGGGAAAAGGGAAATTCCTAACAAGTCATTCTAAAAACATTCTACCTTCTGACGAGGTCCATGGTCAAGTCTCAATTAACCTCTCCTTCTCCATTCTAACGTTACATTTCCATGCTAAAATTACCATGCCTAACAATTCTACCATTCTCAGTTCCATTTTCCATTCTACAGGTTACCATTCTCCTTCTACCATTCTAATCAAACGAGTACCATTTTGTCCATTCTACATTACCATCAACATTCACATGCTACCATTCTACGAGTTTCTGTACTCTCCATAACCTTCTATCGACCATTCTCCATGCTCAGTTCCATTTTTACCATTCGCATTCCATTCTAACATTCTACGTGCATTTAACCATTCTCAAATTCCGATTCGATCTGAACAATTCCGATTCCAGTTTACCATTCTCAAGTACATTCGACATTCTAAACCATTCACAGTTCCATTTTCCATTCTGTCTACGCAATGACATTCTAATTCTACCAGTCTACATTCGCGTAGTACCAGTTAACCATTCTACATTACTCCAATTACCATGTCATACCATTCTACCATCTATCTAAACGTTTTACAATTTACCATCTACCATTCTACCAGTCAACGAGGTACCATTTACCCTTCCATCCATTCTAACCATTCACCATTCTTCTACATACCGAGTGCACCATTTTACCATTCTACAAATTACCATTCTACCATTCTACCATTCTACGAGTTACCATTTTACCATTCTACAAATTACCATTCTACCATTTTACCATTCTACAAATTACCATTCTACCATTCTCCATCTACTATTTTACCATTACCATTCTCAATTACCATTCTACTTCTCACCCTTCTAACGATTTACCATTTTTACCATGCTACAAATACATCTACCATTCTAAAACCATTCTACTTTACATTTTACATTCGACAAATTAACCATTCTACCAGTTCTACATTCTACAGTTTACATTTTACCATTCTACAAAGTACCATTCTTCCATTCTACCATTCCAATACTACAGTTACCATTTTCCAGTCTATACACATTACCCTTCTACGCCCATTCTAACTATTTTTCCTTTTTACCATTCTACAAATCCCCATCTACCTAACTAACCATTCTATCCATTCTAATAACGAGTTACCCATTTTTAAACCATTCAATTCAATTAAATCCCAATTACCATTCTACCATTCTATACCATTCCCCTATATTTACCATGTTACAATTCTACATTACCATTCTTACCATTCTACCATTCTACGATTGTCCATTTTCGCATTCTACAAATTACCATTCTACCATTCTACATCTAACGAGTTCCATTTTATTACATTCTGCAAATTACCATTCTACAAATCTACTACTACCCATTCTACAGTGTACCATTTTAATCACCATTCTACGAAATTACCATTCTACCATTCTAACCATTCTACGAGTTACCATTTACCATTCTAACAATTACCAGCAGACCAGGCTACCATATCTCTACTAGTTTCACCATTTTAAACCATTCTAACTACAAATTACCAGCTACCATTCCTAACCATCTATCCTAAACGAGTTTCCAGTTTACCATCTAAACAAATGACCATTCTAAAAACCATTCTACATTCAAACGAGTTACCATTTACCATTCTATCTGCAAATTACCAATCTTAACACATTCTAACATTCTACGATTACATTTACCATTCGACAAAATAACCATTCTAAACCATCTAACCATTCTACGAGTTTAACCATTTTACCATTCTACAAATTATCATTCTTCTCTACAATTAAACATTTACCATTCTACACAAAATTAACCATTCCTTTCCATGCTAACCATTCTACGAGTTACCAGTTTCCATTCTACAAATGACCATTCTACCATTCTAACTAAAACGAGTTTACAATTTTACCATTCTATTCGAAACAATTACCATTCGATCAATTCTATCTACCATTTTTTGTTCTACGAGTTACCATTTTAACCATGCTACACATTACCATTCTAACATGCTACCAGTCTACAAATTCTAACGAGTTACCAGTTTACCATGCTACAAAATACACATTCTAAGCATTCTTACCAGTCTACCCATTCTACGAGTTCCATTTTACCCAATTCTACACAAATTACCATTCTATTCTCCATTCTACCATTCGAACGGTTACATTTTCCATTCTAACAAATTACCAATTACTTCCATTCTCCAGCTACGAGTTACCATTTGACAATTCGACAATTAAACCATTCTTCCATTCCTAACCATCTACATTACCATTTTACCATTCTACAATTACAGTCTAACCATTTATCTAAAACGAGTTTTAAACATTTTACCATTCTACAAATTACCATTCTACCATTCTACCATTCTACGAGTTACCATTTTAACCATTCTATAGACAATTACCATGTCTAACCATTCTACCATTCTAAACGACGTACCATTTTATACATTCTAAAAAATACCATTATACCATTCTACCATTCTGACGAGTTACCATTTTTACCATGCTACAATTAACCTTCTCCCATTCTACCATTCGAAACGAGTTACCATGTTAACCATGCTAACAATTACCATTTCTTCCATTCGACCCATTCTACGAGTGAACCATTTTACCATTCTACAATTTACCATTTCTAACTATTTCTATCTCGAGTTATCATTTACCATTCCTACAAATTAGCCATTCTACCGTCTACATTCTACCATTCTACGAGTTTCCATTTTTACCATTCAACAATGCCAATTAACCATGCTACCATTCTACATTCTATGAGTTTACCTTTTAACCATTCTACAATTAACATTCTAACCTTCTAACTAAACATTCTACTATTCTATACAGTTACCATTTTACCATTCTACAATTACCATTCGAACCATTCTACCATTCTAATCCTAACGAGTTTAAAATGTTTACCATCTAACAAATTACCATTCTTAAATCTAACCATTCTACCATTCTAATCTACGAGTTACCATGTTTCCTTCGACCATTACCATTCTAACCATTCATACAATTCTATACGAGTTAACATTGCCATTCTAAACAAAGTTTACCATTCTACCATTCTTCTACCATTCTAAACGAGGTTCCATTTTTACATTCGAACAATTACCATTCTAAAAAACCATTCTATTTCGACTACATTCTACTACCATTTCTACAGTTG
Source organism: Chlamydomonas sp. ICE-L (assembly GCA_013435795.1). NCBI lineage: Eukaryota > Viridiplantae > Chlorophyta > Chlorophyceae > Chlamydomonadales > Chlamydomonadaceae > Chlamydomonas > Chlamydomonas sp. ICE-L. The sequence continues at coordinate 60,264,797 of JACBWV010000610.1, forward strand.
ACCATTTGAAACCATTCTACAAATTACCATTCTATAACCTTCTTCTACTACCATTCTAACGATTACCATTTACCATCTACAAGATAACCATTCTAACCATTCTACTAACCAATTCTAAGTCTAAACGAGTTACCATTTTAACCATTCGACAAATTACCATTCTTCATTCTCTACCATTACTACGATTACCATTTTTTTTAACCATTCTACAAATTACATTATCGACCATCCATTCTACGAGTTACATTTTTACCATTCTACAAATTACCATTCTACCATTCTACAATTCTACGAGTTACCATTTTAACCATCTACAAAGACCAGTCGACCATTCCTCCATTCTTCTACGAGTTTACCATTTTCCATTACTACAAATTTACCATTCGAAACATTCTAATCTAACCAGTCTCGAGTTACCATGTTAACCATTCTAACAAATTACCATGCTTCCATTCTACCAGTCTAAGAGTTACCATTTGAAACCATTCTAGCAAAATTACCGATGCACCATTCATCGACGTTATCATTTTACCATTCGGATCTACAAATGACCATTCTACCATTCTTCGACATTATACGAGTTACCGTGTGTACCAATTCAACAAATTTTAACATTCTAAAAACTACCTAACTCTTAACCATTCTATATTACCATTTTACCATTCTACAAATTTCCATTCTAATCTACCATGCTACCAGTCTAACGAGTTACCATTTTAACAATTCTAACAAATTACCATTCTACATTCTAGTCTACTACTACCATTCAATAAACTACGAGGTACTATTTTACCATTCGACAAATTAACCATCTAAACTTCGACCATTCTAAAACGAGTTACCATTTTTACCATTTATACAATTACCATTCTCATTCTAACTACCATTCTACAAATTAACAGTTTCCAGTCTACAATTACCATTATAACCTGCTACCATTCTAACGAGTACCAGTTTAACCAGTCGACAAATTACCATTTCTACTACATAAACATGCGACCATTCTAAACGAAACGAGTTACCATTACCATTCTACAATTATCGTATAATTATCATTATACCATTCACCGAATTACCATTCTACCATTCTACTATCCTACCATTCTACCATTCACCGAATTACCATTCTACCATTTTACGAATTACCATTTACCTTTTTACCATTCTACTAATTACCATTCTACCATTCTACGAATTACCATTTACCTTTTTACCATTCTACCAATTACCATTCTACCATTCTACGAATTACCATTTACCTTTTTACCATTCTACCAATTACCATTCTACCATTCTACGAATTACCATTTACCTTTTTACCATTCTACCAATTACCATTCTACCATTCTACGAATTACCATTTACCTTTTTACCATTCTACCAATTACCATTTACCTTTTTACCATTCTACCAATTACCATTCTACCATTCTACCAATTACCATTTACCTTTTTACCATTCTACCAATTACCATTTACCTTTTTACCATTCGACCATGCCCACAGCACCCCAGCCTTGGGTTGTGGACAAATGTTGTTGTTGTTTTGTTTTTTGTAGTGCCGGTGCTGGTGCTGCTGCTGTGTTGGGGTGTGCACCATTCCGGTTGTTGTTTTGTTGGTGGTGCTGGTGCTGCTGCTGCTGTGTTGGGGTGTGAACAAATGCTGTTGTTTTGTTGGTGGTGCAGGTGCTGGTGTTGCTGTGTTAAGGTGTGAACAACTGCTGCTGCTGCTGCTGCTGCTGCTGTGTTAGGGTGTGGACAAATGCTGTTGTTTTGTTGGTAGTGCAGGTGCTGGTGTTGCTGTGTTAAGGTTGAACACTGCTGAGCTGGCTGCGTGCTGCGTGTTTTGGGGTGGAAAATGCTGTTGTTTTGTTGGTGGTGCAGGTGCTGGTGTTGCTGTGTTAAGGTGTGAACAACTGTTGCTGCTGCTGCTGCTGCTGCTGCTGTGTTGGGGTGTGGACAAATGCCTGGTTGTTTTTTTTGTTGGTGTGGCAGGTGGCGTTGTTTTCTGTGTTTAAGGTGTGAACACGTTGCGCTGCTGCCTGCTGCTGGCTTGTTGGGGTGTGGGACAATCTGTGGTTTTGTTTGGTGGTGCAGGTGCAGGTGCTGGGGGTGCTTTTAATAAGTTGTGAACAACTGTTGCTGCTGCTGCTGCTGCTGTGTTGGGGTGTGGACAAATGCTGTTGTTTTGTTGGTGGTGCAGGTGCTGGTGTTGCTGTGTTAAGGTGTGAACAACTGTTGATGCTGCTGCTTCTGCTGCTGCTGTGTTGGGGTGTGGACAAATGCTGTTGTTTTGTTGGTGGTGCAGGTGCAGGTGCTAGTGTTGCTGTGTTAAGGTGTGAACTACTGTTGCTGCTGCTGCTGCTGCTGCTCCTGCTGCTGCAGCTGTGTTGGGGTGTGGACAAATGCTGTTGTTTTGTTGGTGGTGCAAGTGCAGGTGCTGGTGTTGCTGTGTTAAGGTGTGAACAACTGTTGCTGCTGCTGCTGCTGCTGTGTTGGGGTGTGGACAAATGCTGTTGTTTTGTTGGTGGTGCAGGTGCAGATGCTGGTGTTGCTGTTTTTAGGTGTGAACAACTGCTGCTGCTGCTGCTGCTGCTGTGTTGGGGTGTGGACAAATGCTGTTGTTTTGTTGGTGGTGCAGGTGCAGGTGCTGGTGTTGCTGTGTTAAGGTGTGAACAACTGTTGCTGCTGCTGCTGCTGTGTTGGGGTGTGGACAACTTGATTTTTGATTGTTTTGTAGTTTACATGATCACCTGGCCCTGATTATTTTTAGTTACAATGCTTAGATATGTAGGGGTCGGCAATTTGATATCATATGATATCATGTCATCATATGATATCATATGATGCCGGCGGTCTGACTTGGTAACTTTGGCCTGGGGCATCATATCATATGATATTAAATCATATGATTTCTGTATGATATCATATGATATCATACTCGTCTTTGGTCAACATCATATGATTTGCCGTTCCCTATAGATATGTGATTGATTTTTGATTTTTTTACGTTTACATGATCAGCTGGCACTTATTAGATTTTTTTATACTGCTTAGGTCTGTGACATGTTTTGATTTTTTTGACGTTTACATGATCAGCTGGCCCTAATTAGATTAACATATGATGCTTAGGTGTGATTTATTTTTGATTGTTTTGACGTTTACTTCATCACTTGGCCCTAATTAGGTTTAGTTATAAAGCTTAGGTTTGTGATGGATTTTTGTTTGTTTTGACGTTTACATGATCACCTGCATTCATTGCTGCCTTGCAGGATCCTCCCATGAAGTGTCATTTGTAAACAAATCCAAATTCAAATGTAAATACAAGTTCAAATTCATGTATCACTCTTCAATACACCACTCTGATCACCCGCTTTCATTGCTGCCTTGCAGGATCCTCCCATTAGATGTCATTTGTAACCGTATCCAGGTGAGGATGGTTGAAACAGGTCTCTTTGTTCCAGTGACAAATGTGTTTTATTGTTTTAACCACCTGTCACCGCACACTTTAGAATCATCCATGCCACCTCTCTCCTTGGCTATCGTAATTCAGGTATTCAGGTGAGGAAGGTTGAAACATTTCTCTCAGTTACAGCTGGTTACAGTGACAAATGTAATTTTGTATGCCCGCCACCTGCCACCACACACTTCATCATCGTTAGGGAACGGCAACTAATATTAGTGTTTGAAAAACTAATATGAACTAATATTATTATAGTGTTCCAATAATATTAGTTTTTCAAAAACATAAATTCAAAATTCTGGTGAGATGGCTCGTCCGACTAATATTCTATAATATGATATAATATTATTAATTCACTAATATTATATATCATAGCCGACCCCTAATAATCGTCCATGCCACCTTTCTTGTTGGCTATCGCAATTCAAGTATTCAGGTGAGGGTGGTCGAAACATACCTCTCTATGTTCCAGTGATCAACATATTTTGGGGGTTTAGGGTTTTGGGTTTTAGGGTTTAAAACCCTAAAACCCTAAACCCATATTTATATCCTCTCTCCACCCCCTATCAAACCCCTTTCTACCCTCTCTCTACCACCTCTGCACCACTGCCCGGCTGACGTGATGAAAACATTGAACAATAATGATGAGGTGACGCAGGTACTAGCCGATTTCAAATTCAAATTCAATCAACCCAGACTCTCTCTGCACCTCTGCCAGGCTGACGTAATGAAAACATTGAACGATGGCGACGAGGTGAAGCTGATACTAGCCAAATTCAAATTCAAATTCAAATTCAAACGTAATCTCTCCCTGCACCACTGCCAGGCTGACGTAATGAAAACATTGAACGACGGCGACGAGGTGAAGCTGATACTAGCTAGGAGTATGGAGCGAGATGTTAAGCCAGTTAGCAAGCGCATGAATCCCGAGGTCACTTCTCCCCTTGCGAGTGAGAGCAACAGGTCTGTCAGACGCAACAGTGGGAGCATTTCTAATTGAATGGCTAGCGAGTCCTGGGGTGGGACCTTCCCCTCGACCACCACAAGCACATGAATGGTCAGGGCACTGCTCCCCTTGTGAGTGAAAGCAACGGCTCTGTCAGCCATAACGGCGATGTCATTTCCAATTGAATGGTTAGGCAGTCCAGGGTTAGGGCCTTCCCCCCAACCTCCACAAGCGCATGAATGCTCAGGGCACTGATCCCCTTGTGAGTGAGAGCAACAGGTCTGTCAGGCATAACAGCGATGTCGTATCCAATTGAATGGCTAACGAGTCCAAGGGTGGGCCCTTCCCCTTAACCACCACAAGCACATGAATCACCACTTCCACTTCCACGTCTCATCCACCACCACAAGCACATGAATGGTCAGGGCACTGTTACCCTTGACAGTGAAAGCAACAGGTTTGTCAGACATAGCAGCAATGTCGTTTCCAATTAAATGGTTAGTAAGTCCAGGGGTGGGGCCTTCCCCCCAACCTCCACAAGCGCATGAATCGCCAGGGCACTGCTCCCCTTGACATTGAGAGCTTCGGCTCTGTCAGCCATAACGGCAATGGCATTTCCAATTGAATGGTTAGCGAGTCCGGATGTTCTGCCAACTCAGTGCTTTTCTTTCCAGCTACAAGTAGCAGCTTCTCCACCACCTCCCCTCGACCACCACAAGCACATGAATGGCCAGGGCACTGCCACCCTTGGCAGTGAGAGCTTCGGTACTGTCAGACATAACAGCGATTTCGTTTCCAATTGAATGGCTAGCAAGTCCTGGGGTAGGGGCCTTCCCCTTAACCACCACAAGCGCATGAATCACGAGGTCACTTCTCCCCTTGCGAGTGAGAGCAACAGGTATGTCAGACATAACAGTGAGAGCATTTATAATTAAATGGCTAGCGAGTCCTGGGGTAGGGGCCTTCTCCTTAACCACCACAAGGGCATGCATCACCAGGGCACTGCTACCATTGACACTGAGAGCTTTGGCTCTGTCAGCCATAGCAGCGATGTCGTTAACTCTTGAAGGGGCTGCACAGATAGATGTACAATAGTCAATATATGTGCATGTTGTTGCAACAGATGGTGTGGTAGATGTATATGTAGATGTTGTTACAATAGATGTTGTGGTAGATGTAGATGTTGTTACAATAGATGTTGTGGTATATGTAGATGTTGTTACAATAGATGTTGTGGTAGATGTAGATGTGTCGTTGTTACAATAGATGTGGTAGATGTACATGTGTACGTTGTTACAATAGATGTTGTGGTAGATGTAGATGTGTATGTTGTTGCAGTGCAGGGGTTGGCCAAATAGGCTCAAGGGACTGGCCCAACCGTGACAGGAGGAGCTAAAACGAAAAGGCACTGATGAACTGAACCCCATGCAATCGTCGTACCGGCGGGGGGGCTGAGTTCTTGCTGCAGTGAAAAGTTAATTCTGCAATTATTATTTCACAAATAGATGCATGGATAAATGGGGCAAGCCGATGGATTGGTGGTTGGGCCCAGTACAAGCAAACGTGCCGGCCCCCTCAACATCGCGCCTCGTAACAAGGCGTACTATTTATTGATTTATTTATTTATTGGGCTGATGGTGGACAAGGTTGGACAAACCAGTCGGTATTGCCAATTGGCACTGCAGTGTACCGCAGTCCAAAAATCCCACCATCGGTTTGCCCACAGCTTTCTGTTGAGTCCCTTGCGGTATGCACCGACCAGTTCTGATAGAGAGTTGTGGTAAGACCGACAGGAATCCGTTCCGATTCTGTGGTATCTGATTCAGCTGAGCAGGGTACTACATTCTGTCATTTTGGGTTGCGCTTTTGACTCAAATGAAAACGGAAATCTGCGAGCTGCGCCCAGAGGGTGGTTAAAAATGTGTGTCAGTCGCGCAGTCGGGCTCCAAAACCTTGCGCAATAGCGCGCGTCATGTAGTACCCTGCAGCTGAGTGGCTGCGTAGCTTTCAGGGCCCAGAACCTAGCTGGCCTGACACCTAGCTGCATAGCACGTAGCTGGCCCAGCACTTAGCTAGCTTAAAAGGTGACTCAGAGGGACCAGGACCTAGCATCTCAGACTTCATCTCCGTTGAGCTTCCTAGAGTTCCCACCACACGCGCCATTACTTTGGCCGCTGGGTTCAAACTTGCCCAGAATAGCTGGCAACTTGGCGTCACGTACTCACGTTATGTGGTGAGCGGTGGTATAAAGGATTCGACCATATGATCGTTCATACCACACCTTGCAACGGTTGAAGGGAGATAAAGTTTGTCTTATCCCTTCTTCATTTAGACCGAGCGTTTACACCCAATGAATTCGTAACTGAGGTCATAAGTTGCTTATGGCTTAATTCGACAGGGGAAATTGAAATAAAATCCTTGGTAGTTAGTAGCATCTGCTCGTCTGTTCTCCTCTCCCTTTTGTCCTTGACCGCTCGGTCCGCCCCTTTGCGTTTGTTGAAGCGTCAACTGGTATCGTTTCGACAAGACCAGCAGGTGATCAGGGTACTTCCATTGACCAAATTGGCCAGCGCTTAAGCGCACTTGAAGGAAAACAAAATGCGCTTTGTGGTGCAAAAAACGCAAAAATGCTTCCTGCGCCCACAGGGGGTTGCAAAAAACTGCGCGACATGCGCAGTGGGGCTCAAAAGGCAGCGGCTTGAACTTGAACTTGGCTCAAAAGGCAGCGGCAAAAGCGCGCGCTTGGAAGTACCCTGCAGGTGACCCAGGTGCCCAGCTACATTTGAATTGGGGCCGCTGTTAGGCTCATGGGTTATACAGTTTAGTGACATCTAGATAGGATAGCATTGGGTTGTTACAGGTTTTCAGCCAACTCCAGGCTTGTCTGCCGTGGTCACTTCTGGAAGTGGTGAATGTTCGTTTTGTATCTCCCAAAGTGCGCCTACTTTGCACCTTGTAGGAGGGGCAACGCCATTCTAACTGAATCCTCCGTGTCGCTGGTTTGTGTCAGGAGGCCCACCTCCTGGGGTGAAAGTCCTTTCACAACTTAAAACAAAAAAAGTGTGTTACGATTCCAATGTGCTTTAGGTCTCGTGTGTATCGTATATATTAGAGCTTCGAAATTTATTTTACTGCCGAAGACGGCGAGCAGCCAAATTGCTGGCTGGTGCCATGTAACCAACTTCAAGTTCAAGATGATGCATCAGCATCTTTGGAAAATGCTGATGATAAGCACGAGATCTGACACGCGACAAGCTATGCCAGCTAGCACCAACATGGAAAGGGCTGATGGTGATAACACAATTCATGTACGTTTAAATCCACGATTCAAGCCATGATGCAAGGCGTCCAAGTATTGTATTAGCACCCAAGGGGATAGTGTATTTAGGCACGTTCATAGGACGAGCATGGTTCAGTCTTTAGCAGTTTGACTGCTCCCTATCCCCCCTCCCCGTATCCAACAGACTGCTTAGGGTTAAACGATCTCGGTTACAATTCAGTTAAACATGCTCGCAACGATATGGCTTCTCCTCTATCCCCATCCATACATCGGTTACAATTCAGTTAACCTTGCACGCAACTGTAGGGCTTGTCCTCTATCCCCATCCATAAATTGGTTGCAATTCAGTTAACCTTGCAGGCAACTATATCCATAAATTGGTTACAATTCAGTTAAACATGCTTGCAACGATATGGCTTGTCCTCTATCCCCATCCATACATTGGTTATAATTCAGTTAACCTTGCAAGCAACGTTATGGCTTGTCCTCTATCCCCATCAATAAATCGGTTACAATTCACTTAACCTTGCATGCAACGGTATGGCTTGTCCTCTATCCCCATCCATAAATCGGTTACACTTCAGTTAACCTTGCACGCAACTGTAGGGCTTGTCCTCTATCCCCATCCATAAATCGGTTGCAATTCAGTTAACCTTGCAGGCAACTATATCCATAAATTGGTTACAATTCAGTTAAACATGCTTGCAACGATATGGCTTGTCCTCTATCCCCATCCATACATTGGTTATAATTCAGTTAACCTTGCAAGCAACGTTATGGCTTGTCCTCTATCCCCATCAATAAATCGGTTACAATTCACTTAACCTTGCATGCAACGGTATGGCTTGTCCTCTATCCCCATCCATAAATCGGTTACACTTCAGTTAACCTTGCACGCAACTGTAGGGCTTGTCCTCTATCCCCATCCATAAATCGGTAACACTTCAGTTAACCTTGCACGCAACTGTAGGGCTTGTCCTCTATCCCCATCCATAGATAGGTTATAATTCATTTAAACCTGTTTGCAACAGTAGGGCTTGTCCTCTCTCCCCATCCATAGATCCATGATGCAAGCTATGATGCAAGGCGTCTGAGTATTGTCATGCTCTGCCAGCCTGTCAGCCCCATGATGCAAGCCATGATGCAAGGTGTCCGAGTATTGTTTGCCACCCCAGCCTGTCAGCCCATGATGCAAGCCTATGCAAGGTGTCCGAGTATTGTTGCCAACCCAGCCCTGTCAGCCCGATGGATGCAAGCCATGAGTGCAAGGTGTCCGAGTAGTTGCAGTTTGCCACCCGGGCCAGCCTGTCAGCCCCATGATGCAAGCCATGATGCAAGGTGTCCGAGTATTGTTCCACCCCTGCCAGCCTGTCAGCCCAGGATTGCAAGCCATGAATGCAAGGGTGTCCGAGTAATTGGTTGCCACCCTGCCAGCCTGTCAGCCCCATGATGCAAGCCATGATGCAAGGTGTCCGAGTATTGTTTGCCACCCTGCCAGCCTGTCAGCCCATGATGCAAGCCATGATGCAAGGTGTCCGAGTATTGTTGCCACCCTGCCAGCCTGTCAGCCCCATGATGCAAGCCATGATGCAAGGTGTCCGAGTATTGTTGCCACCCTGCCAGCCTGTCAGCCCCATGATGCAAGCCATGATGCAAGGTGTCCGAGTATTGTTGCCACCCTGCCAGCCTGTCAGCCCCATGATGCAAGCCATGATGCAAGGTGTCCGAGTATTGTTGCCACCCCTGCCAGCCTGTCAGCCCATGATGCAAGCCATGATGCAAGGTGTCCGAGTATTGTTGCCACCCTGCCAGCCTGTCACCCCATGATGCAAGCCATGATGCAAGGTGTCCGAGTATTGTTGCCCCCTGCCAGCCTGTCAGCCCCATGATGCAAGCCATGATGCAAGGTGTCCGAGTATTGTTGCCACCCTGCCAGCCTGTCAGCCCCATGATGCAGCCATGATGCAATGTTTCTGAGTATTGTTCCACCCTGCCAGCTTCATCCCCCGCTGAGCAAGCCATGATGCAAGGTGTCCGATTATTGTTGCCCCCTGCCAGCCCTGTTTCAGCCCCATGATGCCAAGCCTGTGCAAGTTGTTCCGAGTATTGTTGCCACCCTGCCAGCCTGTCAGCCCCATGATGCAAGCCATGATGCAAGGTGTCCGAGTATTGTTGCCACCCTGCCAGCCTGTCAGCCCCATGATGCCAATCCTGCTCAAGGTGTCCCGAGTATTGTTGCCCACCCTGCCACTGTCCAGCCCATGATGCAAGCCCTTATGGCCCAATGTGTCCAGTATGGTTGCCACCCTGCCCAGCCTGTCAGCCCTCATGATGCAAGCCATGATTCAAAGGGTCCGAGTATTGTTTCACCCCTGCCAGCCTGTCAGCCCCTGATGCAGCCATGATCAAGGTGTCCCGAGTATTGTTGCCACCCTGCCATCCGTCAGTCCCCATTAAGCCATGATGCAAGGTGTCCGAGTATTGTTGCCACCCTGCCAGCCTGTCAGCCCCATGATGCAAGCCATGATGCAAGGTGTCCGAGTATTGTTGCCACACCTGATACATTGTCATCTTTGGTATTAGTCTGTTTAGGCACGCCCATAGGGGGAGCATGGTTCAGCTTCTCAGCAGCTTCACATACTTGCCGGTGAATTATTTCTGGCATACGACCAAAGCGAGCACCACCACCGTTCATATTCCCTCCATTGCCCTCAATATCACCCCCACTCGCACTCACGTCACCAATACCACTTCCAGCGCCACCACCACCACCACCACCAATGTCACTACCACCCATACCTCCACCAGCGCCCCAACCATCCCCACCGCTGCCCCTACCAGTCGTACCACCACCATCTCCACGACGACCACCACCACCATCTCCACCACGTGTACCACCACTCCCCTCGTGGTATCTGGCAACAATTAAGTCACATGACTCTTCTGCAATCTCATCATCTATATTGCCCCCAGCACTTTGCCTGTTTCCATGAGTACCAGCGCTTGCTGTGGTCTTTGCTGCTGATAATATCTCATCCTCTCTATCACCCTCAGCACTTGGCTTGCTGCCAGGAGCACCAGTGTGTGCTGTGCCAGGTACACCAGTGTGTGCTGTGCCAGGAGCACCAGTGTGTGCTGTGCCAGGAGCACCAGTGTGTGCTGTGGCTCTTGCTGTTGAATTCAAAGGCTTGTTATATCCTTGTATGGTGGAGACCGCGACATGCCAGCCAGAGAGCCAAGTTCCTGCAAGGCAGTGGGAGCATCACATGGGTGGAAGAAGTGGTAGGTACATATGCAAGTGAGAATATCAGTAGCATGAGGTAGGAATGTGAGTAGCGGAGGTGGAGCACCAGCATATGCAGGGGCTCCGTTCCTGCAAGGCAATGGGGGCATCGCATGGGAACGTCACAACGGTGGAAGAAGTCGTAGTAAAAGCATGCATATAGGTACATGTAGACCCCCCCCCCCCCCCCCCCCCACACACACACACACCCACACACCACACACACCCACACACCACACACACACACCACACACACACACACACACACACACCACCCACCCACCCACCCACACAAACTCTAACACACACATGCATAACCACTAATCAAAGTCAAACACACACACACACACAAGCATGCGTGTAGGTACATGTGTGTAAGTGAGATAAGTGAGAATGTGAGTAGAATAGAGGTGGGAGCACCAGCATGTGCATCGGCCCTTGCTCTTGACAAAAAGTGCTTGTGCATCAAGGATGCCTGCACATCATGAGGGTAGAGGAGGGTGCAGTGTGAGGGTGCAGGGTGAGGGTGAGGGTAGGGGTGAGGGTAGGGGTGAGAGTAGGGGTGAGAGTAGGGGTGAGGGTAGTGTAAGAGTAGGTTGAGGTAGGGGTGAGGTAGGGGGAGAGTAGGGGTTAGAGTGGGTAAGAGTAGGGGGAGGGTAGGGTGAGGGTAGGGTGAGAGTTAGGGGTGATAGTAGGGTGAGAGTATGGGTGAGGGTATGAGGTTATAGTAGGGTGAGGGTAATGGGTGATGGTAGGGTGAGAGTAGAGGGTGAGGGTAGGGGGGTGAGGGTAGGGTGAGAGTAGGGGTGAGGTAGGGGATGAGGGTAGGGTGAGTGTCAGGTGATGGTCATGTGAGGGTAGGAGTGGAGTAGGGGTGAGGTAGGGGTGAGGGTAAGGGGTTGAGAGTGGGGGGCGGGTAGGGGTGAGATTAGGGTGAGGGGTATGGTAGGGTCGGTGTTGATAGTAGGGTGAGGGTGATGGTAGTGGGGCGATTAGTTTTTGAGTGGTAGGTTTTCTTTTCGTGTTCGCTTCTTTTTTCTTGTCTGTTTTGCGGTGTCTGTGGTCTGTTCTTGGTGAGGTGTCGGGGTCGCTTCGTGTGTTCGGGTCGGGTGCGCGTCGGGGGTGTCTTCTCGGGTGGTCGCGTCGGGTACCGGTCGGGTGCGCGTCGTGTGCGGGTCGGGGTAGGCGGGTCCCTGGGTGCGCGTCTGGTTGCTGTTCTGGTTGCGGTTTGTTGCGCGTCTGGGTGGCCGTGTCAGGGGTGCTGGTCTGGTTGCGGTTTTCGGGGTCGGGTCGGGTTGTCGGTCTTGGTGCGTGGTCGCGTGCGCGTCTTGTTGACGGTCGGGGTTCCTGGTCTTTGTGTCGCGTCGCGGGTTCTGGTCTGTAGTGCTCGCGGGTGCGGGTCGGGGTGACGGTCGGGGCCGTCGTGGTTAGGGGCGGGTCGTTTGCTCGTCTTGTTTCGGGTCTGGGTTGCGGGTCGTGGTGCGCGTGGTGTGCGGGTCGGTTTGCGGTTCGGTTTCTTTTCTGGTGTTGCGGGTCTGTGTGCTCGTCTCTTTTCTTTTCGGTGTGCGGGTCGTTGTTCTCTTTCTTTGTTCTCTGTTCTCTTTTCTACTTCTAGTCTTTGTTTCCGTTTCTTTTTTCCTTTTCTTTTTTTCGCTAGTACCGTCTGTTCTGGTCCCCCCGCGGTGCCCGGGTAGCGTGTCGTGTTGGTGTGGCTGTCGGGTGCGCGTCGGGTGCGGGCCGAAAACTCGGGTGCCCTGTGAAGTGTTGGTGTGGGGGTCGGGGTGAGAGTAGGGGTTGAGGGTCGAAAAAGCAGGGTGGCAGGTGCTTGTTAGTTGTGGGGGTAGGTGATCGTCGGGGTGAGGTAGAAAGAGGGTGCAAGGGTGAGTGTTGTTGTGGGTGTCGGGGATGAGAGTATGGGGTGAGGGGGGGGGGGGTAGAAAAGAGGGTGCAGGGTGAGTGTTGGTGTGGGGGTAGGGGTGAGAGTAGGGGTGAGGGTAGAAAAAGAGGGTGCAGGGTGAGTGTTGGTGTGGGGGTAGGGGTGAGAGTAGGGGTGAGGGTAGAAAAAGAGGGTGCAGGGTGAGTGTTGGTGTGGGGGTAGGGGTTAAGTAGGGGGGAGGGTAGAATAGAGGTGGTGCAGGGTTGAGTTTTGTGTGTGGGGGTAGTTTTTTATATTTTGGGTGATTTATATGACGATGTTCGCGTGTGAGTTTGTTGTGTTTTTCTTGGTTCTCTTAGGTGGTTTAGTGTACTAAATAGCTTTGCCGGAGGCGAGGGTCGGGGTGCGCGTCGGTGTGCGTGTGGGGGTGCGGCGGGTGACGGTACGCCCCTGCGTGGTGCAGGGGAGGGTCAGTAGGTTCGCTTAGGGGTGTGAGGAGGGGTGACGGTAGAAAATGAGGGTGCAGGGTGAGGGTAGGGGTGAAGGTAGAATGAGCCTGCTTGGAGGTACATGGGAAAAGTCAACAATGCTAAAACATCAATCGATTCAATGAAATTCAATTACATCAAATTAAATTAAATCTGATACGAATTCATAAAAAATAAAGCAATTAAATGCATTCAAATCACGTTGATTAAATTAAATTGAATGGAATAAAATCGAATAAAATAACACAACATTAAATAAGTAAACTAAAATTAATATTTATTGAAATAAATTGAATTCAGAAATAATTTCATTTCATTTGGGACGCGCCATCAGGCGCCCTTAATATAATAAGCCTGCTTGGAGGCTCATGAGAAAAGTAAGAATGAAAGTGAAGCTGGGCATATTAGCGCGTGCAGCGGGCCTTGTTATTGACAACACCTAAGATAAGGACATGAGGACGTGGACTGTGAGGCCAGGCGTGGCGTGGCGTGGCGTGGCCTGCTGATGATTGTTTTAGGAGAGACCTATTTATCTGGATTAGGCAATGTTGGTTACTAATGTTTGTCCGGGGTGGCTCCGTAGCTGTGTATTATTAATTAATTATTATATAGCTGTGCATTATTAATTAATAATTATGTTGCTGTGTATTATTAATTAATTATTAGGTTGCTGTGTATTATTAATTAATTGTTATATAGCTGTGTAATATTAATTAATTATTATGTTGCTGTGCATTATTAATTAATTATTATGTTGCTGTGTATTATTAATTAATTGTTATATAGCTGTGTATTATAAATAAATTGTTATATAGCTGTGTAATATTAATTAATTATTATGTTGCTGTGTATTATTAATTAATTGTTATATAGCTGCGTATTATTAATTCATTGTTATATAGCTATGTAATATTAATTAATTATTATATAGCTGTGTATTCTTAATTAATTGTTATATAGCTGCGTAATATTAATTAATTATTATGTTGCTGTGTATTATTAATTAATTATTATGTTGCTGTGTATAATTAATTAATTGTTATATAGCTGCGGGTATAGCTGTGTATTATTAATCAATTATTATATAGCTGTGTATTATTAATTAATTGTTATATAGCTGTGTATTATTAATTAATTGTTATATAGCTGCGTAATATTAATTAATTATTATGTTGCTGTGTATAATTAATTAATTGTTATATAGCTGCGGGCATAGCTGTGTATTATTAATTAATTATTATATACCTGTGTATTATTAATTAATTGTTATATAGCTCCGTAGCTATGTATTATGAACACCACAGGCTTGCTCATGGAGGATGAGTGCATGTGCAAAGGGAGAATGTCAGTAGCGCAGAGGTGGGGGTATACAATCACACACTCTCTCACACACACACACACAAACACAGACACACACAAGCATGCATTTAGGTACATGCGTAAGTGAGAATGTCAATAGCTCAGAGGTAGGGGTATACAGTCGCACACTCTCTCTCACTCACACACACACACAAACACAGACACACACAAGCATGCATTTAGGTACATGCGTAAGTGAGAATGTCAATAGCTCAGAGGTAGGGGTATACAGTCGCACACTCTCTCTCACTCACACACACACACACAAACACAGACACACACAAGCATGCATGTAGGTACATGCGTAAGTGATAATGTCAGTGGCTCAGAGGTAGGGGTATAAAGTCGCACACTCTCTCTCACTCACACACACACACAAACACAGACACACACAAGCATGCATGTAGGTACATGCGTAAGTGATAATGTCAGTGGCTCAGAGGTAGGGGTATACAGTCGCACACTCTCTCTCTCTCACACACACACACACAAACAGACACACACAAGCATGCACGTAGGTACATGTGTAAGTGAGAATGTCAGTAGCGCAGAGGTGGGGGTATACAGTCACACACTCTCTCTCTCTCACACACAAACACACACACACACACACAAATGCAGACACACACAAGCATGCATGTAGGTACATGTGTAAGTGAGAATGTCAGTAGCACAGAGGTGGGGGTATCAGCGCGTGCAATGGCCCTTGCTGTTCTATGTCTGTTACAGTTCAGGGTTAGGCCCAATACATATACACGTGCAAATACAATATTGCTGTTGATA
This sequence comes from Chlamydomonas sp. ICE-L, assembly GCA_013435795.1. Taxonomy (NCBI): domain Eukaryota; kingdom Viridiplantae; phylum Chlorophyta; class Chlorophyceae; order Chlamydomonadales; family Chlamydomonadaceae; genus Chlamydomonas; species Chlamydomonas sp. ICE-L. Next base: position 60,280,273 of record JACBWV010000610.1, read on the forward strand.
ACAGCGCAGAGGTGGGAGTGTGCAGCCAGACACACACACACACAAGCATGTGGTAGGTACATGTGTAAGTGAGGATGTCAGTAGCGCACAGGTGGGGGTATCAGTGCGTGCAGTGGCCCTTGCTGTTGTATGTATGTTACAGGGTACTTCCAAACGCGCGCTTTTGCGCGCTGGCGTGCTGCCTTTTTTAGCCCCACTGTGCGTTTCGTGCAGTTTTTTGCAACCCCCTGTGGGCGCAGCGAGCAATTTTTGCGCTTTTTGCACTGCGAAGCGCAGTTTTGTTTTTTTCAAGTGCGCTAAAGCGCTGGCCAATTTGGTCAATGGAAGTACCCTGGTATGTTACAGTCCAGGGTTAGGCCAAATAGGCTAAAGGGGCTTGCCCAACCGTGATAGGAAGGGCTTAAAATGAAAAAGCATTGACGAACTGAACCCCAAACAATCATTTTACCGACGGGGGCACTGAGTTCGTGCTACAGTGATCATTTAATTCTAAAATATAACGGAAACACAACATTGCTGTATATATATAACACCTGTACAATTTAGACCCATATTTCTAACACGCTCACGCATGGACGGATTCACCCCAATTGATTGATGCGTCGATATAAAATATGTATATAAATCAACATATATAAAACCTGTACAATTTAAACCCATGTTCCTAGCAGACTCGCGCATGGACAGATCGCCTCAATTGATTGATGCATCAATATAATATATATATATATGTATATAATAATATATATATATATATATATATATATATATATATATATATATATATATATATATAAACCTGTACAATTTAAATCCATATTCCAAGCAGACTCACGCGTGGACAGATCGCCCCAGTTGATTGATGCGTCACATCCCAGGTGGGTGAGCCCACGCTCGTGAAAGCCGCCCAGGTGTTGGAACACATGCCTCTGAAACGCAGCTGGACCGTGGTTGACCTGAAGAGTGGTGAAAAATGCTGTCCTTTTTATACACTTGGAGATTGGAACACAATGCTAACAGTTTTTATACAAAATAAGTGTTTGGACACATGCCTCCAAAACGCTGCTGGACCTTGATTGACCTGAAGAGTGGTGGAAAATGCTGTCCTTTTAGGCACAGTGCTAACAGTTTTATACAAAAGCGGTGTTGGATTACATGCCTCCCAAAGGTAATGATAACGCCTGGTGGGGCGTGGTGTTAAGGGACCCCGTCGTACGCGGGTGGGGAGCGGTCTCCTACCTCAACTGGACAAGCTACCATCACGGTTGACAACGACCTGTAACGCCAAGAGCGAACGAAGGGGGGGTAGAACCCCCGACTCTTCATCCTCAAGCGATCTGGTCTACCACTAGATCGTTGTATATCACTGAAACGGATTACATGCCTCCCTAAGTAGCCAGACCTTGATTGACCTGAAGAGTGGAACACAGTGTTATGATTTTTATACACCTTGTGATTGGAACACAGTGTTACCATTTGTATACAAAAGCGGTGTTGGATTACATGCCTCCTGAAGTAGATAGACCTTGGTTAACCTGATGAGTGGTGCAAAATGTCATTATTTATGTATATATATATATATATATATATATATATACACAAATAAATATATACCATGAATAGCGGAAAACAAATCCCTGCAATATACATACATATTTATAGATGCAGCGTATGGGAGGGTCCCCTTAACACCACGCCCTTCCAGGCGATTTTTGTTTTCTGTCATGAGCAGCTCAAAACAAGATTACACACATACCTTGAGGACGAAGAGCAAAGGCTGGTCCGTGCCAGTTACATGGCGCATCCCCCCCTCTTGACTTGAGTCGTCAGAGCTGCAAGCAACGAGTAAACACAGCCATTAAGTTAGGGTTCGAGACCCCACCCCCACCCCCCCCCCCCCACACACACTCCCCACCCCACCCCACAACACCCACCCGCCCACACACACCCACAAACTGACACACACACACACACACACACACACACACACAACCATACACCCAAGTGGGTAGCTCCGTGAATCATGCAACAGTACCATATGCATGAGCATGACTTGTGAAAACATGTTCAATATAACGCCCCCATGCTGTGTAGTACATTTTGTCAAATTGGTCAGCGCTTAAAGCACACAAACGTCAAATTGGTCAGCGCTTTGTAGTGCAAAAAGCGCAAAAACTGCGCACTGCGCCCACAGGGGGTTGAAAAAACTGCGCAAAACGTGCAGAGGGGCTAAAAAAGCGTGCACGAAATCGTGCTGCCGCGCGCGCTTAGTAATGCTATGCTGTGTAGTAGCCGAATCCCATAATTGCTATGGGGCCAGGCGTTGAATAAAACACAAATCAATGCACAAATAAATAAAGTAAAATAACATAAATACACTATAAATAAATAAATCAAATTCAAATAAATGAATACAGCATAGATAAATTAATAAAATATAAATAAATGAATACTGTATAAAGAACATTAATAAAATGTAAAAAAGTGACTTATATAACAATAACATGGATCAAATATAAATAAATAAATGAATAAAATAACAATAACATGAATACATTGTAAATTAATTAATGAAATAACAATAACATGAATAACAACTGGGGCCAGACATTGCATGAGTGGTGGTGGATGCCAAATATCCAAGCGGGTCGCACCATGAATGTTGCAACCTAGCTGAACCTATGAACCTATAAGCTCACCATGCTGCGTAGTTGCCAAAACCCAGGATGCCCAACTGGGGCCAGACATTGAATGAGTGGTGGTGGATGTCGAATATCCAAGTGGGTAGCGCCATGAATGTTGCAACCTAGCTGAACCTATGAACCTATAAGCTCACCATGCTGCGTAGTTTCCAAAACCCAGGATGCCCAACTGGGGCCAGACATTGAATGAGTGGTGGTGGATGTCGAATATCCAAGTGGGTAGCGCCATGAATGTTGCAACCTAGCTGAACCTATGAACCTATAAGCTCACCATGCTGCGGAGTTGCCAAAACCCAGGATGCCCAACTGGGGCCAGATATTGAATGAGTGGTGGTGGATGTCGAATATCCAAGTGGGTCGCACGATGAATGTTGCAACCTAGCTGAACCTATGAACCTATAAGCTCACCATGCTGCGTAGTTGCCGAAACCCAGGATGCCCAACTGGGGCCAGGACTTGAATGAGTGGTGGTGGATGTCGAATATCTAAGTGGGTAGCACCATGAATGTTGCAACCTAGCTGAACTTATGAACCTATAAGCTCACCATGCTGCGTAGTTGCCGAAACCCAGAATGCCCAACTGGGGCCAGACATTGAATGAGTGGTGGTGGATGTCGAATATCCAAGTGGGTAGCGCCATGAATGTTGCAACCTAGCTGAACCTATGCACCTATAAGCTCACCATGCTGCGTAGTTGTAGAAACCTAGGATGCCCAACTGGGACCAGACATTGAATGAGTGGTGGATGCCAGATACCCAAGTGGGTAGCACCATGAATGTTGCAACCTAGCTGAACCTATGCACCTATAAGCTCACCATGCTGCGTAGTTGTAGAAACCTAGGATGCCCAACTGGGACCAGACATTGAATGAGTGGTGGATGCCAGATACCCAAGTGGGTAGCACCATGAATCGTACATATGTACATGAGCATGTGCATCACATATGAAAATAAAACACGAAAATAAAACATGAAAAATGAAAATAAAATAAAACATGAAAAGACATGAAAATGCCTAACATATGACAACATATTCAAGGTAGGCATCAACTCACCATGCCGTGTAGTTGCCGAACCCCAAGACACCCAACTGGGGCCAGGTGTTGAATGAGCGGTGGATGCCGGATATCCAAGCGGGTAGCGCCATCAATCGTACATGCACATAAGCATGGTATTTGAAAAAATTAAATGGAAACATTAAAAACAAAAATGAAATTAAACCATGAAAATGCTCTGCATAAGACATGATGTTAGACATCAACTCACCATGCCGTGTAGTTGCCGAACCCCAGGACGCCCAACTGGGGCCAGGCGTTGAATGAGTGGTGGATGTCGAATATCCAAGCGGGTAGCGCCATCAATCATACATACAGACATGTGCATGATTTATGAAAAAATGGGGGGGGGAAAAAGAAAAAGAAAAGAAGAAAACGCTCAGCACAAGACATCATGCTGTAGATCAACTCACCATGCCGTGTAGTTGCCGAACCCCAGGACGCCCAACTGGGGCCAGGCGTTGAACAAGTGGTGGATGCCGGATATCCAAGCGGGTTGCGCCATCAATCGACCAGCTCGTGTTTCTCCCCCGAGCATCACCAAAACGTCTCCTCGTGCGATGCCAGCTAAGCGGGTTGTCGTGCTGCCTGGGTGAGGTTGAGAGGGTAGGGTTGGTGTGTGGGGGGGGGTAGGGGAAGGGTGTGTGTTGAGTGGGTGTGAGTGGTGGGGGGGGAGGAGGTGTGTGTGCGTTTTGTGTGTGTGTTTGTGTTGTTTGTTGTTGTTGTTGTTGATTGTTTGTTTGTTGGTGGTGGTGTGTGGTGGGGGGTACGAGAGCTTACGGGGACTGCGGGTTGTGATGGTGGTGGTTTACTTTGCATTTCTGTATGTGGGCTTGTCGCAGTCTAGAGGAGGCCAAGCCAGGCTGAAGGAAAGGGAGGGTGTGTTGGGGGTGGTGTCGGGGAGTAGGGGTGTTTTTGGGGTATGTTGGGGATGTGTCGGGAGTTTGGGGTGTGTTGGGGGTGTTGGGGGTTTTTGGGGGTGTGTCCGGGGAGTGGGTGTGGTTGGGGTGTGTTGGGTTGTTTCGGGAGTTGGGGGTGTGTTGGGGGGGTGTCAGGGGGTGTGTCGGGGAGTTGGGGGGTGTTGGGGTGGTTGGGGGATTTGTATAGTTTGTTGGGGGTGTGGGGGGGTATGGTGTTGGGGGGATGGTGTTTGGTTGTTGGTTTTCTTTCTGTTGTGTTTTTATTTAGGGTGTTGGGGTGTGTTTGGGTTTTTTTTGTGGTGGCTGTGGGGTTTTTGTTTTTTTTGGGGTGTGTTGTGTTTGTGTTTGTTGGTGTGGTTGAGGTGTTTTGTGGTGTGTTTGTGGGTGTTTTGGTTGTTTGGGTTTTTTGACGCATGTTTGGTTTTTTGTTTTTTTTTGTGTTTGTTTTCGGTGTTTTTTGTTTGTCGTTCTTTGTTTTGTTTCTTGTGTTGTTGGGTTTTTTTTTTGTTTTTTTTTTTTTTTTTGTTTTTTTTTTGTTGTTGTGTTGTTTTTTTTTTTTTGTTGTTTCACTTTTTTTGTTGTGTCTTGTTTTTTTGTTTTTTTTTTTGTTGCTTTTGGTTTTTTTTGTTGTTTTTTTTTTATTAGGTCGGTTGCCTTCTTTTTTCGTTTTTTTTTTTTGTGGGATTTTGATTGTTTCTTTTAATGGCTTTGTTTAGTATGGCGGGGGTGTTTCTGTGCGGTATGGTTTTTTATTTGTGGGCGTCTTTGGGTTGCTGTTGGGTGTTCTTGTGTTCCCGTTTTTTGGGCGTTGTCTCTTCTTTCTCTTGGTCTTGCCCTCTTTTCGGTTTTTTGTTGTCGTCGGGCTTTATGCTTGTTTTTACCTTTCGTATTGTGTTTTTGTTTCATTGTTTCCCTTTTGCCATTGTTTCGTGCTTTTGCTTTGTGTTTTTTCTTGTTCTTTTTTTTTTTTTTTTGTTCTGGTGGTTTTAGTGTTCTTTTTTCTAGGAATTTGTTTTTTTTATGCGGTAGGGTGGTGGTTGGTAGAGGGTGACTTGGAAAGGTGGTAGTGATGGGTTGGGTGTTAGGTGGAGTTGTTTGTTTTTTTGGGATGGTGGTTTGTTTGTTTCTCTGTAGTTTTGTTGTTGTTTTTTTTTTCTGGTGTGGATTGTTTTGTTTCTTACTTTACTGTCTTTTTTGTTTTTCTTTTGTACGTTGTTTTTGTTTTTTTTTTTTAAGTGTGGACGGTGGGCTAGTGGAGGTTGGGTGTACTTAGTTAGCTTGGTATTGCCCTAGTGGCAGTTGATTATGCCGATGCCTAGCGATAGTTATTGCTGCTTCTTGACGAAAATCAAAACAGAGTTCCTCACCTAGCTGAACCTGTATGTTGAGGGTAGGTACAATTGCTCCCCCCCTACCCACCCCCACTCACCATCCCCACCCCGCCCCCACCCCCACCCCCATTTCCGCCCCCCCACCCGATCACAGAAGCACTGACCTCCCCCCCCCAACCCCCCCACCCACACTCACACAACAAAAACATATAACCCACTTATATTACCCCCCCCCCCCCCCACGCCCCCACCCACCCCCACCCCCCCCACTACGCTACCCACCACCACCACCAAACGAAAAGCAGTGTTCTCAAACGCTCATTGGAGGCGTATGTGAGAGAAGGGACATGGCTCATCCATCACCCACCCCCCCCCCACGCCCAACCAACCGGCCCCGGCCCCCCCCCCACACTCTTCACCACCTCTCCCCACCCCTCCCCCTCCTCCCCCCCGCCCCACCCGAGGTCACAACCCCTCGGGCACCGAGTGGGGGGACGGAGGATGGAGGGAGCGGGGATCTAGGCGACGAAAAGTGAGATGGGCGAGAGGGGAGGCGACCCGCGGCCCGAGAGTGAGAGCCCACGGGGAAGGGAGAACAGGCCAAAGAAAAGCAGTGTATCCTCACCTCCTTGGATGCGTATGTGAGAGAAGGGGAGGATGGTCTCCCCATCGCCCCCCACCCCCACCCCACACACAGTATGCATCCCCCTCGGATCCCCCCCCCCACCCCGGCCCTCCTCGACCCCCCCCCCCCCGAAAGACCACCCAAAATAAAAAAAGCAGTGTCTCTCACTCATTGGAGGCTTATGTGAAAGAGGGGACAATGGGCTTTCCAGCACCTGCCCAACCCCCAGCCGCACCGGGCCCGCAGACCTAGGTTGCCAGCCCCACCAGCCGCGGATGGGGGGCGAGAAGGCAACAAACGTGCCCGGGGCGTGGCCGGGAGGGCACCGGCGCAGCCGGGGAGGAGATCTCCAGGCGGGCACCCCTTTCGGTGGGTTAGCATGGGCGGTTCTAAAAAGACCAGATGACGGGGGGGCAGGGGGGTTTGGCAAGGGGGGATAAGGACGGGGGGTCGCGGAAGGCGGCACGAAGACGATCGCGCCCTAAGGAAAGGAAGGCAAAGAGGAAGGCACCGGGCAGTCGGATGGAGAGGCTTGGAGGGTCCCAGAGGGAGGGAAGGGAGGATGAGGGAGCGATTCGAACAGCTGGAGGCGGTCCGCCCAAAGAGGGACCGAAAGTACTGAAAGAACCTAGGAGCTGGAGGTGGCCCCCCACTACCATGCATAAAGGTAAGCAAGGGGGCTCACCGGCAATTACAGCCCGTGGGGTGCGACACTAAGCTACGACGGCCCCTACGAGTGGGTCGCCAGCCCCGCACGCACCCCCCGACGGCAGTCGCGGGGCAACAGCCGCCTCGAGAGCGTCCCCGTGGTCGAGGGACCAGGTTGGCGGAATGAAAGGGGAACAAGTACGGACTGCCAGTTGAAGAAGGCCTCGGGGGAAAACGCCACCACCAAAAGAAACAGTGTCTCTCAACCTCATTGGAGGCGTATGTGAGAGAAGGGACAATGGCTTGCTTCATCGGCCCCCCGCCGCCCACCCCCCGCCCCCCCCGCACACATATCCAATCCAGGGCCCCCCCCCCTCCTGTCCCCCGCCAACCCGACGCCCCCCCCCTTCACCCTCCCCCGGACCCCCCCCCCCCGCCCTCCCCTCCAACCCCCCCCTCGCCAAAGGGCAGGGACCCCGCTCGCTGTAACCGCAGCGAGAACCTGCCTGGAGACGCGGGGGCGGGCAACTACCCACCCCAAAAGAAAAGCAGTGTCCTCTCACCTCATTGGAGGCGTATGTGAGAGAAGGGACAATGGCTCCATCGCCCCCCCCCCCCCCCCCCCCCACCCACCCACACCCCACCCACACCCACCCACATATGCAGACCCCCTCTCTCCCCCCCCCCCCCCCCCCCCCCCCCCCCCCTCCCCGAAACCCCCCACCCCCACCACCAAAAGAAAAGCAGTGTCTCTCACCTCATTGGAGGCGTATGTGAGAGAAGGAATAATGGCTCCATCGCTGCTGTATGCAAGGTCCATCCACTGCTGCAGATGCTGCGTGCTTAAGTCCAACCCAACCACTATCTCCAGAGGTCCCCATGTTGCCTGATTAGGATAACAGGGTGAAAGGCGGGTCAATAATTGACCTGTATTTCTTGAAATTAGGCAAATCCAAGTTTTGTGTTGCCTGATTAGGACACCAGGTTGAAGGGCACGTCAAGAATTGACCTGGATGTCTTCAAATTAGTTATGTAAATTTATGAAAAATAGTTGAAGTCCAGTGTTTTTCTGTTGCCTGATTAGGATTACAGTTTCAAGGGCGGGTCAAGAATTGACCTTGGTTTCTTGAAATTAGGCAAGTCCAGTGTTTTTCTTAAGCACAATTAATCGTGCAGTCTATCTTCAAAAATGTCATTACTTTTATGCCAGATTTTACACGATTATTAATGTTTATTCACGAAATGGCCCATCGTCTTTTCAGGTCTGGGTGATTTTTCAAGCCCGCGAAATGTTGGCCTGGCAAGTCCATCCAACCCATCCCAGCTGGCTTCTCCTGGAATGTTTCTGCTTGGTCCCTTAGGACTGCCTGGTTACCCTTGGATTGTAAAAAAACACCTACAAGTTCAAGTTCAAATTCAAGTTCAAGTTTGTGTTGAAGTTCAAGTACAAGCTCGAGTTCAAGTTCAAGTTCAAGTTCAAGTTCGAGTTCAAGTTCAAGTTCAAGTTCAAGTTTGTGTTAAAGTTCAAGTACAAGCTCGAGTTCAAGTTCAAGTTCAAGTTCAAGTTCGAGTTCAAGTTAAAGTTCAAGTTTGTGTTAAAGTTCAAGTACAAGCTCGAGTTCAAGTTCAAGTTCAACACATATGCACATCAGGTCGGGCATTTGCTTGGTCCCTTAGGACTACCTGGTTACCCTTGGATTGTAAAACACTTACTTCAAGTTCAATTTTAAGTTCAAGTTCAATTTCAACACATATGCACATCAGGTCGGGCATTTGCTTGGTCCCTTAGGACTACCTGGTTACCCTTGGATTGTAAAGCACCTACTTCAAGTTCAAGTTCAAGTTTGAGTTTGAGTTCAAGTTCAAGTTCATGTCAAACACATATGCACATCATGTCGGGCATTTGCTAGGTCCCTTAGGACTACCTGGTTACCCTTGGATTGTAAAACACCTACTCCAAGTTCAAGTTCAAGTTCAAGTTCAACACATATGCACATCATGTCGGGCTTTTGCTAGGTCCCTTAGGACTACCTGGTTACCCTTGGATTGTAAAACACCTACTCCAAGTTCAAGTTCAAGTTCAAGTTCGACACATATGCACATCAGGTCAGGCATTTTCTAGGTCCCTTAGGACTACCTGTTTTCCCTTGGATTGTAAAACACCTACTCCAAGTTCAAGTTCAAGTTCGAGTTTGAGTTCAAGTTCAAGTTCATGTCAAACACATATGCACATCATGTCGGGCATCTGCTAGGTCCCTTAGGACTACCTGTTTTCCCTTGGATTGTAGAACACCTACTTTGAGTTCAAGTTCGAGTTCAAGTATGGTGGGTAAACTGGGGACAGGGGGGGACAGGGGAGGGCTGGGGGCTGGTGTACCTACCGAAAAAGGTCCAGTTTAAGCCACCACGCTTAAGTTTATAAGCCTGTCGTGAGCTTGTTGTAATCCGTTTGGGGGGAATGTGGGAATGTGAGTCTTACGTACAAGTAACTTACCGTTGCGCTTTCTTGCAACAACTTGGTCAGGTGCGGTTCAAGGTCTTGGTCGGAAACACTGCGCACGAGCAATCAAGAAGCGCGGTTCAAAATTTTTAGGAATGTGTGTATCATACCATGAAGCTACAATCCTCTAGGTCAGGTGCGGTTCAAAGTCTTGGTCGGAAACACTGCGCATGAGCAATCAAGAAGCGTGGTTCAAACCTTTTAGGATTGAGTATCAAAACATGAAGCTACTATCCTCTAGGTGACAGGTGCGGCTAAAAGCCTTGGTCGCAAGCACTGCACATGAAAAAAAGGCAATGATAACGCCTGGTGGGGTGGGGTATTAAGGGAACCCATCGTACACGGGTAGAGAGCGGTCTTCTACCTCAACTGGACAAGCTACCATCGCGGTTGACATCGACCTGCAACGCTTAGGGCGACCGAAGGGGGAGTCGAAACCCCGACCCTGCATCCTCAAAGCGACTTGGTGTACGCTGCACATGAGCTATCAGGAAGCACAGTACAAACCTTTGAGGAATGTGTATCAAACTATGAAGCTACTATCCTTTAAGTGATAGGCACGGTTCAACGTCTTGGTCAGAAACGCTGCGCATGAGCAACCTGGAGACAAGGTTGAAATATGTTAGGAATGTGTGTACCAGACCAGTGCCCCCGCTGTGGCCTACGGGAGGGTCCTCTTAACACCAACCCCCTCCAGGTGCTATCTTGTTTTTATCAGACCAGTGCTACTACCAGTTTAAAATCAGTTAATACAGTTATCTTGTTTATCAGACCAGTGCTACTACCAGTTTAAAATCAGTTAATACAGTTATCTTGTTTATCAGACCAGTGCTACTACCAGTTTACAATCAGTTCATACAGTTATCTTGTTTATCAGACCAGTGCTACTACCAGTTTAAAATCAGTTAATACAGTTATCTTGTTTTTATCAGGCCAGTGCTGCAATCAGTTTATAATCAGTTAATACAGTTATTTTGTTTTTATCAGACCAGTGCTACGAACAGACTACAATCAGTTAATACAGTTATCTTGTTTTTATCAGGCCAGTGCTACGACCAGACTACAATCAGTTAATACAGTTATTTTGTTTTTATCAGACCAGTGCTACGACCAGTTTACAATCAGTCAATACATTTATCTTTTGTATCAGACCAGTGCTGCAATCAGTCTATAATCAGTTAATACAGTTTTCTTTTGTATCAGACCAGTGCTGCAATCAGTCTATAATCAGTTAATACAGTTTTCTTTTGTATCAGACCAGTGCTGCAATCAATTTACAACCAGTTTATACAGTTGTCTTGTTTTATCAGACCAGTGCTACAATCATTTAGGTGACAGGTGCGGTTCAAAGTATTGGTCAGAAACACTGCGCACTAGCAATCAGGGAGCACGGTTCAACTAACTCACCAACTAACTAACTAACTAACTAACTAACTAACTAACTAACTAAATAATTAGTACGCCTTATTCCAAGGCGTGAGGTTGAGGGGGCCAGCCCGTTTGCTGGCACTGGGGGCAACCACAAAAAACATGTTCAACGACTCTAAATAGGCTGTCAACTAGGTGCACACAGCCGTAGGGTGGTATGGCACATCAGACCCAGACCCAGACTGGGTCCAACCACAAAAAACATGTTCAACGACTCTAAATAGGCTGTCAACTAGGTGCACACAGCCATAGGGTGGCATGGCATGGCATGGCAGATCCAGACCCAGACTGGGGCCAACCCACAAAATATGTTGGGAGTGCGTATAAGTTCGGTGCAAGCATCAGCTTGATGCCACGATGGAAGCAAAAATAGATAAAATGGAAAATAATAGACATTAGATAAAAGATAACAGGCAACAGATAGGAGAGAAGTGACATGGGCACATACAAAAATGATAGATGGGACGGGAAGGTAAATAATAGAAAATGTAGAAAAGGTGACAGGCAACAGATATCGGGCAAGTGACAATAGGCGATATATACTAAATTATAGATGGGGCGTGAAAGGAAATCATTGAAAATAGAGAAGAGATGACAGGCAAGCGATAGGAGGCAAGTGGCAATAGGCGACATAAAATCAATTGTAGATGGGGCGAGAAGGGAAATCATTGAAAATGTGGAAAAGATGGCAGGCAAGCAATATGAGTAGGGGTCGGCTATGTTATATAATATTAGTGAATAATAATATAATATTATATAATATTATATACAATTAGTTGGACGAGCCATCTCACCATAATTTTGAATTTATTTGAAAAACTAATATAATTGTCACACTGTAATAATATTAGTTAATATTATTTTTCCAAACACTAATATTAGTTGCCGTTCCCTAAATATGAGACAAGTGACAATAGGCAACTTGCGATAAATTATAGATGGGACAGGAAGGGAAATACTAGACAATAGATAAGACACACCACACCTCACCTCACCTCACCACAACCAAACCACACCACACCCACAACCACACCACACCTCACCTCACCACAAACACACCACAACCACACCACACAGCACCTCACCCCACCACAACCACACCTCACCACAACCACACCTCACCACAAACACACCACAACCACACTACACAGCACAGCACCTCACCCCACCACAACCACACCTCACCACAACCACACCACACCTCACCACACCACCACCACGAAGCGGATTCTGTTGTCACCTGCCAGACTCTAGGAGCATCAATGACCACACCACACCACAACAATCCACACCTCATCACACCACACAGCACCACCACCACCACGAAGTGGATTCTGACGTCACCTGCCAGACTCTAGGAGCATCAATGACCACACCATACCACAACCAAACCACACCACACCACACAGCACCACCACCACCACCACGAAGCGGATTCTGTCGTCACCTGCCAGAAATTAGGAGCAACAATGACTGCACAACACCACACCAATCCACACCTCACCACACCACACCACACAGCACCACCACCACCACGAAGCGGGTTCTGTCGTCACCTGCCAGAAACTAGGAGCATCAAAGAGGTGCGAGGTCTGTACTCATAAGCTGTTGGGTTGGTGCGGCCATACACACAAGTACGCAGCTGAGAGGTAACAGCGTCAGGTGGCAGCTCCCCTGACTCAACCATTGACGCCTGGGTTGCTTCGAACTTGATGGGGGGAGCAGGGGGGAGGGGGATGGGAGGGGATTTGAGGGAGGTGTATGGTGGTGAGTGGTGTGTGGTGTGTGGGTTGTGGTTGGATGCGTTGGTGCGTCAAACTTGATGGGGTGAGCATGGGGGAGGGTGAGGGGGAGGGTGGTGTGTGGCGTGCGGTTTGTGGTATGTGGTGTGTGGGGTGGAGTTGGATGTGTTGGTGCGTCAATGAAGTACGAGGTCTGTCCTCATAAGCTGTTGGGTTGGTGCTGGGAGGTAACAGCGCCAGGGGGCACCTCGCCTGACTCAAACATTACCACCTGAGTTGCGTCAAACTTGATGGGGTGAGCAGGGGGGAGGGGGAGGGGAGGGGATTTTATAATGGTGTGTGGTGTGTGGTGTGTGGTGGTGTGTGTGTGGCGGTGTGTGGTTAGATGTGTTGGTGCGGCAATAAGGTGCGAGGTCTGTAGTCATACGCCGTTGGGTTGGTGCGGCCATACACACAAGTTCGCAGCTGAGAGGTAACAGCGTCAGGGGGAAGCTCGCCTGACTCAACCATTGACGTCCGGGTTGCGTCAAACTTGATGGGGGGAGCAGGGGGGAGGGGAAGGGAGAGGATTTGAGGGTGGTGTGGGGTGGTGTGGGGTGTGTGTGGTGTGGTCGGATGCGTTGGTGCGTCAAACTTGATGGGGGGGGGCAGGGGGCAAAAAAGGGGGGAGGGGGAGGGAATTTGAGGGTGGTGTGTGGTGTGTGTGGTTGGATGCGTTGGTGCGCCATAGTTCATGGGGTAAGCAGTGGGGAAGGGGAGGCGAGGGGATTTAAGGGTGGTGTGTGTGTGTGTGTGTGCATGTGTGTGTGTGTGTGGTGTGTGTGTTGTTGTGGAGGGGGGGGGGTGGGGGGGGGGGTGGGGGGTGGGTGGGGGGGGGTGGGGGGGGGGGGTGGGTTGTGGGGGGTGGGGGGGGGGGGGGGGGGGGGTGTGGGTGGGTGGGGGTGGGGTGTGTGGGGGTGTTTTTTGGTGGGTGTGTTTGTGTGGTGATTGGTGGGTTTTTGGTTTGCGATTCCTCCACGCATGTCCACAGCTGAGACTCAACGCACGTCACGGAGCCTGACTCACTCATTGGCGTCTAGTTTGCGTCAACCTTGATGGGGTGAGCAGGGGGGAGGGGGATGGGAGGGAATTTGAGGGTGGTGTGGTGTGTGGTGTGGTGTGGTGTGGCGTGTGGGTGTGGGGTGTGGTTGGATGTATTGGTGTGTCAATGAAGTGCGAGGTCTGTTCTCATTGGTGATTGGGTGGGCTGCGTTGGCCATTCACACAACGAACGAGGGGATTTGAGGGTGGGCTGTGGGATTGGGTGTGAGTTGGGTGGTAGGAGTGGTTGAGGGAGCGGTGATGAAAATCCTTTTCCAACATTTATAACTTCTCTAGCCCCCTTCCTCTTCCATCTGCCTAAGACGAGCAACCCGCTGCTAACATCCTGTCAAGTACCGTCCCTCTGTCTCTGGGCGCTCGTCTTGCTCGTCTTAGGCAGCTTTGATTTAAGCTACCTAAGACTTGGAGTACCGCCTAGAGCCCTATAGTAACGAAGGCATGCTAAGAGTAACGGGGTATGACCAAACAAAGGAAACCCTTCATAAAACAATCTCAACAGAGTTCCAGTATGATATCAAATCTCTAACAGTAACTCTCACTGTTCTAAGTGGTTGACGGTTGATATGATTTGAGCCATGAGTAACGCCAACTGGGCCGGTACTTGGTTAAAGAAAATGTCAACACTCCGGGCTCAGCGCACCTCGCCCTGTCCCGCCCCACCCCACACATCACCCTTCCCCTTGCCCCACCACAAATACTCCTTCCTTCCCCCCCCCCCCCCCCTCTCCCTTCTCCACCACCTCCCCTCCTTCTTTCACCCCTCACCCCCCCTCCCCCACCTCTCCTCCTTACTTCACCCCTTCCTCCTCCTTCTCCTCCTCCTCCTCCTGTACCACCTCCCTCCTTCCTGGCCTCCCCCCTCCCCCCCCCCCCCCCCCTCCACCACCTCCCCTCCTTCCTTTATCCTCCCTCTCCACCACCTCCCCTCCTTGCTTCAACCCTCCTCCTCCTCCGCTTCCTGTACCACCTCCCCTCTCCGCCTTACTGGCCTCCCCCCTCTCCCCCCCCCCCCCCCCCCCCTCCACCACCTTCCCTCCTTCCTTCATCCTCCACCTCCACCTCCTTCCTTCACCACCCCTCCTCCTCCTCCTCCTCCTCCTCTTCCGCTAACCACCTCCCCTCCACCACCTTCCCTCCTTCTGTATTCATCCTCCCCTCCAACCATCCTCCCCTCTTTCCTGGCTCTGGCCCCCCCTCCCCCCCCCCCCCCCCCCCCCCCTAAACCACTTTACCTCTTTCCTTCACCCCCTTACCCTCCTCTTCCTCTACCACCTCCCCTCCTTCCTTGCCTCCCCCCTCCCCCCCTCGCACCCCCCCCCCCACACACACACCACCACCACCACCACCACTACCTTCCATCCTTCCTTCATCCTCCCCCTCCACTACCTTCCCCTCTTTCCTTCACCCCCCTCCTCCTCCTCCTGTACCACCTGCCTTCCTTCCTGGCCACTCTCTCTGCTGTTGGCCTCCTCCTCATGTACCCCACCCCCCCCACCCCCCCCCCCCCCCACACACACACACACCCTCACACACCCTCACACACTCCCCCCACCCCACCCTACTCTCCCCCCCACACCCTCCACACCCACACCACCACCCACTCCCCACACCCTCACACCCCCACCCTACACTACCCCACACCCCACCCACTCTCTCTGCTATGCTCACCTGTGCATTGTACTGCTCCACCATTGCCCGTTCAGCCTGTACCAGCCCATCCAACGTTTCCACACTCATGCTCGAGTTGTACGCATACTGCTCACTTAGGGTTCCAGGGGGACTAGTCTGCAGGATCAGATAAGACGTACACGGTAAGACGTGAACGGTAAGACGAACACGGGAAGACATACATGGTAAAATGTTCACGGTAAGAAGTACATGGCCAGACGTACACGGTAAGACATACATGGTAAGACGTACATGGTAAGACGTACACAGTAAGACGAACACGGGAAGACATACATGGTAAAAGGTACACGGTAAGAAGTACATGGCCAGGCGTACACGGTAAGACGTACACGGTAAGACGAACACGGGAAGACATACATGGTAAAAGGTACACGGTAAGAAGTACATGGCCAGGCGTACACGGTAAGACGTATCATTTAAGATTAAATGTTTGTTTTAGGATTAATGAGAGATGGCAGTATTTGATGATTTACCATGTTTGATCTTGATTCTTCGATGTTGGGCAAGTATATTTAGCCTATTTGGCTACCCCTGGCCTGTAACATCCATCCATCCATCAATTCATCCTTCCTTCCATCCATCCATCCATCCATCCATCCATCAATTCATCCTTCCATCCTTCCATCCATCCATCCATCCATCCATCCATCCATCCATCAATTCATCCTTCCATTTGATCACATATATCAATGGGAATATCTAGACTAGCTCTTGCCAGCTCATCCGCAAGGCGATACAAGTAGATCAGCTCTTGCCAGCACATCCACATGGCTGTACAAGTCTCTTTCCCGCCCTCAATGCAGGAGAGGCTAGGGCATACACCGGATACACCGGATGACGAGCCAATTAAATCTAAAGGGTTCGCATCAACCTAAGCTTTTGCCTCAAGCCACCTGACGATGCCTTAAGGCTGTGAAAGTTTCTTTAGCCTATCTGGAAACATATTCGAGGTTGGGCAAGTCCCTTTAGCCTATTTGGCTACCCCTGGACTGCAACATATATACGCAAATGGCGGTATCCTGGAAATCTAGAGTCGACCTTGATTGTTTGAGGTTAGGAAAGTCTCTTTAGCCTATTTGGCAACCCCTGGATTGCAACATATACGAACAATCTGGCAAACCTAGACCTTGCAAAGTACAATACTATTAGAGACTAGAGAATATCGGGAAAATATACGCAAATAGCGGTATCCTGGAAATCTAGAGTTGATCTTGACTATTTATGTTAAGAAAGTCTCTTTAGCCTATTTGGCTACCCCTGGGCTGCAACATATACGAACAATCTGGTAAACCTAGAACTTGCAAAATACAATCCTATTAGAGACTAGATCACTAAAGAATAGCGGGACAATATACGCAAATAGCGGTATCCTGGAAATCTAGAGTCGACCTTGATTGTTTGAGGTTAGGAAAGTCTCTTTAGCCTATTTGGCTACCCCTGGGCTGCAACATATACGAACAATCTGGTAAACCTAGCACTTGCAAAATACAATCCTATTAGAGACTAGATCACTAAAGAATAGCGGGACAATATACGCAAATAGCGGTATCCTGGAAATCTAGAGTTGATCTTGATTGTTTGAGGTTGGGCAAGTCTCTTTAGCCTATTTGGCTACCCCTGGGCTGCAACATATACGAACAATCTGGTAAACCTAGAACTTGCAAAATGCAATCCTATTAGAGACTAGATCACTAAAGAATAGCGGGACAATATACGCAAATAGCGGTATCCTGGAAATCTAGAGTTGATCTTGACTATTTATGTTAAGAAAGTCTCTTTAGCCTATTTGGCTACCCCTGGGCTGCAACATATACGAACAATCTGGTAAACCTAGAACTTGCAAAATACAATCCTATTAGAGACTAGATCACTAAAGAATAGCGGGACAATATACGCAAATAGCGGTATCCTGGAAATCTAGAGTCGACCTTGATTGTTTGAGGTTAGGAAAGTCTCTTTAGCCTATTTGGCTACCCCTGGATTGCAACATATACGAACAATCTGGCAAACCTAGACCTTGCAAAGTACAATACTATTAGAGACTAGAGAATATCGGGAAAATATACGCAAATAGCGGTATCCTGGAAATCTAGAGTTGATCTTGATTGTTTGAGGTTGGGCAAGTCTCTTTAGCCTATTTGGCTACCCCTGGGCTGCAACATATACGAACAATCTGGTAAACCTAGAACTTGCAAAATACAATCCTATTAGAGACTAGATCACTAAAGAATAGCGGGACAATATACGCAAATAGCGGTATCCTGGAAATCTAGAGTTGATCTTGATTGTTTGAGGTTGGGCAAGTCTCTTTAGCCTATTTGGCTACCCCTGGGCTGCAACATATACGAACAATCTGGTAAACCTAGAACTTGCAAAATACAATCCTATTAGAGACTAGATCACTAAAGAATAGCGGGACAATATACGCAAATAGCGGTATCCTGGAAATCTAGAGTTGATCTTGATTGTTTGAGGTTGGGCAAGTCTCTTTAGCCTATTTGGCTACCCCTGGGCTGCAGCATATACGAACAATCTGGTAAACCTAGAACTTGCAAAATACAATCCTATTAGAGACTAGATCACTAAAGAATAGCGGGACAATATACGCAAATAGCGGTATCCTGGAAATCTAGAGTTGATCTTGATTGTTTGAGGTTGGGCAAGTCTCTTTAGCCTATTTGGCTACCCCTGGGCTGCAACACATACGAACAATCTGGTAAACCTAGAACTTGCAAAATACAATCCTATTAGAGACTAGATCACTAAAGAATAGCGGGACAATATACGCAAATAGCGGTATCCTGGAAATCTAGAGTTGATCTTGATTGTTTGAGGTTGGGCAAGTCTCTTTAGCCTATTTGGCTACCCCTGGGCTGCAGCATATACGAACAATCTGGTAAACCTAGAACTTGCAAAATACAATCCTATTAGAGACTAGATCACTAAAGAATAGCGGGACAATATACGCAAATAGCGGTATCCTGGAAATCTAGAGTTGATCTTGATTGTTTGAGGTTGGGCAAGTCTCTTTAGCCTATTTGGCTACCCCTGGGCTGCAACATATACGAACAATCTGGTAAACCTAGAACTTGCAAAATACAATCCTATTAGAGACTAGATCACTAAAGAATAGCGGGACAATATACGCAAATAGCGGTATCCTGGAAATCTAGAGTTGATCTTGATTGTTTGAGGTTGGGCAAGTCTCTTTAGCCTATTTGGCTACCCCTGGGCTGCAACATATACGAACAATCTGGTAAACCTAGAACTTGCAAAATACAATCCTATTAGAGACTAGAGAATAGCGGGACCATATACGTGAATAACGGTATCTTGGAAATCTAGAGTTGATCTGGACTGTTTGATGTTGGGCAAGTTCCTTTAGCCTATTTGGCTACCCCTGGACTTTAACATCCATCCAATCTGGCAAACCTAGAACTTGAAAAATACAGTAATATTACAGACCAGAGAATAGAGGGTATCCTGGAAATCTAGAGTTGATCTTGATTGTTTGATGTTGGGCAAGTCTCTTTAGCCTATTTGGCTACCCCTGGACTTTAACATGCATCCAATCTGGCAAACCTAGAACTTGAAAAATACAGTAATATTACAGACCAGACAATGGAGGGTATCCTGGAAATCTAGAGTTGATCTTGACTGTTTGATGTTGGGCAAGTCTCTTTAGCCTATTTGGCTACCCCTGGACTTTAACATGCATCCAATCTGGCAAACCTAGAACTTGAAAAATACAGTAATATTACAGACCAGACAATGGAGGGTATCCTGGAAATCTAGAGTTGATCTTGACTGTTTGATGTTGGGCAAGTCTCTTTAGCCTATTTGGCTACCCCTGGACTTTAACATGCATCCAATCTGGCAAACCTAGAACTTGAAAAATACAGTAATATTACAGACCAGAGAATAGAGGGTATCCTGGAAATCTAGAGTTGATCTTGACTGCTTGAGGTTTGGCAAGTCCTTTGGCCAAAGTGGCTACCCCTGGACTGGAACATACAATTGAAGAGGCAGAACAGAAACGGTGAGCAGTGCAACGCGAGCCTCACGAATATGAGTGGTTCCTGAGGTGCTCCTGTTGATAAGATCGTTTGTTGTTGTTGGACTGGAAGGTACATTTAAAAAGCAGAACAATACACAGTAAGCTGTGCAACATGAGCCTCATAAATCTGAGTGGTTCCTGAGGCGCCCCCGTGGATAAGACCATTCCTAGTTGTTGGACTGGAACATACCTGTGAATATTTAGGGTTGGGAAGCAAACGAATATTTTTATTTGTATATGCCGTATAAACGTATGAACGTTTAAACGTATGCATATAAACGTATAAAAACGTATGAGTATTTGTTGCACTTCAGGAGAAAAGACTTTTACATGGATTGAAGGTATTGCCGTGTTTCTAATTTCATTGGCATTGCTTATCAACTCTCAGAAAAAATATATGGCAAGTTAAGGTGGTAAAATTCTCAGAAAAATAAAACACGACCGGAAAGCGCATTGACCAAGAAGCGCGGTGCCAATCTAAGGAGCCATTCAATGCCAATAATATTATAATGTAAGTATGTAACTATATTGCAATATTGTCCATGTTCACATTGCACTAGGCTTGCACCATCAATCCTTCAAGCCCACGTAGGAGCACAGCTTGTGGAATGGAAGGGTAGGTGGCGCTCTGATATGTGTGCCATCCTGGCTCTATAAATTAAACTTTAGGCCACATTTAAACAAAATGATACGTGTGACAGGTTAATTGTATTGCATAATGTGACAGAGGAGGTCAATAGCTTTCCGATAAGCTATCTAAATGATAATTTAATAAAAAACGAGAAAGTTAGGAGCTGGGATGCGTGCTGTACTTTTCGATGTACAACTCATATGTTTATGTACGCTTATACTCATACGTTTCGAGAAAAAATGTACGACGTATATACACGTATGAGCTTATAAACGTATGAGTATACGTTCATATGTCGGCCCAACCCTAGGATTAATACACAGTGAGCAGTGGAACCATTGATTTGCTTTTCAAATCTGAAAGTGGGTTTCTTCTAGCTTTATGGTTTTAGGCCTCCTCCAAGGACAGCGTTTTAGTGCTTTCTGTAGCTTTCTGTAGCTTTTTAGGGCCATAGAGGGGGGGGGGAAAACTGTTTTTTTCTTTTATAGCGATAATTGCGCTAAAATGGGGTCAAAACTAGCGATCGCTATGTATAGCGGAAATAAAAATCCCTGAGTGGAACGTGAGCCTGAGGTGCTCTTGGTGATCAGACCTTTCCTAAGAAGTCTGCTGCCCATGGTGCACCAGCTTCCGCTGCAGACGACAGTCTTATCAACACTGCACCATGGGTCCTCAGGTTTAGATCACAGGTTGCGAGCAAGATAAGGCAGTGCAAGAAGCAAAATGAACAAAGCAGGTTTGCGCTCAAGGTGCTCATATCAATAATGCCTAGCAGTGTTGTATGCAGGCGCAGGTTACCAGTTGACCAGCAGACAACCGCCGTAAGGATATTGCCCCAAATGTCCTCGGGTCATTCTAACTTACACCCACACATACACACATACACACACACATACATACACACATACATACACACATACATACGCACATACATACACACATACATACACACATACATACACACATACATACACCCATACATACACACATACATACACCCATACATGCGCCCACCTTTCTTTCCCAGAGCTGGACATAATAGCTCCATTTCCGGCTGTGCTGGCTTGAGTACTGAAGATAATAAACAAATACATGTTACGCCTCATGACGAGGCGTGAGGTTGAGGGGGCCAGCCTTTTTGCTTGAGCTGGGGCTAATCACAAATGCTTTTGGGGTCATCTAATACACGCATGCATTTGTGTGTGTGTGTGTGAGTGTGTGTGAGTGAGGTTGAGGGGGGCAGTCTGTTTGCTTGCGCTGGGGCTAATCACAAATGATTTTGGGGTCATCTAATACACCCATGCATTTGTGTGAGTGTGTGTGCGTGAGAGAGGTTGAGGGGGCCAGCCCGTTTGCTTGCGCTGGGGCTAATCACATTGCAGATATGATTAGGGAACGGCGATATGATATCACAAAATATCTTGTCATCATATGATATCACTTGATATCATATGATGTTGGCAGTCTGACTAGGCTAAAGTTACCATTTATATACAGTACCATATGATGCATTTTGTATGATATCATATGACATCGCATTCGTCTTTGGTCAACATCATAAGATAGTCCGGTCCCCAGATACGAGTTCTGCTGATATGATATTGTTCGGGCCAACGGTGCTTCCATCGGCGGTGAACCTTTTCAATGTGGTGGTCCTACGGTGACTATAGCTAGCTCCGGCTTACGCTATGGTGTCCTTAACTTCACGTCCTGTGAGTAACTGTTTTACACGGATGTAACAATTTCAATTTCAATTGTTCGGGTCGTTTACAGGGGTCGTGACAATGTGTGGTGTCAGTTGTTTGCATCATCAACGCATGCCAATCAATCATGTGTAGGGGTCGGCTATGTTATATAATATTAGTGAATAAACAATATCATATAATATTATATAATATTAGTCGGACGAGCCGTCTCACCAGAATTTCATTTTTTTTGAAAAACTGATATTATTGTGACACTATAATAATATGACTTAATATTAGTTTTTCAAACATTAATTTTAGTTGCCGTTCCCTAATCATGTGTGAGAGATATGTGGAAACCGGCATATCATATGATGTTGACAAAGGTGAGTATGATATCATATGATATCATACAAATTGCATCCTAGGATATCATACAAATTGCATCCTAGGATATTGTATTTAAATGGTAACTTTAGCGTCGTCAGACTGCCGGCATCATATGATATCATATGATGGCATGATATCATATGATATCATATTGCCGTTCCCTAGTCATGGGTTGCATTGGGTCATCAGTCATGGGTCTAACACTGGCAAGCAGGACAAGCTAGCTGCTTCTCTGTCCCTGGGTCAAGCTTTGTCTTCTGCTCATTTGATATCATACAAATTGCATCCTAGAGTAGGATATCATACGATGCGATATATGCTTGTATATAAATGGTAACTTTAGCCTAGTCAGACTGCCGTCATCATATGATATCATATTGCTGTTCCCTAGCGATATGTGAGGTACGTTTTGTTCACAACATGTGTGAGGTACATTTTGTTCACAACATGTGAGGTACGTTTTGTTCACAACACGTGTGAGGTACATTTTGTTCACAACATGTGAGGTACGTTTTTTTCACAACATGTGTGAGGTACATTTTGTTCACAACATGTGAGGTACGTTTTGTTCACAACACGTGTGAGGTACATTTTGTTCACAACATGTGAGGTACGTTTTGTTCACAACATGTGTGAGGTACATTTTGTTCACAACATGTGAGGTACGTTTTGTTCACAACATGTGTGAGGTACATTTTGTTCACGACATGTGAGGTACGTTTTGTTCACAACATGTGTGAGGTACATTTTGTTCACAACATGTGAGGTACGTTTTGTTCACAGTGTGAGGTACATTTTGTTCACAACATGTGAGGTACGTTTTGTTCACAACATGTGTGAGTGACACATGTGGCAAGTGTCGTTTATAGCATGTTTGAAACATATGTGAGTTAAGTGATGTTTGTATTATGTGTGAATGATAAGTGTGTTAATCATTGTTTGCAGTGTGCGTGGAATATAAGTGTGTTAATCATTGTTTGTAGTAAGTGTGAAAAATAAGTGTGTTAATCATTGTTTATAGTATGTATGAAAGATATGTGTGTTCAAAATTGTTTGTAGTATGTGTGAAAGATGTGTGTGTAACTCATTAATTGTAGTATGTTTGAAAGACATGTGTGTTAATCATTGTGTGCAGTATGTTTGGAAGATATGTGTGTTAATCATTGTTTGCAGTATGTGTAAAATATAAGTGTGTTAATCATTGTGTGTAGTATGTTTGAAAGACATGTGTGTTAATCATTGTTTGCAGTATGTGTAAAATATAAGTGTGTTAATCATTGTGTGTAGTATGTGTGAAATATATGTGTGTTAATCATTGTTTGTAGTATGTTTGAAAGACATGTGTGTTAATCATTGTGTGTAGCATGTGTGAAATATATGTGTGGTAATCATTGTTTGCAGTATGTGTAAAAGATATGTGTGTTAATCATTGTGTGTAGCATGTGTCAAAAATATGTGTCAATCATTGTGTGTAGCATGTGTGAAATATATGTGTGGTAATCATTGATTGCAGCATGTGTGGAAGATATGTGCAGGAAGTGTTGCTCACAGCCTGTGTGACATATTTGTGTGGTAATTTGTGTGTTTTAATTTGTTTGAAGAATGTGTGAAATATGTGTTTGGTTATTGTTGTTTGTAGCATATGTGAAAGATGTGTGTGGATAGTGTTGCTCGCAGCATGTGTAACATAATTGCGTGTTGATTTGAGTGTTTTAATTTGTTTGAAGCATGTGTGAAAGATGTGTGTGGTAATTGTTGTTTGTAGCATGTGTGAAAGATGTGTGTGGATAGTGTTGCTCACAGCATGTGTGCAAGATATCAATATGTATGTGTTGTTTGTTGTTTGTAGCACGTGTTAAAGATATGTGCGGTATCTGTTGATTGTTGCATGTCAGCATGTGTGCAAAATATCAATATGTATGTGTTATTTGTTGCTTGTGGCCTGTGTAAAAGATATCAATATGCATGTGTTATTTGTTGTTTATATAATGTGTGAAATATATGTGTGGTATTTGATCCTTGGAGCATGTGTGGTAATTGTTGTTTGTAGCATGTGTGGAATATAAGTGTGCTAAGTGCTGCTCACAGTGTGTGTACAAGAAATGTGTGGTGTTAGTTGTTTGTAGCATGTGTGGAAGATATGTGTGTGGCAAGTGTTGTGTGTAGTATGTGTGTAAGACGAGTGTGGTATTTGTTGTTTGTAGCATGCTTTAATGAAGGTGAATAAACAATACAAATAAAGCTAATACCTAAAAAAATTCCTCTCTGTGCACGATGTTCGTGAGTCCCCATTGACCCTGTCAAGCCAAGGGCACATTTGTAGTCCAGTAGGGCACCAGGAAAAATGTAATCATCATCATCATCATCATCATCATCATCATCATCATAATAATAATAATAAGGATAATGCACGCACCTGTACCAGGTCCCTCAAGTACGCCTCCTGCTTAGGCGTCACTTTGTCGAGCAAGCGGGCGCATGTAGGGAGACGTTGGTGGTCTGTCAGGCCTATGCGATCCCGTTGCACACGTAGCTCACGCGAGTGTTGATCGCCACCTGCTCCTAAGTCACCCGAAGGTAGCTTGCGAGTAGGCAAGTCCCGTTGAAGTATATCATCATCCCCTTGACTGAGTGCATCTAGGTCATTAAAAAAGAGGTTTCGTACAACCTGGTCCCTGGTAAGTAGACTGCCATCTGCCTCTAAATCATCGGATAATATCTTCCGTGCAAGAAGATCCCAATGAACTAAATTAATCAGATCACCATCTGCCTCATCATGAGCACCCAGGCCTATTTGATCCCCATGCATACGTAGCTCATCATCATCCTTGAAATTATCAGAATGTAGCTCAAGTGCAAGCGGGTCAAGATAAACGAAATCACCATCTGCCTTGTCATGAGCACCCAAGCCTATTTGATCATGATGCATACTTAGCTCACGTGCACGTGGTTCACCATCTGCCTCTAATTCATCAGAAAGTAGGTCGTGTATAGGCAAGTTCCAATCAAGCATATCAATATCTGCTAGTTTATGTACGTTAGCAGCAAAAGCAGCAGGGACATCGCCAACATGGGTGTCAACACCATGTAGCTTGTGTGCGTTTGGATCATTATCTGCTAGTTCATGTACGTCAGCAGCAAAAGCAGCAGGGACATCACCAACATGGGTGTCAGCAGCATGTGCTATTTGATCACTATCTGCTAGTCCATGTACGTCAGCAGCAAAAGCAGCAGGGGATTCACCAACATGGGTTTCAGCAGCAAGTGGCTCATGTGCGATAGGATCACTCTCTGCTAGTTCATGTACGTCAGCAGCAAAAGCAGCAGGGTCATCACCAACATGGGTGTCAACACCATGTAGCTCGTGTGCATTTGGATCACTGCCTGCTAGTTCATGTACGTCAGCAGCAAAAGGAGCAGGGACATCACCAACATGGGTGTCAGCAGCATGGAGCTCATGTGCGATAGGATCACCATATGCTAGTTCATGTACGTCAGCAGCAAAAGCAGCAGGAGCTTCACCTACATGGGTGTAAGGTGCATGTGCTATTTGATCACTATCTGCTAGTTCATGTACGTCAGCAGCAAGAGCAGTAGGGCCATCACCTACTTGGGCGTGATGTGTATCTCCTTCGTTCCCATCAAAACCGTCACCCCTCGCATAATAACCCCTCTCTATCACACGACCGGAGCTCCCAGGGGTGAGGGCCAGGCACAAGATCAAGAGCATCAACAGCATAAGGTAATGATAACGCCTGGTGGAGCGTGGTGTTAAGGGAACCCGTCGTACGCGGGTAGAGAGCGGTCTTCTACCTCAACTGAGAGTCAACAGCATAGAGAAGGCAAGAATAAGGTCAAGGTATGTGAGTTATCTGGTGCTTGGTTGTTGGTCCCAGTGCAAGCAAACGGGCTGGCCCCCTCAACCTCACGCCTCGTTATATAGCTTACTATTTATTTATGTATTTATCTGGTTCTCAGCCTTGTCTTGCTTAGCTCAGCTTATCAGGCATGAGCTTAGTCCAGTACTGTGTAATTGCACATTATTTATTATTAATTGTAAATGAGCAAAGTCCAATACTTACTGGCACGGACACTGACAGGGAGAACGGTAGGCACTCGAATCCTGTCACAGCTAATGTATGCAAAGCATGCACGAGCTCAGATCTGGTTCTCCTACTGTACTGTTGTACATCTACACTAAATGCCATCATGATCTAGTTCCATGCTGTACATCCAAAGCTCAGTCCACTGTTATCTAGTCCAGAGCTTTTATTTTCAGCTACGGACAGCAGCTTCTAGGCAGCTACTCTGACTGGCTATTCAGCCAAACGTTGAAGTGGACAAAATTAGATGTCTAACTGCTGAAGTATTGGGATGTAGCCCAGTGGCTGGCTCAGGAAGCTGCCCAGAAGCTGCTAAGAAAAGCTGAACGGAAAAAATAAGTGCAACTCATGATGCAAATCCATACTTTGCAACGTAAGCTACGTTCTTATTCTAGATAGCCTGCTGTTCATTGCTACACAATGAAGACACGCCCATGTAATATCATACGACAGCTGTTAGATGGCTGACTTGTACGTAAAAGATTGTGTAGCTGTGCATGCACACTACAGCCTAGGATATACTATTGCTTTAGCAGCAGGTTGGCTTGGGCTTGTCTGTAGAATGAACTGAGCTGCTTGGGTTTGGCTCAACTCTGGCTTGGCTTGGCGTGGCTTGGCTAAGCTGCACCAAAGCTGAGGTAAGAGGGCAAAATGTTGTGAACAGCTGGCTGC
The DNA here is from genome assembly GCA_013435795.1 of Chlamydomonas sp. ICE-L. Classification (NCBI taxonomy): domain Eukaryota; kingdom Viridiplantae; phylum Chlorophyta; class Chlorophyceae; order Chlamydomonadales; family Chlamydomonadaceae; genus Chlamydomonas; species Chlamydomonas sp. ICE-L. Next base: position 60,307,552 of record JACBWV010000610.1, read on the forward strand.
ACAAGACTGAACGGCAGGAATACAGGATTAGGGCGATTCGGTTCAGAGAGATAGAGCTAGGTAGGGCGTGGAAGATTTGTAGCGCGCTTGAAAACCATATCCAACTGAAAAAGGACGCGTAGTTCGTTGCTGGCTGGCTGGCTGGCTGGCTGGCTTGCCAGCTGGGTCGGCAGACCGTTATGGACGTAGGCGCATCCGGGCGCATCTGTTCTGCTCCGGTGGTTGACCGTTCCTTTGTCGCCCGGTTGACTGCGACGACCAGGGCCCCCTGCTGCCAGTCCCACGTTTCCTGGGCTGAATCGATTCTACGACACACACTATTGCTCCATCCTTTAGCCAGGCTCGCTCATTATTTACCTCCTTGTCACATCTGGATTAGCATGCCCTTAGCCTGGGGAGTAGCATCAGTGCCTGAATACGCCCCCTTCCTCATCCCCCATCTCCTGAGCAAACAGGCATCATATGCCATATGCCAAATAGCTCCCCTGAGTACCAGAACATAATCCACACGTGTCACATCCAGACCAGTACTCCCTAATTCAAGATGTCCAGCACCCGCAACTGTCACACCGCCCAAATAGAAGCCAAGCCAAGCCAAGCCAAGCCAAGCCAAGCCAAGCCAAGCCAATGCTACTGTTGAGTACTTGAAAATGAGCATGGTCGCATAAACACCATTCACTCCATCAAGCAGCGGGCACAGTTGGAGTCCAGCAGGGCACCAGAATAATGTAACCATCATCATCACTTGGCTCCACCAATAACATCAACAGCTTCAGCGCCTCATCTCAGCATCTGAAACAGCCACTCCACACTCATGGGGTTCATGGAGATCATCCATCACCCACTCACCCCTACCAGCAGCGCTTTCTCCCCCTTTTCTAGCTAAGCCAAGCTAAGCCCACCCCACCCAGCCCCCCCACCCACCCACCCACTCACCCACCACCCACCACCCAGCCCCCCCCCACCCCCACCCACCCACCCACCCTACCAGCAGCGCTTTCTCACCCTTTCCCACCAACCTAGCAGCCCCCTTCCTGCAGCTGCCTGCTTCCCTCAATACCTTCAGCGCCTGATAACAACTCAACAACCCACTCCGCTCCCATGGGGTCCATGAGATTCAGTCGCCATCTGCTACGCACCCCCACACCTGTCGCCTTCAGCGCCTTTTCCGCCAACCTAGCCGCCTACTTTCTGCTGTTGCCCCTTCGAGAGGAGGCTGCCATCCTTATCGGCACTGACAAGCTTCCACGCCTCTTCACAGCATCCCTTTGCTGCACGCTTATTGTCGCCCCCATAGTATCCCAGTACATCGCCGCATCTGACAGGTGGGCGGGTTTGTGGCTGTGTGTGGAGGTGGGTGGGTGAGGGTGGGTCTGCGGGGGGGTAGGGGGGGGGGGGGGGGGGGGGGGGGGGGGGTAGTATCTAGTAGCTGATGACAGGCGTCAGGGGGACAATGTGGAATCAACACTTACTAGCTCATTGTAGCTCCCACGTTGTCCCAGCACATCACCGCTTCTGACAAGGAGGCAGG
>JACBWV010000610.1:60311582-60401582 GCA_013435795.1 Chlamydomonas sp. ICE-L
GGGGTGTCACAGGGATTTTCTTTTCGGCTTTTCTTAGCAGCTTCTAGGCAGCTTCTAGGCAGCTCCATGAGCCAGCCACTGCGCCATGGTGAGCTCAGGTGATCTCAGAGGTGGCATATTAAAAAAGCATTTATCACCAGAGACACCACTGCCATCACCGAAGCCACCACCAAAGCCACTACAGCATGGCCTTTGAGCCAGCCGTTGTGCAAAGGTGAGCTCAGAGGTGGCTTATTATTAAGTCAGTATATTCATCACCAGAGACACCACTGCCATCACCAAAGCCACCACCAAAGCAACATTCAGTTCAGGGGTGTCACAGGGCTTTTTCTTTCGGCTTTTCTCAGCAGCTTCTAGGCAGCTCCATGAGCCAGCCACTGTGCCAAGGTGAGCTCACTGGTGCTTTATTATTCATTCAGTACATTCATCACCAGAGACACCACTGCCACCACCAAAGCCACTACAACATCGCATTTGAACAAGCCACTGTGCACAGGTGAGCTCACTGGTATACTTTTATTCAAACAGCATATTCATCACAAGAAACACCACTGCCACCACCAAAGCCACTACAGCGTTGCCTTTGTGCAAGCCGCTGTGCAAAAGTAAGCTCACTGGTGCCTTAATATTCAATCAGTACATTCATCACTAGAGACACCACTGCCACCACCAAAGCCACCACCAAAGCCACTACAGCATCGCCTTTGAGCCAGCCGCTGTGCAAAAGTGAGCTCACTAGTGCTTTATGTTTCAATCACCACCAAAGCCAGTACAGCATGGTTTTTGATACAGCCGCTGTGCCAAGGTGAGCTCACTGGTGCCTAATTATTCAATCAGTACATTCATCACCAGAGACACCACTGCCACCACCAAAGCCACCCGCAAAGCCACTAAGCCACTAGCCAGCTCACTGGTGCTTTATGTTTCAATCACCACCAGAGCCACTACAGCATGGCCTTTGAGCAAGCCGTTGTGCAAATGTGAGCTCACTGGTGCTTCGTGTTTCAATCACCACCAAAGCCACTACAGCATGGCCATTGAGCAAGCCGCTGCGCAAATGTGAGCTCACTGGTGCTTCCACTACACTTAGGCGTTCTCTTGCATGCATTTCCTTCTACATGAGGATCAACAAACAGGCGAGTGCTTACCCCCACCCGCACCCCTACCCCCACCCCGCCCCACCTCCTACCCCCATCCCTACCCCCGCCCCGCCCCACCCCGCCCCACCCACAACCCTACCCCCACCCCGCCCCACCGCACCCCCTCACATGATTCAACAAGTAAAGCAGCTGCCAGCGACTCCATCAATGCATTGTCACAGTTTGTTCTCTTTCACACATAGACACACCAGAACACAAATACAGCCCCACCCACACACCCACACCCACACCCACACCCCACCCTACCCACACCCCGCCCCTCGCAGGATGCATAAAGTAAAGCAGCTGCCACACACACACTCACCCAGTGATTTGTTTTCAAATCTGAAAGTGGGTTTTTCTTAGCCTTATGGTTTTAGGCTTCTTTCAGGGACAGCGTTTAAGTGCTTTCTATAGCTTTGTATAGCTTTTTGTAGCTTCTTAGGGCGAAACAAAAAATGTTTTTGCTTTTTTTCTACCGATACTTTCGCTAAAACGGGGTCAAAACTAGCGATCGCTATATATAGCAGAAATATAAATCCCTGCACTCACCCATCCATCCACATGCATGGCTGTTCTTTTGCTTACATTGCCTTCTATATGGATCAATTTCCAGGTTACATACTATATTCTGCGTGGTGCTGAAGGAGTCAGTATGTTTATGTATGCCTGTGTACGTGTTTGTGCTTGTCTGTCTGTGTATGGTGCGTGCATGTGCGTGTGTGTCTGTGTGTACATACATGTACGCTTGTGTGTGTATGCAGCATGCATGTAGCTGTCAAGTTATATTCTGGATCAGAGGATCAACTTACAGGTGAGATCAGACCAGTGGATCGACTTACATGTGAGATCAGATCAGATCAGATCAGAGGATCAACTTACAGGTGAGATCAGATCAGATCAGATCAGAGGATCAACTTACAGGTGAGATCAGACCAGTGGATCGACTTACATGTGAGATCAGATCAGATCAGAGGATCAACTTACAAGTGAGATCAGACCAGTGGATCGACTTACATGTGAGATCAGATCAGATCAGATCAGAGATCAACTTACAGGTGAGATCAGATCAGATCAGATCAGAGGATCAACTTACAGGTGAGATCAGACCAGTGGATCGACTTACATGTGAGATCAGATCAGATCAGAGGATCAACTTACAGGTGAGATCAGACCAGTGGATCGACTTACATGTGAGATCAGATCAGATCAGATCAGAGGATCAACTTACAGGTGAGATCAGACCAGTGGATCACCTTCCATGTGAGATTAGATCAGTGGATCAACTTACTGGTGAGATCAGATCAGTGGATCAACTTACTCGTGAGATCAGATCAGTGGATCACCTTACATGTGAGATCAGATCAGTGGATCAACTTACTGGTGAGATCAGATCAGTGGATCAACTTACTGGTGAGATCAGATCAGTGGATCAACTTACTGGTGAGATCAGATCAGTGGATCAACTTACTGGTGAGATCAGATCAGTGGATCAACTTACTGGTGAGATCAGATCAGTGGATCAACTTACAGGTGAGATCAGACCAGTGGATCAACTTCCAGGTGAAATCAGATCAGATCAGATCAGAGGATCAACTTACAGGAGAGATCAGATCAGTGGATCAACTTACAGGTGAGATCAGATCAGATCAGATCAGTGGATCAACTTACAGGTGAGATCAGATCAGATCAGATCAGTGGATCAACTTACAGGTGAGATCAGATCAGATCAGAGGATCAACTTACAGGTGAGAGCCACATTTTAAATTTGGGGGCTACGCATAGCAGCTTCAAGCCAGCTCCATTTGCACCATACTACCACTATCACCACCACCACCATCCACATGCGCTGGCCCAGGTTCCACCATCAAAGTCAGCATCACCATCAACATCAACATCACTACTATCACCCACCTGCACACAATTTGGTGGCAGCATCACCATCATCACCACCTCCACCCACATGCACAGGCCCAGGTGTCAACATCAACATCAACATCACTACTATCACCCACATGCACACAATTCGGTGGCAGCATCACCATAATCACCAGCAGCACCACCCACATGCACAGGCTCAGATGTCACCATCACCATCAACCTCAACATCATCACCACAACAACCCATATGCACAGAACATTGTGCCACCATCAACATCAACATCATGACCACTACAAGCCATATGCACAGGTCCAGGTGTCACCATCACCATCACCATCAACCTCAACATTGCTACTATTACCCACGTGCACAGAACATTGTGTAACCATCACCATCACCATCATCACCACTACCGCCCACATGCACAGGTCCAGGTGTCACCATCACCATCACCATCAACCTCAACATCATCACCACAACAACCCATATGCACAGAACATTGTGCCACCATCAACATCAACATCATGACCACTACAAGCCATATGCACAGGTCCAGGTGTCACCATCACCATCACCATCAACCTCAACATTGCTACTATTACCCACGTGCACAGAACATTGTGTAACCATCACCATCACCATCATCACCACTACCGCCCACATGCACAGGTCCAGGTGTCCCCATCACCATCAACATCAATACTGTCACCCACATGCACAGGACCTTATTTCAACATCAGCACCACCACTGACATGCACAGGCCTAGGTCTCACCATGACAATCATCATCATCACCATCATCATCATCATCATCATCATCATCGTCATCATCATCATCACCATGATAATCATCATCATCATCATCATCATCATCATCATCATCATCATCATCATCATCATCATAGTCATAGTCATCATCAACATCCTTATCATCAAAACCAGCATCAACATCACTACTACCACCCACATGTGTAGAACCTTGTGTCGACAGCACCATCATAATCATAATCATTATCATCATCATCATCATCATCATCATCATCATCATCATCAAATCACTACTACCACCTACATGCACAGAACCTTGTGGCAGCAGCACCAATATAATCAGCATAATCAGCATCATGAAAATCAAAATCACTACCACCACCCACATGAACAGATCCTTGTGGCAGCAGCACCATCATAATCATCATTATCATCATCATCATTATCAAAATCACTACCACCACCCACATGCACAGAACCTTGTGTCAACAGCGCCATCATTATCATCATAATTATCGCTTTTGTCATCAAAATCACTACCACCACCCTCATGTACAGAGCCTTGTGTCAACAGAACCATCATAATCAACATAATCATCATCATCATCATCATCATATTCATATTCAAATTATAAGCATTATTAGCATCATCAAAATCACTACCGCCACCCACATGCACAGAACCTTGTTTCAACAGCAGCCATCTGGGCACTATGCGCCGATGTATTTTCTCCTGAGGCGGGCGCCCGCTCATTTGGGCTGCTGTCAGCGGGGGCTACGTTGGGCCAGCTGCTGGGCTCTCTCATGTCCATGGTGGGTGTCCAGCTACATCGCTACCTCCTCACTTCTGAAGGTCTACCCAAGCCTGGTGAGTGTGTTTGTGTGATAGTTTGAGCTGTAGTGGAAGTGGTGGTAGTGGTGGTTCCGCCAGTAGGCTACGTTGGTCCTGTTGATGGGATATCTCGTGTCCATGATGGGTGTCCAGTTGCACCGCTACCTCCTCACTTCTGAAGGACTACCCAAGCCTGGTGAGTGTGATCGTGTGAGTAGTGGTGGTAGTAGTAGTAGTAGTAGTAGTAGTAGTAGTAGTGGTGATGGTGGTGGTGGTGGTATTGCTAGGGGAAACATTGGGCCAGCTGCTGGGCTCTCTTGTGTCCATGGTGGGTGTCCAGTTGCACCGCTACCTCCTCACATCTGAAGGACTACCCAAGCCGGTGAGTGTGATCGTGTGAGTAGTAGTATTAGTAGTGGTGGTGGTGGTATTGCTAGGGGCTACGTTGGGCCAGCTGCTGGGCTCTCTCATGTCCATCGTGGGTGTCCAGTTACACCGCTATCTCCTCACCTCCGAAGGTCTACCCAAGCCTGGTGTGTTTGTTAATGGTCGTGTGAGTTGTAGTGAGTATTAGTGGAAGTAGAAGCAGTTATAGTAGAAGTAGCAGTAGCAGTGGCAGTAGTTGTAAGCTCAGATCGCTCAGATTGCCTAGCATACTGCCTTCGATTCCCCCACCACCAGCATCATCAGCATCATCAGCATCATCAGCATCACCATCAGCACCACCATCACCACCACCATCATCGCCATCAGCACCACCATCATTACCATCATCAGCACCACCAGCATCACCGGCATCATCAGCACCACCAGCATCACCAGCATCACCACCAGCATCGCCATCGTCACTGCCATCATTACCATCACCAGCATCACCAGCATCACCACCACCATCATCGCCATCAGCACCATCATCATTACTATCACCAGCATCACCAGCATCACCGGCATTATCAGCCCCACCAGCATCACCAGCATCACCACCAGCATGACCATCGCCACCACCATCAAAACCATCACCAGCATCATCTGGCTACCCTTACTCAGATTGCCAAGCTTACTACCTTCGATTCCCCCACCATCAGCATCAGCAGCACCACCAGCATCAACATCATCACCACCATCGTCACCACCATCATCGCCATCATCATCATCAGCATCATCTGGCTACCCTTGCTCAGATCGCCAAGCATAACTACACTCAAATCCCCCCTCCCACAGGCCCTCCCTATTAGCAGTTGCAAGCGGAGTAGTATTAGTGGTAGCAGTAATAGTAGCAGAAGCAGCAATATTTTGTGTACTGTTTTTTTGCAGTCTTCTAGTAGCTGACATACTACCCTGCACTCCCCCCTGACGCAGGCCCTCCCTATGAGTCGTTGCAAGTGTAGTAGTAGTAGTAGTAGTAGTAGTAGTAGTAGGAACAGTAGCCGCAATATATTTCCGGCGAATGGTTCAATGGTTGATCATTTCATTGGACTGAAGAAAGCGCTGGGTTCGAATCCCTATGGGTGCGCTTCAGTGTTCGCAGTCGCTATCAACCACAATGGTAGCACTGTCCAGGTAAAGTAGCAGCCTATTCTCTACCGCCGTAATACAGGGCTCCATTAATACCACGCCCCACCAGGCCTTATAATTACTTTTTTGCCTGCAGATGAGATCGTTTGCCCCTCCCTCCCACAGGCCCCCCATATTGGCTTCTGCTGGTCTCCGCTGCCCTCCTGGTCCTAGCCCCCCACTTGTTTGCTCAACTGGCATCGTTTGGCCCCTCCCGCCCTCTCATCTGTTGCCCCTCCCTCCCACAGGCCCCCCCTATTGGCTTCTGCTGGTCTCCGCTGCCCTCTTGGTCCTAGCCTCCCACTGTTGTGCTCAACTGGAATCGTTCGGCCCCTCCCTCTCATCTTTTGACCCTCACTTTTATCGTTTGCCCCTCCCTCCCACAGGCCCCCCATATTGGCTTCTGCTGGTCGCCGCTGCCCTCTTGGTCCTAGCCTCCCACTTGTGTGCTCAACTGGCATCGTTTTGCCCCTCCCTCTCATCTTTTGACCCTCCCTTTTATTGTTTGCCCCTTCCTCCCACAGGCCCCCCCTATTGGCTTCTGCTGGTCTCCGCTGCCCTCTTGGTCCTATCCCCCCACTTGTTTGCTCAACTGGAATCGTTCGGCCCCTCCCTCTCATCTTTTGACCCTCACTTTTATCGTTTGCCTCTCCCTCCCACAGGCCCCCCATATTGGCTTCTGCTGGTCGCCGCTGCCCTCTTGGTCCTATCCCCCACTTGTTTGCTCAACTGGCATCGTTTTGCCCCTCCCTCTCATCTTTTGACCCTCCCTTTTATTGTTTGCCCCATCCTCCCACAGGCCCCCCCTATTGGCTTCTGCTGGTCTCCGCTGCCCTCTTGGTCCTATCCCCCCACTTGTTTGCTCAACTGGAATCGTTCGGCCCCTCCCTCTCATCTTTTGACCCTCACTTTTATCGTTTGCCCCTTTCTCCCACAGGCCCCCCATATTGGCTTCTGCTGGTCGCCGCTGCCCTCTTGATCCTAGCCTCCCTCTTGTGTGCTCAACTGGAATCGTTCGGCCCCTCCCACTCATCTGTTGCCCCTCCCTCCCACAGGCCCCCCCTATTGGCTTCTGCTGGTCTCCGCTGCCCTCTTGGTCCTAGCCTCCCACTTGTGTGCTCAACTGGCATCGTTCGGCCCCTCCCTATCATTGTTTGCAGCATCCCCACCAACATCGTCCAGCAAGCTACTGGCACCAAGCATATCTAATGGTAGAGGTGGGCGTCCTTGTGATTTGATAAGTTGTATTTTATTTTATTGATTTATTTGCATTTGGTGATATGATATTTTTATCATGTCATCAAATTTGATCGGAATCGTTGGGCCCCTCCCTCTCATCGCTTTCAGCATGACCACCAACTATGTCCAACAAGCTGGCACCAAGCATTTCATATTGCCGAGGTGGGAATATCCTTAAAGCTTCATATTTTTGGCGGAGACCCCCCTCCTGGAGAGCGGGAGCACCTAGATTCACCCCTTTGCCTGTCCAACCGTCCGTCGGACCGACCGACCGACCGAAAAGATTAAGCCTGACATGTCAGCCAACTGACTAATTACTAACTGGCTTCAGGCAGCTCCATTCCGTTCCACCTGTCATTCCATTGCCAACAATCTCCGCCGATTTTCTGCATCGCTTGCGACGCTGCATAGGACTTTTCATTGCATGGTCTTTCCCTTGCCTCATTCACGGCATCTCCTCCAAGCCTATCTCCTGGAGTATATCATACGTCTAAACTATAAGATATGAACTATACGATATAAACCATCCGTAAACTATAAGATATATATTTTGAAGGTATAAACTATACAAATAAACTATAAGGTATAAAAGATGCAATCTAAACTATACGATCTAAATTATACGATATAAATTATACGATCTAAACTATACGATCTAAACTATACGATCTAAACTATACGATCTAAACTATACGATCTGAACTATACAATCTAAGCTATAAGATCTGAACTATGAAATATGAACTATAAGATCTGAAATATGAAATATGAACTATACGATATAAACCGGGATCTAAACTATAAGATGTAGACTCCCTTCTCCTTGTCTTATTCCTTTGTTCCCATTTCCTGCCTTTGCAGCTGATGCGTCTGCTGTCATTGTGGCCAAGCCAACTCATGTATCACCACAAGTAGCAGCAGAAGCAGCAGAAGCCCATGAAGGCAAGAGTGTGCAAACCCAGAGGCCACGAGCGGCTCCTAAAGTATCCCAGGGGGACCCATACACCCCATCACCACAAGCAGCAGCAGCAGCAGCTGAAGCCCATGAAGGCAAGAGTGTGCAAACCCAGAGGCCACGAGCGGCTCCTAAAGCATCCCAGGGGGACCCATACACCCCATCACCACAAGCAGCAGCAGCAGCAGCAGCAGCTGAAGCCCATGAAGGCAAGAGTGTGCAAACCCACCGGCCACAAGCGGCTCCAACAGCGCCTTACATGACTCGTATGCTTGAGGGGTTCAGGCTCATTACTGCCTCCCCATACCTATTGGTACGCCAAATATGTTTACATATGTTTACCTATTTGTGAACATGTTTTAGAGATAATCAGCAGCACATGAAGGCAAGCTATGCAAACCCACAAGCCACGAGGAACTCCACCAGGGCCACACATGACTTCCAACAGCGCCATGTAGGACTTGTATGCTTGTGGGGTTCAGGCTCATTGCTGCCTCCCCATACCTATTGGTACGCCAAGTATGTTTACATATTTGTATGCACATTTAAGATATCAGCAGCATCACATGGAGGCAAGCGAGTGCAGACCCGCTGGCAGATCCAACAGCGCCATATAGGACTTGTATGCTTGTGGGGTTCAGGCTCATTGCTGCCTCCCCATACCTATTGGTACGCCAAGTATGTTTACATATTTGTATGCACATTTAAGATATCAGCAGCATCACATGGAGGCAAGCGAGTGCAGACCCGCTGGCAGATCCAACAGCGCCATATAGGACTTGTATGCTTGTGGGGTTCAGGCTCATTGCTGCCTCCCCATACCTTTTGGTGTGCCAAGTGTGTTTATATGTTTGAATACAACTTCATACAAGGTATCAGCAGCATAGCATGGGGGCAAGTGTATGCAAACCCACAGGCCACAACCAACTCCACCAGGGCCACACATGACTTGCAAGCTCGAGGGGTTCAGGCTCATTGCTGCCTCCCCATACCTATCGGTACACCAAATATGTTAACATATTTGTGAACATGTTGTAGAGATAATCAGCATCACATCAAGGCAAGCTATGCAAACCCACAGGCCACAAGCGACTCCACCAGGGCCATACATGACTCGTGTGCTTCTGGGGTTCAGGCTCATTGCAGCATCCCCAAACCTATTGGTACGCCAAGTATGTCAATACATATTTGTGAACATGTTTACCTATTTGTGAACATGTTTACCTATTTGTGAACATGTTTTAGAGATAATCAGCATCACATCAAGGCAAGCTATGCTAACCCACAAGCCACAAGCAACTCCACCAGGGCCACACATGGCTCGCAAGCTGGAGGGGTTCAGGCTCATTGCTGCCTCCCCATACCTATTGGTACGCCAAGTATGTCAATACATATTTGTGAACATGTTTACCTATTTGTGAACATGTTTTAGAGATAATCAGCATCAAATGAATGCAAGCTATGCAAACCCACAGGCCACAAGCGACTCCACCAGGGCCATACATGACTCGTGTGCTTCTGGGGTTCAGGCTCATTGCTGCATCCCCAAACCTATTGGTACGCAAAGTATGTAACATATTTGTATACATGTTTTAATGATCAGCAGCAGCACATGAAGGCAAGCAAGTGCAAACCCACAGGCCACAGGCAGATCCAACTGCGCCATATAGGGCTTGTATGCTTGTGGGGTTCAGGCTCATTGCTGCCTCCCCAAACCTATCAGTAAGCCAAGTATGTTAACATATTTGTATACATGTTTTAGAGATCAGCAGCATCACATAAAGGCAAGCAAGTGCAAACCCACAGGCCACAGGCGAATCCAACAGCGCCACACATGACTCGTATGCTTGTGGGGTTCAGGCTCATTGCTGCATCCCCAAACCTATCAGTAAGCCAAGTATGGGAATACATATTTGTATACATGTTTTAGGTATCAGCAGCATCACATGAAGGCAAGTGAGTGCAAGCCCCTACCAATAGGTACACACACAGAAAACATATGTGTATGCATGTGTTAGATATCAACAGCATCACAATGAACATCACACCATCAGTATCACATTGAACATCACACCATCAGCATCACACTGAAAATCACACCAACAGCATCACACCAATAGCATCACACCGAACATCACACCAACAGCATCACACTGAACATCACGCCTCCTCTTCCACCTCCTCTTCCACCCCACCAGCTCCTATGTGGCTTCATGCTGCTTACTTACATGACCTCAGCCATCCTCTACTTCGAGCGCGCAGTCATAGTGTCGAAGACTCTGAAGGACTCAAACTCAAGAGCCACCTACTTTGCTGCTATAAACTCTGCCACTGCTGCCATCATCTTCTTGCTGCAAGTGGTGGCTACAGGAAGGGTGATGCAACGTCTTGGCGTGAGAGCTTCTTTATGTCTAGCTCCCCTTTTGTCTGTGGTCGGTAAGAGCAATCTCCCTATCATTATTGTTAATGTCTTCATCTTCGCAATCACCATCATCATCGCTATCGTCGTCATCTTCGCAATCTCCCTAGCATTATCTCTATCGTCGTCATCTTCGCAACCACCATCATCATCGCTATCGTCGTCATCTTCGCAATCACCATCATTATCGCTATCGTCGTCATCTTTGCAATCACCATCATTATCGCTACCATCGTCATCTTCGCGATCACCATCATTTATCGCCATGACTGCGCTCTGGCTACCACATCTTCCACCACCACTAACCCACTACCACATCTTCCACCACCGCTCTGGCTACCACATCTTCCAGCACCACTAACCCACCACCCACCTGTAAGTGCAATCACCATCAGTATCGCCATGACTGCCATTGTCAGAGTCGTCGCTACATGTGTCAACAGCAACAACAACAATAACAACAACAATGATAACAACAACAACAACAACAACAACAACAACAGCAGCAGCAACGACAATAAAAACAATAAAAATAACAATAAAAACAAGAGCTACAACAACAGCAACGGCAGCAAAAGCAGCAGCAACAACAATAACAACAACAGCAACAACAGCAGCAACAACGAAAACAACAGCGGCAACAGCAGCAACAACAATAACAACAAAAGCAGCAACAACAATAACAACAACAGCAAAAACACCAACAACAACAGCAGCAACAACAAAAACAAAAACAGCAACAACAACAGCAACAACAACAGCAACAACAGCAGTCAAAGTACAGGGTTAGCCAAATAACTGTAATGTTGTCAAAGTCCAGGGTTAGCCAAACTGTAACTTTAATGTAACTTTAATGTAACCTAATTAATTTTAATGTAACTTTAATGCAGCTTTAATGTAACTTTAATGTTGTCAAAGTCCAGGGTTAGCCAAACTGTAACTTTAATGTAACTTTAATGTAACCTAATTAACTTTAATGTAACTTTAATGTTGTCAAAGTCCAGGGTTAGCCAAACTGTAACTTTAATGTATATTTAATGTAACCTTATTAACTTCAATGTAACTTTAATGTTGTCAACGTCCAGGGTTAGCCAAATAACTTTAGGGACTTGCCCAGACTTTAAACGGTCTTCTGGCCTACCATGTAGGTTTGTTGCTTATCGCACATTAGTCATCATTATAGTCATTTACACCACCACCAACAACAACATTTTGTGTCCACCACCTAGGTTTGTTGCTTACCGCACTTATGCCAGATATGAGTATGGTAGCATGGGAGGAGCTTGTGCATGGTGATTGTCATTTTCATAGTCATCCTTATAGTCATTAACACCACCACCACCAACAACAACAACAACAACAGCAACAACAACAACTGCGTTTTTGTGTCCACCATTTAGGTTTGTTGCTTATCGCACTTCGGACAGATTTGAGAATGGTGGCATCCCTGCAGGTTGTGTGTGATGATTAGGGAGCTTGTGCATGGTGATAGTCCTTTTTGGCGGAGCCCCCTCTTCAAGGGGGCGGGAGCCCCCATGTTAACCCATTTGACCGTCCGCCCGGGAAAAAACTTGAAGCCTGACACGTCAGCCAACGGTCGCGTAACTAACTCGCTTCGGTCAGCTCAATCGTTGCCACCTTTCGTTCCGTTGCCAACACACTCCGCCAACTTTCCGCGTCGCTGGCGACGCTGCATAGGACTTGTCATAGTTATCCTTATAGTCATGAACAACAACAACAACAACAACAACAACAACAACATCAACAGCAACAACATCAACAACAACAACATCATTTTTGTGTCCACCACCTAGGTTTGTTGCTTATCGCATTCTGCCAGATATGAGTATGGTAGCATGGGAGGAGCTTGGGCATGGTGATTGTCATTTTCATAGTCAACCTTATAGTCATTAACAACAACAACAACAACAACAACAACTACAACAACAACATTATTTTTGTGTCCACCACCTAGGTATCTTGCTTATCGCACTTTGGACAGATATGAGAATGGTGGCATCCGTGGAGCTTTTGCGTCTTGATCGTCATCACTAAAGTCATAAACACAAATAACAACAGCAACAAAAACAGGAACAAGAGCAACAAAAACAACAACAACAACAACAACAGCAACAATAACAACAACAACAACAACAACAACAACAACAACAACAGCAACAGCAACAGGAACAACAGCAACAACAACAGCAACAAAAACAGAAACAACACCAGGCAACAAAAACAACAGCAACAAAAACAGAAACAACACCAGGCAACAAAAACAACAGCAACAACAACAACAACAACAACAACAACAACATCTACATGTGTGTGTCCACCACCTAGGTATGTTGCTTATCGTGCTTTGGACAGATATGAGAATGGCGGCATCCGTGGAGCTTTTGCGTATTGATAGTCATCACTAAAGTCATAAATACAAATAACAACAGCAACAAAAACAGGAACAAGCGCAACAAAAACAACAACAACAACAACAATAACAACAACAACAGCAACAAAAACAGGAACAACAGCAAAAACAACAGCAACAAAAACAGAAACAACACCAGGTAACAAAAACAACAGCAACAACAACAACAACAACAACAACAACATCTACATGTGCGTGTCCACCACCTAGGTATGTTGCTTATCGTGCTTTGGACAGATATGAGAATGGTGGCATCCGTGGAGCTTTTGCGTATTGATAGTCATCACTAAAGTCATAAACACAAATAACAACAGCAACAACAACAGCAACAACAACAGCAACAAAGAGAGCAACAACAACAGCAACAAAAACAGGAACAACAACAGCAACAACAACAGCAACAAAGAGAGCAACAACAACAGCAACAAAAACAGGAACAAGAGCAACAAAAACAGCAACAACAACAGCAACAACAACAGCAACAAAGAGAGCAACAACAACAGCAACAAAAACAGAAACTACACCACCAACAACAACATCTTCATGTGTGTATCCACCACCTAGGTATGTTGCTTATCGCGCTTTAAACATATTTAAGAATGTGGCATCCGTGGAGCTTTTGCGTAGTGATAGTCATCACTAAAGTCAAAAACACAAATGACAACAACAACAACAACAACAACAGCAACAGCAACAACAACAGCTATGACAACAACAACAACAACAACAACAACAACAACAACAACAGCAGCAACAACAACAACAACAGCAACAACAACAACAGCAACAACAACAGCAACAACAACAGCATTTGTTGTCCACCACCTAGGTATGTTGCTTATCGCACTTCGGCCGGATATGAGTATGGTGGCATCTGTATAGCTTGTGCGTGATGATTTTAATTGTCATAGGCATCCTTGTAGTCATTCAAACCAACAGCTACTACTACTACCACTACCACTACTACTACATTTTTGTGTCCACCACCTAGGTATGCTGCTTATCGCACTTCGGCCAGATATGAGTATGGTGGCATCTGTGGAGCTTGTGCGTAAAGTGGTCCAGTACTCTCTGTCTCGGCCCACACGAGAGGTGCTGTTTACTGTGGTAAGTGTTTAGGTTAGTAGGGAGGGAGGTAGTAGGGAGGTAGGGAGTAGGGAGGTGGCATCCGTGGAGCTTGTGCGTAAAGTGGTCCAGTACTCTCTGTCTCGGCCCACACGAGAGGTGCTGTTTACTGTGGTAAGTGTTGGTAGGATAGTAGGTTGGTTTGTAGGTAGATAGATAGTGATAGGGAGGTAGGTAGTAGGGAGGGAGGTAGTAGGTAGGTGGGAAACTAGTAAGGAGGGAGGAAGGGAGGAAGGTGGCGTCAGTGGAGCTTGTGCGTAAAGTGGTCCAGTACTCTCTGTCTCTGCCCACATGAGAGGTGCTGTTTACTGTGGTAAGTGTTTAGGTTAGTAGGTAGGTTTGTAGGTAGGCAGATATTGGGTAGGGAGGGGGGGGGGGGGGGGGGGGGAGGAGGAAGTTGGTATCAGTGGAGGTTGTGCAAAAGGTTGTCCAGTACTCTCTCTCTCTCTCTCTCTCTCTCTCTCTCTCTCTCTCTCTCTTTCTCTCTCGGCCCACACAAAGGTTCTGTTTACTGTGGTAAGTGCATGCATAGATGGATGGATGCATGGATTGACGGATTTATTTTCCTTGTGTTACCTGCAACCTGTAGCCTGATGTATGCGTATATATTAAGTGGTTCAGTACTCACTGTATCGACCCACATGTGAGGTGCTGTTCACTGTGGTAAGTGTATGTATAGATAGATGGATGGATAGATGGATGGATGGATGCATTTTCCTTGTCTTGCCTGCAACCTGATAACATAATGTATGGCCGTACGTGTGTGAAGTATTTCCCTTGTCTTGCCTGCAACCTGACAGCATAATGTATGGCCGTACGTGTGTGAAGTATTTCCCTTGTCTTGCCTGCAACCTGACAGCATAATGTATGTGTGTGAAGTATTTTCCTTTCTTACAAACTTTCTTACGGAACAACTTTCTTGCTGAGTGCAAGCAACCAACACCACCCCCAACGTACAGCTCAGTAGAGAGGAGAAATACAAGGTCAAACTTGTGAAGTAATGATAATGATAAAGCCTGGTGGGGAGTGGTATTAAGGGAGCCCTGTCTTACAGTGGTAGAGAACGGACAGCTACTTAACCTGAACAGTGCTACCATGGCGGTTGACAGAGACTGCGAACACTAAAGTGCACACGTAGGGATTCGAACCCAGCACCTTCTTCAGTCCAGCCTAATGATCTACCATTGAACCAGTGTGTTGGTGCTTCCAGGGTGAAAACCCCGCTAACCGGGGTGAAAACCCCCCGTAGTAGGATGCATTGGCATGATGTGGCCACGATGCCTGGGGCTTGCCTAGGGCTCCCCCGTGGCACCGTAGATTCTTTTTAATGAGGCGGTCCACGGTGACTACTGCTAGCTCCGGCTTACGCAGTGGTGTCCTTAATTTCACGTCCTGTGAGTGACTGCATTACGCGGATGTAACAATTTCAATTTCAATTTCACGTCCTGTGAGTGACTGCATTACGCGGATGTAACAATTTAAATTTCAATTTCACGTCCTGTGAGTGACTGCATTACGCGGATGTAACAATTTAAATTTCAATACAATTGAACCATTCGCCGAACCAGGATTTGTGAAGCACTATTTGTATCTATCGTACAAGTGCTGTAGCTGTGTATGTTGTCTTTTTCTTTGGCTTTTCTTACAATCTTGAATTAACATGCTGAATGCAAGCAAACGATGCCTCCCCTCCACCACCAACATACATGCTACATGCTGCCTCCCCACCAATCTTGAATCTAAATGCTGAATGCAAGCAAACGATCCCTCCCCACCCCCACCAACGTACATGCTACATGCTGCCTCCCCACCAATCCTGAATCTAAATGCTGACTGCAAGCAAACGATCCCTCCCCACCCCCACCAACGTACATGCTACATGCTGCCACCACATCTTCATGCTGCCTCCCCACCAATCTTGAATATACATGCTGAATGGAAACAAACGATCTCTCCCCACCCCCGCCAACGTACATGCTACATGCTGCCTCCCCATCTACATGCTGCCTCCACACCAATCTTGAATCTACATGCTGAATGCATGCTACATCCTGCCTCCACACCACCACCAATGTACATGCTACATGCTTCCTCCCCACCACCACCAACGTACATGCTACATCCTGCCTCCCCACCACCACCAGTGTACAGGCTACATGCTGCCACCCCACCACCACTAGCGTACAGGCTACATGCTGCCTCCCCACCAACACCAACTCACATGCTACATGCTGCCTTTCCACCAATCTTGAATCTACATGCTGCCTCTCCACCAACAACAATGTACAGATCAGTTGAGAAGAGAGGTATGAAGCAAAACTTGTGATGGACTCCGTAGTGCTCCAGCTGTGTATGTTTTATTTTCCTTTGTTTTTTCTTACACACTTGAAGCTACATGCCGAATGCAAGTAACCGAAGCTCCCACACCCCCCACACACACATGGCCACCCCACCCACCCACATGACACCTCCCCCAACGTACAGATCAGTCGAGAGGAGAAGTATAAAGCCAAACTTGTGATGGACTCCGTAGTACAGCGAGTTGGTGACACCGCAGCGGCTGCACTATTTCAACTAATAGGTAAGTGCATGGACATGGGGGTGGGTGGGTGGCGCCATTGGGATGGGTGGATGGATGGTGGTGGTGGGCGGGTGGGTGGTTAGGTTGGTGGGGCATGTTGGTAAGGGGTGGGGAGGGAGATTAGCCAGGCCCACAAAGCCCTTGCACTTCTATTAAAACCCTTCAACTTAAATAGTATAAGTGGGGTTGGTGGGGCATGTGGGTGAGGGGGGGAGGGGGGGGCAGATAATCTTTCATATTTTGAGAGAGAGAGAGGAGAGAGAGAGGATACGTTACATAAACTCAGCAAATCTCTTTTTAGAGAGAGGATACGTTACATAAACCCAGCAAATCACTGCCTAGACAGGACAGCAGCACAGCCTGCCGACCATCCAATTTTGTAACAGGAAGCGCAAGGGTTTTGAAGGCACCCCCACAAACCTGAAAAACAAACTAGGTCAAATCCAAAAGAGGAAACAAACTAGAGGATGCTTTTTTGAGAGAGGGTTCGTTACATAAACTCAGCAAATCACTGCCGAGACAGGACAGCAGCACAGCCTGCCGACCATCCAATTTTATAACAGGAAGCATGAGGGTTTTAAAGGCACCCCCACAAACCTGAAAAACAAACTAGGTCAAGTCCAAAAGAGGCGGAAAGGAGAGCGGAAAGAGGAGGGATGCAAAGGTATGCAATCCAGAACACCAAGCCCACCAACCACAAGAGAGGAAGGCCGAACTAAAAGAACTAAATACCACCCCAGGGCATGCGCTATAAGCACCTTAATATGCAGCGATAATGCCCTCAAAGGAAGAAAGCACAAGTCAACCCGACACAACCAACCTGCAGAAAAGGACCGGAGTGTCAAGGATGATAACCATTGACACCCCATGAAGGAAAGAGGGAGGCCAGCCAAAAAACAGAGAGGCCAGAAACCAACCTAGCAAGACTCCGAAAGCAAGCACACATGACAGGGGCAAGAGAATCCACCACACATGGCAGACCTGCCCTGCCCGTACACCAGAAGCCACAAACTAGAGCTATTACTAGAGAAACGAAACCAACAAACTTAGCATAGTCAGTGAGAAAGGGAGACGGAAAGGAAAAGGGAGGGTTTAGGATGTAGGGTCCAGGGTTTAAACTTGAAACCCTAAACTCCAAACCCAAACCCGAAAACGGCGGGCATGAAGCGCCAAACTAAAGAACTATACAAAAGGGTGTCCTGTGACGTACCAAACCTGAGAGCGAACTAATGCTTGGAACCCAAGAAAGAGGAGCTAAAAAGAGGAGTGTACAAAGGCATGCAAGCAGGCGCGTGCAATGAAAGGCTAGCAAAAAGGTATCAGCTTAATCGTAAGACCAATCTTCTGGAAAAATCAATTGGCTACCTAACCGGTGCATGTGAGAAGGGGAGGGTACCAGTGGAACCATGGGGGAAATAGGAGTGAAGAGCCTAGATGGTGAAGGGGGGGTGGGGGGAGGAGAAAGGGGAGGATCGTGGATGAGGGAAGCATCTTCATGCGGAAAAGTTTGAGGGGGAGAACCCATGTTGACCCTGGCTCTGGCTGTTGACCCTGGCTGGCTGTTGACCCTGGCTGGGAGAACCCATGTTGACCCTGGCTCTGGCTGTTGACCCTGGCTGGCTGTTGACCCTGGCTGGGAGAACCCATGTTGACCCTGGCTCTGGCTGTTGACCCTGGCTGGCTGTTGACCCTGGCTGGGAGAACCCATGTTGACCCTGGCTCTGGCTGTTGACCCTGGCTGGCTGTTGACCCTGGCTGGGAGAACCCATGTTGACCCTGGTTCTGGCTGTTGACCCTGGCTGGCTGTTGACCCTGGCTGGGAGAACCCATGTTGACCCTGGCTCTGGCTGTTGACCCTGGCTGGCTGTTGACCCTGGCTGGGAGAACCCATGTTGACCCTGGCTCTGGCTGTTGACCCTGGCTGGCTGTTGACCCTGGCTGGGAGAACCCATGTTGACCCTGGCTCTGGCTGTTGACCCTGGCTGGCTGTTGACCCTGGCTGGGAGAACCCATGTTGACCCTGGCTCCCCCATGGCTAATGAAGGGGTGAGAAGAGTCCACAGTGTCCTCCCATTCATCTGGGGGCGCCCCAACGGCTACAAAGTCAGCGATGCGGGCCCAAAAATCAACCACAGCAAAACGGTAGCTCTAACGTGCTCAAATAGGAAACAAACTAGAGGACGCTTTTTGTTTTTAGAGAGGATATTGTACATGCTCAGCAAAAATCAATGCCGAGACTGAACAGCGCCGGGGCAGCTGGACAGTTTTATAACAGTGAGGGTTTGGGCAACCCTCACTGTTGGGGCAATACCCCTCAGAACCTGGTCCTGGAGGTAACCTCCAAAAAGCGTACGAAAGAGCAAATTAAAAGGCTTACCAACAAGCAGAGCGAACTACCAAGGCAAAGTGAAAGTAGTGAATTAAGTGTACATTGTAGAAGGGCTGAGAGTTGCCGAGGCCTAATAAGCGAGATTCTACAAGAAGACGGAAGGCACAGGAAATCCACCATACAAACAAGGAGAGAGGCATAGAGCTCTAAAAAGGCGGCCTTAACACTCCCTATCTAAAGGCAAACACAAGGCCAAGCCGTCAGCCAAAACGCCACAAGGAAAAGCACAGCTAAGAAAGGACACTTAACAACCTAAGCAGGACTACAAACACTATAAAAAGCGTGTGGAAAAGTGAAAGACTAAGACCAGTGGGGAAAAGCTAAGAGAGTCCATAGCCCATCTTTCAAAAACGCATCAAGCTAAAGGACGGAGAGGGGGCACGGGGGAGCAATCAAACAAGTCAAGAGTCAAACGGAGACTCTAGAAGTGAAAACAGAAGCTACCCCCCATCACCTACACTGCCACAAACAAGACGGTTGCTACAAAGGGACAAGAACAAATCTAAGCTAGTCATCCAGGCTGTCAGGGCGGATCAGGGGAAGAATCTCATTCTGGGAGAGAAGCAAATGGTCAGGGGAATGGTCCTGGGCCATCGGAGGATCCGCCACCGACATATGTGGAGGCTTTTTCCCGAGATATTGTTACTTACTCCGCAAAAATCAATGCCGAGACTGAACTTTTTTGGAGAGGATATAGTTACATACTCAGCGAAAATCAATGCCGAGACTGAACAGCGCCGAGGCAGCTGGACAGTTTTATAACAGTGAGGGTTTGGGCAACATACCCCTCAGAACCTGGTCCAGGAGGTGACCTCCAAAAAAGCGTACGAAAGAGCAAATAAAAGGCTTGACAACAAGCAATGCGAACTACCAAAGCATAAAGAAACTAGCGAATTAAGTGTATATTGTAGAAGGGCTGAGAGTTGCCGAGGCCTAAAAAGCGAGATTCTACAAGAAGACGTGAAGGACAAAAGGCACAGGAAAATCACCAAACAAACAAGGAGAGAGGCATAGAGCTCTAAAAAGGCGGCCTTAACACTCCCTATCTAAAGGCAAACACAAGGCCAAGCCGTCAGCCAAAACGCCACAAGGAAAAGCACAGCTAAGAAAGGACACTTAACAACCTAAGCAGAACTACTAACACTATTAAAAGCGTGAGGAAAAGCGAAAGACCAAGACTAGCGGGGAAAAGCAAAGAGAGTCCATAGCCTATCTGTCAAGAAACCATCAAGCTAAAGGACGGAGAGAGGGCACAGGAGAGCAGTCAAACAAGTCAAGAGTCAAACGGAGACTCTAGAAGTGAAAACAGAAGCTACCCCCCATCACCTACACCGCCACAAACAAGACGGTAGCTACAAAGGGACAAGAACAAATCCAAGCTAGTCATCCAGGCTGTCAGGGAGGATCAGGGGAAGAATCTCATTCTGGGAGAGAAGCAAATGGTCAGGGGAATGGTCCTGGGCCATCGGAGGATCCGCCACTGACATATGTGGAGGGTTGGGAACTCCCATGTTAACACGGGACCCACCATGGCTGATGAAGGGGTGATCATCTCCCACCGTGTCCTCCCACTCAGGAGGGGGCTCTTCTGTAGCGACAAAATCAGCAATGCGAGCCCAGAAATCATCCACAGCATGTGCTCCAGCCCGCTCTGAGAGGGGCGAACAGCTGGTACCTGAGGAGGTGGAAGGCCCCACAACTCATACAGAGTGGCCTGGCGAGGGCCGGAAGTGGCCTCACCATGGACAGAGGAGGCCAACCTCCACAATTGTCGGCGGCCATGATCCATAGCTGACA
The DNA here is from genome assembly GCA_013435795.1 of Chlamydomonas sp. ICE-L. Lineage (NCBI taxonomy): Eukaryota > Viridiplantae > Chlorophyta > Chlorophyceae > Chlamydomonadales > Chlamydomonadaceae > Chlamydomonas > Chlamydomonas sp. ICE-L. Next base: position 60,332,694 of record JACBWV010000610.1, read on the forward strand.
GGGCCGCAAGGCAAACAATTCCCCACACATCGGTATCCATGGCTGAGGAGGGGCGGGGGTTGCACACCCAGAGGCTAGCTCTCTGGATGGGGCAGGCAGAAAGGGTGGCCAAGGGAACCTGGAGAGCCTCACGGACCGCTAAAGCAACGGGGCACGTCCAAAAGCAGTGGAGGCGGGGGTCGCAGTCAGAAGGCACATCACTACATCAGGGCAACACGGGCAGCAGAACTGTACCCGGGAGGAGGCCCCTGGAACGCCATCGGCGCCACAAAATGTCCTTTTGGCTGTTTTCCCAAGGAAGGGACCAGAGTGAAGGAAGCAGCCTAGCAAACGCCCGTGCCCGGGCAGAGAGATACCGTGGGCAGTAAGGTGGACCCAAGGCAAGGCTCACGTACGTAGCCCGTGCCTCAGATTGGAGGCCCTTTGTCGCTACACTCTGCGGTGCCATGCTTAACCTTGAGTTTGGTTAGAGTGACAGGGAACCCTGTGGAGTGGGGAGGGGTGGCGGGTGAGCGGGGGAGGACCCATCCTAGCCGTGGGCTGAGGAGGTGCAAGAGGGATACATGGGGGGGGGCTGGAGGAGAATGCGATTGCTCACTGATAGCGGCCGGGATATCAGGCTGGGCATGTGTCAGGTTGGAGGGATGAGGAGGAGGGGGTGAGGGGGGAGGAGGAGGAGGTGACCGCCAATTTGGGGGGATGCTATCAAGCAAAGAGCTCAGCAGCCCCTGCACATGGAGGGGGTCCTCTACAAACGTTGACATGGTAAGAGGCATGTGCATGAGTCCAGTGCGGGTAACTTCATGCTGCCAAACGTGGCGGCGGCAGAAGTTCCGCCGAACATCACCAGTCCATGTCCATGATTTTTAGAGAGGATATAGTTACATACTCATATGATTTTTAGAAAGAAAGACTACAAGGGGCTCATGTCCTAGCAGTGAAACAACACCGCCCTAAAGTCGGACTCGAGAAACCACCCGCCGTCTTCCGGCAGCGGGGCTCGAACTCCGGTCACCGAAGCAGAATGTTTTCTGGAGCATCCCCACAAACTTTGGCGTTGATCGAGACCAGCAAGAAGGCTCCTCTGGCAACTCAGATCTTCTCGGTAGAAAGCGAGCCACCATGCCCGAGCGGTCTAAGGGGTGCGACTCAAGATCTTGATTATTCGCATAGCGCAAGCTGCGTGGGTTCGAACCCCACTGGTGGCACACTTTTTTATAATCATCAACGTGAACGGATCTATCGGTCGGCCCCTGCCAGACATCAAATGACGGTCGGCTTATGTCGACCGGCATTTTGGTCGTAGTTGGCCGAAATAATACTAATATGGTCGGAATAGCCAGTCGAAAACAGAGTCTCTGGTCGAAAATGTCCACGCTGTCAACGGCCGAACACTACTACCACCTGTACCGCGCCCCCGAGTTCGTCCTACGTCTTTCACAGCGATTGGATGCCTATCCATCGCATTCATGTGCTACTCCATTCGACCGAGACAGGAAAGAAGCCAAACAATAGCCCCCGTACAACCTACATCCCCCGGGCCCACCACCAGGGGGGACCTATCAGGGTACCGGGGTGCCCTACTATTCTGCTACTTTTGCGACTCGTATGCTTTCAAATGACAGCAATTCCGGCTCCTCCTATGCCAGCACGACTGCCAGGTTGATAATTAGTGACTGCACACAAGAAGACAATTGTATGATACAAAATACATGTATGTGCACTGTTGATTATGTGTTGATTATGTGAGGATGGTAGGCAGATCCCTCCGGAAGTTGTGGAGTGGGCTTGTCTTGGGTCAACACTGGCCTGACTGTGGCAATGCAATATTGCAGTATACTCTGAAGCAGGGCTCTTATCCCTCTGAAGATAAGAAATTCCTTTTTGAGAAAACGAGAGATGGTCCAGACTCCACATATGGCTGATAAAGACAATGGCATGAGTTTGCTCATGAATCCTTAACCTTTTAAAGGTTAGAAGCGAAGGGGGGGGGGGGGGGGGGGGGGGGGGGGGGGGGCAAGATTTGGGATGGTTGGGATGGTGTACTTCTCGATGGTGTACTTAACGCTCAAAAATTCGCACTGGCAAGAAAGTTACACAAGCTACAAATAAAGTTGGGCAAACGGTCGGACCCCCCCCCCTCTATCTTGGCCGCCCATGGGTTTGTCAACATGATTTACTTGTATCGACTATTGCTCGCGGTTCTCTATCCATATCGAGCATGCGGTACGAAATCTTTTTTCTTGACCCCCCCTTGGTTGGAAGTTTACCGGCTTTACAACAATTATAAAATGTGATGATAATCCGTGATACGGTAATCATTAAATTAAATTATCTGTGTAGCACGAACTCAATCAACACTTCGCAACTTGGTTCAACCTACCTGATTGAACCAAGTTGCGAAGTGTTGATTTCGCGCAGTGTACCGGAACTGCGCAGTCACAAAACTAAATGCCTATGGCTTCTGCTTTGCGCACAGTTACCCACTCAGTTGGGTTTTCAAGCTCTCCAATCGAGTAGATCAGCCTACGCAAGTTAACTCCATGCATGGTCTTCAATACATCTGTTTGGCCATGACCCATAGGGGGAACAGTCTTTCTCTTATCAGGGAGCATCCTTGGAAATTCGACGCATGGAAATGTGATATTGTCCTTGAGAACAGCAACGAGGCTCCAGCTCGCACTCGACCCCTCTTATGTAACTGCCAGTCGCACTCGACCCCTCTTATGTAACTGCCAGTCGCACTCGACCCCTCTTATGTAACTGCCAGACAGGGTTTGACCTCTACTACTACGACAAGAGTTACCACGTGTGGGTGTTACTGCAGAGGGGGTGGGGGGAGCCTGGCCAGAAATTCGAGGAGTTCCAGGCCAGGTCAGCTCCTAGGCGGCCTGGGCCAGGCCAGTTGGGACTCGAGGGCCAGATCTAGCTGCATCGCTCAAATCGCTTTCATCGCTTTTCCATTCTAAAAAGCGATGGGTTTCATCACGAATAGCGACCCACCGCTTTAAAACAATCTCTGGGCAGATTAGCCAGGCCCACAAAGCCCTTGCGGGTCTATTAAACCCCTTCAACTTACATATTATGGGTGGGGTTGGTGGGGCATTTGGGTGAGGGGGTGGGGGTGGGGGGAGGGGGGGAAGATTAGCCAGGCCCACAAAGCCCTTGCAGGTCTATTAAAACCCTTACACTTATATGTTATGAGTGGGGTTGGTGGGGCATTTGGGTGAGTCAACTTATCTAGGCTTATGATTTGTTGAGGTAGGGTGTGTCCCTCCTGCTCATCTGGGTGGGTGGGTGGGTGTCTGTGGGTGGGTGGGTGGGTATGTAGGTGTGGGTGAGTGTATGCAGGTGGGTGAGTGTATGTGGGTGGGTATGTGGGTGTGGGTGGGTGGGTATGTGGGTGGGTGTGGGAGTGGGTGCCCTGCCATCAAGCCCCTGGTCATCATCTCATGCAACCCTGAGTCCCTCGTCAGTAGCTTTGTTGATGGTTAGTAGGGCAAGTCCCTTGCGCTTATCTGGCTATCCCTGACGGTAAAATGCATACGCCTACCACTCGCCGCAGGTGTCAATTCTAAACCCTAAACCCTAAACCCTAAACCCTAAACCCTAAAGGCCTACCACTTGCCGCAGGTATCAATCCTAAACCCTTAACCCTAAATTCTAAACGCCTACCACTCGCCGCAGGTGTAAATCTTCTTCAAGGGCCGTCCACATTGGGACTTGTGGGGTCCCTCATCAGTGTAGCATGGGTTTTCTCAGCGGCACGTTTAGGTAGCATGCACACTCGGCTCGTCGTGCAGCAGCAGCAGCAGTAGCTGCTGTCAGAGCCAGCAGGAAAAGCAGAGAAATGAGAGCATACACATGTTTGTGTCACTGTTTGGTTAGTCTCTGTGGCGCGTCAGGTACCATGCACACCAGCTACTGCAGCAGCAGCAGACAGGGCCTGCAGGAAAAGCAGAGAAATTAGAGCATAAAACAAGTGCTTACACTGTTTGGGAAGTCTCTGCTGCACATTGAGGTAGCATGCACACTCGGCTCCTGCAGCAGCTGCAGCATAGAGGGCCTGCAGGAAAAGCAGAGAAATGAGAACAAACACATGTGCGTGTCACTGTTTGGGGGGTCTCTGTTGAGGTACCATGCACACCCGACTCCTGAAGCAGCAGCAGCAGCAGACAGGGCCTGCAGGGAAAATCAGAACAAATATAGCATAAACATGTGCGTAACACTGTTTGGGGGGTCTCTGCGGCGCGTTTAGGTGCCATGCACACTCTGCTCGTGCAGCAGCAGCAACAGCAGCAGCTGGCAGGGCCTGCAGGAAAAGCAGAGGGATGAGAACATAGAACAAATGAGTGTAACGGCATTTGGGAAGTCTCTGCTGCACGTTTGGGTACCATGCACACACGACTCCTGCAGCAGCAGCAGCAGCAGACAGGGCCTGCAAAATAAACAGAAAATATATAGCATACACATGTGCGTAACACTGTTTGGGAAGTCTCTGTGGCGCGTTGAGGTACCATGCACAATTGGCTCCTGCAACAGCAGCAGCAGCAGACAGGGCCTGCAGGAAAAGCAGAGAATGGAGAGCATAAAACAAATGCGCAACACAGTTTGGAAAGTCTCTGCTGCACATTGAGGTACCATGCACACCCGACTAATGCAGCAGCAGCAGCAGCAGCAGCAGCTGGCAGGATAAGCAGAGAAATAAGAACATAAAATGTGCGTAACACTGTTTGGGAAGTCTCTGTGGCACGTCAGGTACCATGCACACCGACTACTGCAGCAGCAGCAGCAGCAGACAGGGCTTGCAGGAAAAGCAGAGAAATGAGAGCACAAAACAAGTACTTAACACTGTTTGGGAAGTTTCTGCTGCACGACAGGTAAGGTACCATGCACCCCCCACCGGACTAACTGAGCAGCTAGCAGCCCGAGCAGCCAGGGGCCTGCAGGGAAAAAAAGAGAGGAATCCAGGGGGCGCCCTCATAAAACATTGGGCTTAACCCTGTTTGGGCCTTCTTTGCTGCGCGTTTGGCATGGTACCATGCACATCCGACCCTGCCGCACGGCCGCAGTTCGCCGCCGGGCAGGGGGCCTGCCGGAAACGCCGAGGGGGACTTGAGGGAGGCATTTAATGTTTTTCAAAACACGTACTTACACCCACTGTTTGGGAATAGTAGTTTCTTTGTGCACGGGGGCCAGGTACACCATGCCCCCCCGGCCTACTGCAGCAGGCCGAGGTCGTTAGCCGCGCAGCCACACAGGGCCTGCCGGGCAACGCGCGCCCTTCCGGGAGGGAGGGGGTCAAGAAAGAGGACGGGAAAAAAAAAAGAAGAAAAGGGGGGACTTAAGAAATGGAAAAAAAGAAAGGTAGATAGAAGTGATACAAAAGAATAGAAGTAATTAACAAGTAAAAAAAAAAAAAGAGAAAAGAGAATAAAGAGAGAAAAAATATAAAAAAACAAATAATAAAAATTAATAAATCAAAAAATTATAAAATAGAAGTAAAGTATATAAAAACAAATGTTGTTACACAAATTTGGTGAAAAGTCTTCTGCTGGCACGTTTCCAGGTTACCAATTTGCAACACTCTTGCTCCTGCAGCAGCAGGCACGGCAAGCCGCTCTTAAAGGGCCTGCATGCACAAGACAAGCCGAGAGAAACCGAAAAAACACTACGAAGCATAACATTTGGGCGTCACCCTGTTGGAAAGTCTATGGTGGCGCTGTTTTTATAAAAGTACAGTATACCATGCACCCCCAACCGACTCAGAAGAGAAGGCAGCAGTCAGGGGCCTGCAGGCAAAAGCAGAAAATGGAGCAACATTAAAACCGGTGGCTGCTGCTTGTGTTAGGGAGAACCCAACTCATGGGGTTTTTTTTTAAAAATTCCTTAATAAAAATTATAAAAAAATAAAATGTTAGGGAGTTTACGCATGACAACTTGTCACATTAAGCGATTTGCATGCAGAAGAAGAGAAGGAGATGTCGAGCAGCAAGAAGAGCAGCAGGTTAGACCTCCGCTTTAAGGGATTTTTATTTGCAGGTTTGGGCTAGTCCTTTTAGCCTATTTGGCCTCCCCCTGGACATACATACATACACCAGGTGGTAGCACATTGAGGCATTTTGCAAGTTTCAGGGACTCACCAGGGCTTTGGGGGGGGCACGCCATATTGAATGTACAGGTGTTGATGCCATTTGATGTATTTGAAAGAATAATGCAATTTCAGAACATGCTCAATGTTGAAGAGTTGGTATGATGATTTGTGAGCTTGTGTGTTATGATGATTTGTGACCTTGTGAGCACCTATGTCATGACCAAGCTGCGTGAGGTTAAGGCCACCTATGATCCCCTCAACCTTTGATTTGAAAGAGTGGTTATGATTGATTTTTTTGTGAGCTATGAGCTCTTTGTGTTATGATGATTGTTGAACCTTTGTGAGCACCTAGCGCATGGGGGACCAAGCTGGGCGTGAGGTTTTAAAGGACACCTATGATTTTCCCTAAACTTTGGAAATTTGAAGAAGGTTGGTATGATGATTGTGAGATTGTTTGTTATGGATGATTTTGTGACATTTTTGTTTTTGTGAGAACTATGTCCTAACCAAGCTGAGTGGGGTAAGGCCACCTATGATCCCCTCAGCTTTGAATTTGAAGAGTTGGTATGATGATTTCAGAACATGCTCAATGTTGAAGAGTTGGGGGTTTATATGATTGAAAAGATATCTCACACCATTTGCCACCAATGATTTGGAAAAAACGCTGTGGAATTTTGGTTGATTCTTTGACTTATAAATTGAAGTTAAATTATCTGTATGAATTCCAGCATTTTTTTACTGCACAGATTTTTCCCTCAAAGGGTGGGTCTCCGTTTTCGTTTTTTCGAACCTGTGGCTCGTTCCTCGCGGCCTAGGGGCCCCTACCGGGGGGCTTTTTTTTGATTTTTGAAATTGGGCGGCGTCCACTCCGCAAAACCCGCGGGATTTGTCTTGGTGTTATTTTATCGCCCATCGTAAGGGCTTGTCTTAACGCGCTATGCTAGCCCAAGCCAACAGAAACACATTTTAAAGAGGTTTTCCTTACAGGGGACTCTTCATTTTAGTCTTACATTTCCTTCACATTCAATTACATTACATGTTCCAGTTACCTTGACCCGGGGCGGGTGTCTGAGACCTCTGTGCGTTTACAAAACCACCGAAAAAAAAGCACCCCACAAACGCACCAAAACAAAAAAACCCCCCTTACATTCAGGGGTGTGTTCGAGGCCAAAACACCCCCAAAACTCCCCACCCCCACCCGTTTGGTGGCGTAGGTTTAAAACCTCCTTACGAGCCGGGACCCCGCTCTCAAAACCACTTCCAGTGGCGGAGGTCCCGCCGCTCAACACAACCAAAATGAAGGGCAAGTCCCCCAGCAAGGAAGCACCAAAGGGCTGCCGCCTTCCCGGGTGTTTTGCCCCTCCGCAGTCCCGGGCTTCCTGTCTTGCTCTTCTACAAAGTCTGGGGACAGAGAGTTCGCTAGGTTGCTCAAAACAGGATCGTTGCCCTTTCCATCATCCGGTTCTGCCCTGGGTGGCATCGCAGGCGCCTTCCACTTCCAATCCGAACTTCAGTATTATACTGTGCTTTTCGATTTATTACAAAAAAACTCTGGCCATTACATTTACATGTGCACAAGTCTATTGGCCACCGCGGGAGGGTTTATGAGACTTCTTGATGCTTTTCCCCAACACGCCCCAACAAGCAACCCCCCAGCCAAACAACAACCCATTCCCTCAGGGGTTTGTCTCGAGGGCCCCCCCACACCACACTTCCCCCCCCCCGTTTTGGTGGGGCGTCGGGTATATTCAACCCCCCTCGAGCCGGCACCCGCTCTTCCCCCCACTTACCAGTGTTCTGGCGGTAAGAAACTAACAAATGAGAAATGCGACGTCCACAAGAAAGGAAGAACCAAATCGGATAATAAATTACGGGTTTGCCTAATACGCAAGTTCCCCAGGGGCTTTTCCTGTCTTGCTCTTCCAAGTGGAAAACCAGGCTAAGTCGGCGAGGTTTGCTCCAAAAACGTTTCTTCGTGCCGTTTCCCTTTCTAACGGTTCTGCCTGTGGACTCCCCGCAGCCAGGACTTCTGGGTATCATTTCTGGTTATTTCGGAGGCGTTTTTTTTTCACGCCAACCCCTTCCTCTCCTTCAGGAGTCTCTGGACTGCATTTGGTTGTCCCCTTGGGTACTCACCAACCTCCATGATTCAAACACCTTCAGGACATTCATATACTACACGGATATGATTCTGTCCCAGGGACCTGTTATAGGTACGGCTTCCATTTGCCGTAGCTTGTTTGGCAACGTGGGTTACTGCTTCCAGGGCCACGTGTCCACCATGTTCAGTCAGCTTGTGACTGTGATTACACCAGTCGGTTATAACGCTGGCAAGGTTAGGTTACCCCTATCCTCCTCGAGATGCCTTGCTTCTTAAGTCCGTGCACCTCTCTGCCCCTGTACTGATTTGGGGCAACTCTTCAACCGGGGGCCCCACCAAGTCCTTAGCCTTGGTTTCTATTCGCTTAGTGTTGGGCTCCTGGCTTCCTTGGGGGTTCTGCTGCACTGAGGGCCTTCAAATTGGGACCCGCCCAGTGCGTTCCGGCTAGAGTTGGCTGAAAAATATGTAACAATCCAATCCAACCAATAGAACCATAATATAACCATAAGAAGACTTTTTATACTAATATGATTGTTTGTAAAACTTGTATAACCGGTTTTTGTAGACATTGGGACCTGTCTCGTTGTCTTCCCCGGTGTAGACATTGGCCATTGTCTCCGTTGTCTCCCTCCAGGTTCGCATGTTCCAGCTTCGTCCGGGTTGTCACCATGTTTCCTGTATCTCTGGCATGTGTCTGTTTTCCCGTCCCGGGGTCCGCTCCCATTCGGCTTCAGGGGCTTGGGCCCCAAACTCCCACCCCTCCCGATCCTTACAGTCACACGGGGTCCCGGCGCGGACGAGGCTCGGACCATGGCTCCCCCGGTCTTTCCCCCCCGATTTCCCGCGGGTCTTATTGCCCAGCGCTCTCCCGCTTTTTGTTTCCCCCACTCCTTCCCCCAGGCTCTCCCCGATCTGGTTCCCCCCCCTCCATCGTTAGGGGTGCCCCGGGGGACCCTGCGCTCCCAGGTATGTTCCCCACGCTCCGCCTCGACTCTCCCGGAAACTTGAAAACCACTTGGGTTCCCTAGCTCATCCTCCGCCCAGACACCCCAGCCCTTTGGCTGGCTCGCCCCTCTCTCGGCGGTACCCCACTCTTTCTTCCAGGGGACCGTTTCCACCCGCCGCACCACTTTTTTTCTTTCATTTTTTTACTATCCAGCGAGGCTATGACAAGCTTGAAAATCTCTCGGCAGGGTTCCCCTGGCGGGACCCTTTGAGATCTTATCGCTGGTTTCCCACAAGATAATTTATTTTTGCGTGTTTCATTTTATTCTAACCTCCCCCCCCCCCCGCTAGACTGGACTCCCCCCTTCCACAGGTTGCAGGGATTTATTGTCTAACTTGTGCGGCCAGAAAGCACTCCCCCCCCCCCCGCAGGCTCGGCATGCAAACAATAATTTGAAAGGCGATGTACACTGTGATCAATCCACATGGGCCACATCGGAACATGTTCTTGATTGGTTACCACTCTCCCCCACCCACCTATTATAATGACTCCAAACTTTGCAGGTGAAAGGTTGTTCCTTGTCAAGTGTGTGCGGTCAACACACCGAACAAGCCGCCTTTGCGGGCTGGAAGCAACTTGAAACCAAGTTGGGCTATCGGTACCAGGCCAACGCAACATCTGGGGCCCTGCCCCAAGAGTTTGAAAGGCCATGTACACTGCGATCAATCCACATGGTCCACATCGGAACATGATCTTCATGGTACACCCCCAAACCCAAGCTAGAATGACTCCAACTTAGCAGGTGACAGTTGTTCTTGTAAAGTGTATACTGTGTGCGGTCACAAATGCCAAGCAGCCTTGAGGCTGGGGGCATGCAACCAAGTTTGGGTTATCAGTTACAGGCTATTTTTTTTAATTGTGTGGAAAGAATTCCACCCCAGGAGGTGGGTATCCCGAGACAAACCAGCGACACCGAGGATTCAGTTTGAATGGGGTTGCCACTGCTACAAAAAGTGGGCGCACTTAGGTTCCCTTCAGTTGCTCCTCACACCAACAGCTTACTAACATCCATGATGCAACTGGCTTAATGGTAGAGCATGTCGAAACAAGAAGGTGCGGGGTTCGAATCCCTTCAAGTGCGCATTAGTTCGCGGTCGCTGTCAACCGCCATGGTAGCTCTGTCCAGGTGAAAGTAAGCAGCCCCATTTCCGTACCGCCTTTAGGACAAGGGCTCCATTTAATACCAACCGCATCCAACCCCAGGCGTTATTCTATTCTGGGTAGCTGATATATGAGCCTAGCCTCCTCCCTCCCTAAGGCCCTCCCTTCTGGCTTCTGCTGGTCTCCGCTGCCCTCTTGGTCCTAGCCTCCCACTTTTGTGCTCGGCTGGCATAGGCCCCGTGTTTCTGTGCAGCAGATGCCTTATTAGATGATGCTCATGTGGCTGATACCCATGTAGCTGACATCCATGTCATGATGTGGCTGATACCCATGTAGCTGACAGCCATGTCATGATGTGGCTGATGCTTGTGAAGCTGATAGACATGTGGCCAATCCCATGTAGCTCATACCCACAAAGCTGATTGCCATGTGGCTGATAACCATGTAGCTGACAAGCCATTGTGGCCAAATCCAGTGCTCACGCCCACAAAAAGTGGTTGCCATTAGTGAACGGAGAGTGGGAAAAGGAAGCCAATGAGGGATGCAAAAGGGGGGTGGACTAGGAGGGAGCCAAAATCAATCTAAAATACGAGCCGAGGGAAAAGAACAGGAAAGTAGTGAGAGGAAAGGGTGGGAAAGAAAGGAGAGATGATGAAAAATAGAGTGGGAGGTGACGGCGGAATGCAGGGGTGGGGGAAGGTGCGGACGGGGGAGAGGTAAAGGGGGGTAATAAAGGGAAAAGAGAAGGTGGGGTATGGACGGGGCAGGGGGGGAAGCAATGAAGGGGGGAAGTGGGAACCGGGAGGACTGGAGATAGGGGGGCAGGGGTAACCGTAGGAGGGAAAGAACAAGAAGAGGAAGAAGTAGGGAGTGAAGAGAGAACCACGGGTAACGATAGAGGGGCCAGCGAGAGCGAGCGAATTGGAGGGGGAGGAAAACGAATAAGACAGAGGGTGTAGTAGGGTAAAAACGAAAGCAGGGACGGGGGGGAAAAAGGAGAGAATGAAAGGCGGACGACAGAGAGCGGAGTAGAGTGAGTGAGTCGTGATAGAAAGAACCTAAAGAACAAAGAAGCATCATTCAAAGGAGGAAGATGAGGAGGGGTTGATGATCCGCCTACACCCACACCCCCCCCTTCCCCTTCCCCCACACCCACCCTACACGGCCGCCCCCCCCCTTCTCGCTTCTCCCTCCCAATACACAAACCACACTACACCCACCACACTCTCACACTACACCACACCACACTACACCACCACACCTCTACACTACACCACCACACTACAACCACCCCTTCTACACTACAACCACTCTACACTACACCACACCACACTACACCACCACAACTTATCTCACTACCACATCACACACTACCACACGCACAAACACTTACTACACTACAAACACACCACCTATACAGCACCACACTGCTACACTACACCCACCACACTAACACACTACACCACCACACACTCTACACTAGCAACAACATGTGGCTGAACCAGACTGCTGTAGCTGACAGCCATGTGGCCAATCCCATGTAGCTCATACTCCACAAAGCTGATTGCCATGTAGCTGAAAGCTGTGTAATGATGTGGCAGAAACCCATGTAGCTGACAGCCATGTGGCCAATCCCACGTAGCTCACGCCCCACAAAGCTGGTTGCCATGTGGCTGATACCCATGTAGCTGACAGCCATGTGGCCAATCCCATGTAGCTGACAGCCATGTGGCCAATCCCATGTAGCTGACAGCCATGTGGCAAATCCCATGTAGATCACACTCCACTAAGCTGGTTGCCATGTGGCCAATCCCATGTAGCTCATACTCTACAAAGCTGATTGCCATGTAGCTGATAGCCATGTGGGTAATCCAATGTAGCTCATACCTCACAAAGCTGATTGACATGTGGCTGATACCCATGTAGCTGACAGCCATGTCATGATGTGGCTAATGCCCATGCAGCTGATAGCCATGTGGCCAATCCCATGTAGCTCACACACCACGAATCTGATACCCTTGTAGCTCATCTTGATACCCTTCTAGGACATACCCCATGTACCTGATGCCGATGTAGCTGACGCCCATGTAGCTGATGCCGATGAGGCTGATCCCAATGTTGTTGCTGGCATTACCCTTTCTGTCCTTGGAGGCGAGTGCCGGAATCCACCTTTCCCCTCCTACACTGTAATACGGTGAAGCGAAACTGTTCACATTCCAACCACTTCTCTGACATGATGCCCATGCAGCTGCTGTCCATGTAGCCGATGCTGATGTGGCAGATCCCAATGTTCCTGCTGGCAATACCCTTTCTGCCCTTGGAGGCGAGTGCGGGCAACCACCTATTCCCCCCCACACTGTAATAAGGTGAGGCGGAACTGTTCACATACCGGCCACTTATCTGACAGGACGCCTGTGCAGCTGACGCACATGTAGCCGATGCCAATGCCGCTGATCCCAATGTTGCTGCTGTCAATACCCTTTCTGCCCTTGGAGGCGAGTGCGGGCATCAACCTGTCCCCTCCTACACTGGAATAAGGCGAAACGGAACGATTCACAGCCCGGATACTTCTCTGCCATGCAATCCTTCAGCTCCTTGCCTCCCTGGGAGCAATCAAACACAGTACAGTCATACTCAGTTGCGGGACATCAAACATCAAACACAGTACAGTCATACTCAGTTGCGGGACATCAATCATCAAACACAGCTTTGAGACATCACGTACAACGTGTTTTGAGGTGCACAGAATGAGGTGCACCTGCTGTACATGCTGTACAGAAAAAAGTACAAGGTGCACATGCCATACAGAAAGGAATTACATGCTGTACATGCTGTAGAGGAAGGAATTAAATGTTGTACATGCTGTGCATGATGTTCACACACCACACTGCTACACTACACCACACCACACTACACCACCACACTGCTACACTACACCACACCACACTACACCACCACACTGCTACACTACACCACACCACACCACCACCACTACAAACCACAACCTACCACATACTGCTACACTACCACCACCCACACTACTCCCACCCACTTCTACACTACAACCACACCCCACTACACACCCCCCACTGCTACCTACCCACACCACCCACACCACACTACACCACCACACTGCTACACTACAACACACCACACTACACCACCACACTGCTACACTACAACACACCACACTACACCACCACACTGCTACACTACAACACACCACACTACACCACCACACTGCTACACTAAACCACCACACTACACCACCACACTGCTACACTACACCACACTGCTACACTACACCACACCACACTACACCACCACACTGCTACACTACAACACACTGCTACACTACAACACACCACACTACACCACCACACTGCTACTACACCACACTGCTACACTACACCACCACACTGCTACACTACAAACACACTGCTACCACTACACCACCACCACACTACACACACACACTGCTACACTACAACACACTGCTACACTCAATACACCACACCACACTACACCACCACACCACACTACAAACAAACCACAAACACGCCTACACTAACACCACAACCACACTACAACACCACCACACTGCTACACTACAACACACACCAACACTACACCACCAAGCATACTACATACACACACACCACACCCACACTCACCCACTCCACTCACACTTGCTACAACTACACCACACCACACTACCCCAACACCTCACTTACTACACCTCCCCCTCACCCCCCACTCCCCCCCCACCCCTCCCCCCCACCACCCCCACACTACCACACCACCACACTGCTAAACTACACAACAACAACACCACACTACCTCCACCACACTGCTACCTAAACCACACACACTACACCACCACACTGCCTAACTACACCACACCACACTACACCACCACATCTGCTACACTACTTCCCCCCCCACACTACAACACCCCACACTGCTACACTACAACACCACACACCACACGACCCACCACACTGCTAAACTATACACCACCACACACACACCACACTACAACACCACACTGCTACACTACAACACCTGCTACAACTACACCACCCACTGCTCACTACAATACAACTACCAGACACACTCACCACCACACTGCATCCTACAACACCACTCTACACACACCACACTCACTACACACACTGCCTACACTACACCACACACACCACAACAGTACACATACCCACCCGACACCAACTGTCTAACTACAACACACGCTACACTACAACACACCACACTGCCCACCACTGCTACACACAACACACACACTCACAACCAGCCACACTCTACATACCAACTGCTACACACAACACAACAACCAACCACCAACCTGCACAACTACAACACACGTACACTACACCACACATCTGCTCAACACACCACACTGCTACACTCACCCACCACACGTACACCACCACCTGCTACACTACAACCACCAACACTACACCACATACACCACCACACTGCTACAACTCACATACCACACCACTCACACTAGCAACACACCACACTCAACCACCACCCTGCTACACTACAACACACCACCGCTCAATCCACCACAACTGCTACCTACACACAACACCTCGACACTCACACACCACCAACTCACTGCTACACTACCCACACTTCTACACTTAAACCCACCACCTTACCCCACCACACTTTACCTACAACACCCCCACAACTACAACACCACACTGCTACACTACCACCCACTGCTAACTACAACACCCACATTCCACCACCACACTGCTACACTACACCACACAACACTCCACCACCACACTGCTATAAAACAACCACAACACACACACTGCTACAACTACAACACACCCACACTACACCACCACACTGCTACACTACAACACACCAAACTAAACTACAACACACCACACACACACCACAACTTCTACACTACAACTCACACCACACTACACCACCACACTTGCTCACTACACCCCCACCACCTACACCACCTCACTGCTACCCTACAACAACCCCAACTACACCACCCGCTTCTACAACTACAACACACTGCTACAACATCACGCACACCAACTTCACACCACACTGCTACACTACAACACTACCACACTACAAACCACCCACAACTGCTAGCAACACTACAACACACCACACTATACCACCACAGCTGCATACACTACCCACACCACACTCACACTACCCACCACACTGCTACACTACAACACACTGCTACACTACAACAACAACCACACTAAAAATCCACCACAACGGCTACACTACAACACACCACACTGCTTACACTACACACCCCACACTACACTCCACACTTCTACACTACCCCACACCACCACAACTAACCAACCCCCCTTCTACACACACTCCCACTCCTTCTACCCGCTCCACACACCACCACCCCTTCTCCACTCCAACACACGTCACCCTACACCACCCACCTGCTCCCCTACCACCCACCACACACTCCCCACCCCACCCTTCTACACTACAACACACTTGCTACACGACAACACCACCTGCTACCACTACAACACACCACACTACACCACCACATCACTGCTACACTACCACACTTCCACTACAACACCCACACACTACTAACCACCACACTTCTACAGCTACAACACCTGCTACACACTACAACACCAACACCACCTGCTACACCACACCACCTTGCTACCTACAAACACCCAAACTAACAACCACCACACTGCCTACCTACAACACAGCCACACTACACCACCACACTGCTACACTACACGCCACACCGACAATACACCACCACACTGGCACCTACACCACATCCACACTACACCACACAGTCTTCTACACTACAACGACACACAGCTACACCACCACCCTTCCTACACTACAACCCACCTGCTACACTAACAACACACCACACTGCTCCCACTACCACACCCACACCCACTTCCACACCCCTTCTCCACTACCACCTCGCACATCCCACCACTACCACCACACGGCTACACTACAACACACTGCTACACTACAACACCACCACACTGCTACAACACACACACTGCTGACACTACAACACACCACACGACACACCACACTGCTACCTACAACACACCACCAACTACAACCACCACACTGCTACACTACCACACACCACACTACACCACCACCCTGGTACAAACTACCCACACGTGCTACACTACAACACACCACACTACAAACCACCACACGGCTACACTACAACACACCACACTACACACCACACGCTATACTTACAAACACACCACCACTACAATCACGACACCACCACACTGCTTACACACAACACCTGCTACCCTACAACACACCACACACTCCACCACACCCTTCTACACTACCACACACTGCTAACACTACCAACACACACATAACAACCACCCACTTCTACAAGCTACAACCACCCACACTACACAAACCCCCCCCCTTCCCCCCTACCCCCCCCCCCTCCACCACCACACTGCTACACTACAACACCCTGCTAACACTACACCACACACACTACACACCACCACATGCTTACACTACACCACACCACACTACAAACAACACCACACTGCAACACTACAACACACCACCTACAAACCACCACACTGCTACACTACAACACACTGCTACACTACAACACACCACACTACACCACCACACTGCTACACTACAACACACCACACTACACCACCACACTGCCACACTACACCACACCACACTGCACCACCACACTGCACACACCAAATCACACCAGACTGCACCACCACACTGCTACACTTCACCACAAAAATGCCACACTGTCACCACCCACAAAGCTTCACACCCACCACACCAGCACACACACCCTAGCTACCAATCTGCACCATCACACTGTACCACCTCACTCCACACACCACACCACACTGCTACACTACACCAAACCACACTGCACACACCACACTGCACAAACCACACCACACCACACCACTGCACTATCACACTGTACCACCTAACTGCACACACCTCACCACAATGCTACACTACACCACACTGCACACACCACACCACAGCACCATCACACTGTACCACCTCACTGCACACACCACACCACACTGCTACACTACACCACACCACACTGCTCACACTGCACACCCCAAGTACAACAACACCACACTGCCAAAAAACACCAACCCACTGCACCACACACTGCACCACCACACTGCACACACCAAACCACACTGCACACACCACACCACACTGCACCACCACACTGCACACAACACACCACACTGCACACACTGCTGCACCACACTGCTACACCACACTGCACACACCAAACCACACTGCTACACCAAACTGCACACACTGCACCACCACACTGCACACAACACAACACACTACCACCACACTGCACACACCTCACACTGCTACACTGCTACACTGCTAGACTACAATACAGTACTGCTTCACCACAGCTACACCAGCCAGGCTCCCGAGTGTAGAAGGTAATCACAGGGCTGCAGACGGTTCATAGACTTGCGCACCTGCATGCAGGGCGATGACCTCAGACATTCTGCGTATTTCGCCAGCAGGCCAGAGCAAGATGAAGACATGACGTTCCGCTACTCCAGGGATATAAATAAATGTGCGAGACCAATCGGCTCGGCCTCGGGACCTAGTACTGCCTCCTAGGCGCAACGTGGGGGGGTAAACTCGCGAAGTCTGTGGCTTCAGATCAGACTGAAGCTACTTGGGGGGGAAGAGTGGAGAGGGGGATAAGGAAGCTTCGGCGCGAAGCACAGTCGGAAAGGATGCGTTTCGAAGGGATGGGAGATGTCGAAAAGTTCCGTGAAGGTGAGTGGCACACATGTATATGCACAAATCCGTGGTACTGCGGGTACACCGGTCCACAACGGTCGATAGACCCCGACTTTAAACCACGCCAGGCCCTGGCGTCCCCTTAGGGGGGAACACTATCGCCTGGTCCGGGTTTTTTTGTTTCAAAGCCCGATTCCGTCCACCATTTTGGGGACACTGACTACGTTAGGGGGGTTAGACGCCTGGGGTTGGCCAGGGGGGGACCTTATTCGACGTGACCAAAGTTAAGAAGGGGTACGCTACACAAGCTGTGTAACACCAAAACAGCCCAAATGTGAACCCTACTCATTTCTTGTTATTGATTGACTGATTATATATAGTCCCTCTGATCGGCAGAATGCGCACACAGTACCTTTCCCTCCTGGTAGCGCGTTTGCACTGCCGCAGGGCCACATGCTAGCTGTGGCCTGCACTGGCCTGCATTACCCTGCAGTAAACATCTCTATTCTATAGATTGCGCCTGTTGCGCCTTAATATCATATTCATCTTCTCCTCTATCGAGCCCGATGCCGTTGGTAAGATCTTCATAACAGGTTATGTTCGCCATCTTTATACGTTAACGAAGAACATCTAGGCCGCTGATTTCCTTTCCGTCCGCGTTCGGAATCAGTTCTCCTCTGACTTGTCGAAGGCCCGAGTTTTTAACAAGCACACCTGGCTCCCTGTGCGATCCTACTTCCGCTGCTCCGCCTGCGCTTCCATACCAAGAATCCTTGGATCTGCCACTGCGTCCTACGACTGGAGCAAGCAAGAGCGACCACAAGTCACCGAAATCTATGAAGTGATATCAGGACTAAGCCCTCACCGAACCCACACGTGCTGTATTGATCTCAGACGATCAATTTGTCTACGACAAACCAGCTTAAGAGAGCCCCTGTCGTCGAACATTGCCGCTTGGCATAGTTCAATCCCCGGTAATCCGCTGGATCCCTTTGGATCGCCGATTCCCACACACACCAATCCCCCCTTCCCCTGCCCCGCCCCTCGTAAACTCCCACTATCCCAACACTCTCGACATCAACGCCAAAAACTCCTACACAAAGACTCACCATGCAACCTCCCCGTATATTCACCGGTACAACCTCTACAACTGGCGCTGCGCCAGGCACATATACTCTCGCCCCTCAAACCAAATCAGATAGGATACCATGCCATTGCTTTCGACTGCCACAACGGTGGTCGCTGGCGAGCCTGCCCCTACTCTGATGGTTACTCCCTGCTGATGACATACTTACCCTGTTTGTTGCGTGCTTGATCTCAGCTGTTCCGGCCGTGTGGTGTCCCACCAGGACCTCACCTGGAAGAACAAAGCCTTCAAGATCACATAGATCAGTATAGATGCGATCCAGCAGTCCATTCATGCTAACACAGATATGGCCACTAGAGCTTTGCAGGTTTCTGGATGCCCTGTAACTCTGAGGAAGGCCAGCAGGCAGAGCACACCACTCTGCACTTCTTGGAATACGTATTGACTTCCACTGAAATCCCTGCAAGACATAACCCTCTAGGGCAAGCTGATATTTATTCCAGATCCCCAGATTACCGCCTCCACGACAAACACGTTGCTATCACATCACCATTCCTCAACCTGATTGTCAAGGACATGACTCCCGCCCTATATGATGGTATATTCATCAATTCCACCCCACAGCATAATCACCATCTTTGCTATTTCTTCCAAAGTGCCATCTTCAACTGGGGTGCTTAGTGAACCAAGTTGAACCCTCACCATCTCCTGAGAGGCTGAATGCGCGCAGCTGCACTTACAGAGCCAGGAAGCCTATCAACAGCAAGCACACGCTCCCATTCAGAGCTAGACTATCTCCTACAGAAGATGACCTGCTGGAACTGTGGGGGAATAGGCCCATACGTCAGAGCTGCCCAGTGAGGCAACTGACCTGGTTCAAGCCAGCTGATTCAGATGAAGCTTGACCGACGGATCTAGTCAACTCCCAAGAACAGATCCAGGAGATGAACGATGACTCTGAGACCAGAGACCTCAAGAATACCGAGTGACAGGAGCAACGTCTCAAAAGATACCCAGCAGGGACGCCAATGCCCACGTAGCTTGATGGTGACGAGTCACATCCACCTCCAACCTCTGACAGTGAGGGGGGTGAAGAACCACAACTTCCTGTCCCTGCACTTGGATGAGACACCTCCAGGCCCCAGAGTTTGCTACACCACCAGAGGCAAGTCTGTTCGTTTGCCTTGCCACTGACCCCCTGGCTAAATACAGGATTCTTTGGACGAAATAAGTCTGATGCGAATGCACTATAGAAGATGAAATGAGAAGTTTTCCAGCAGCACTGCAGACAGATGGATCAGTATAATCAGCACATCCCTCTCATGCAACCAACCGTAACAATCTCCATCTGCAGGACATTCAGGACCTCCCAAGCCTATTAGGCTGGCGCTGGCAAGATCAAGATCTCCACTATCTTCGCAAGCAGAAATAGGGAAAGCCAAAATCAAGGCCATGGCAGGACTCTTTGATCATCCGTGAACAATGTACTCCTTGCTGACTGCAACTGCCCAACATCATTAGCATTTATGTCAGCCAGCCAGCCTGTGCTCCCAGACCTCCAAGTCACCATGTCCAAGACCCAACATACTCCTCCATCCCCAAAGACCATCTGGTACCAACTGGCTCCTCTCATGCCGCCCAACAAGGCCATGACCTAACCTACCCAAACTTCACCATCACTACCAGTAATCCCTCTCTATCCCTGTGGGTCCTCCCCTGCTACATCATGAGTTCCCAAGAACTCCATCAACTCAAACTCTGCTCTGAGACGGCAGACCCCCCACCTATGAGCCTCCCCCAGTTAGAGCTGATCAAGACTGCCAGCATCCCCCCTCTACTCGCTGCTCCACTGCACCCCCACTGCTTCGTGAGGAGGGCAGTACCACCCCCCCACTTCATAGTGGAGGCAGACCAAGACCTCAGACTGCCCCCCTCCTTTCTGCTCCATCTGCACCCCACCGCTCTGAGATAGGGCAATACCCACCCCACTCATGTGGAGGCAGACCCAAGACCTCCAGGACTCCCCCTCTACCAATCTGCACATCTGCACCCCACCTGATTGTTGAGACAGGCAGTACCCCCCCCACTCATGTTGAGGCAGACCATACCTCCAGGAACCATCCCCGCCTCCTATCTGCCAGTACCATTCCCCTCCACTGCAGGCAATCTTGAACGAGGCTGGATATGGTACTTACAGTGATGATCGCAGAGCTCATCCATCCAGGATACACAAAACAGCAGAATGACCTGGACTGGAGTAGATGACCTCGTCCAGACACCACATCCACCCTCCCACACAGCTGGGACAACCTGAACCTACAACAAGCCGAGCAGAGATGGAACTCCCAGTGACCAATCAGTGACTGAAACTATGACGGAAGTATGAATGGCCCCATAGATGGGGGACGTGACCACTCAAGCCATCTGATCTGGACCGCAACTACCCTGGGGACCAATGGATACTGGTCAACAGGTCACACAACATTGGACTCCACTGGAGTAATAATCAGAATGCCAACCACATCCACTCTCCAACAACTCCAGCTTATCCTCACACGATTTGGATGCACCTTGGAATACACACCGAACAGGAGGCCGAGCTTTCACCAGCCTTTCAACATCAAGCCAAGGCCGTCTCACTATCCAAACTCATCACAGCCTCACCAGGCGGTTCCCCACCTGCTGACTTCTGAAAAGGAACGTTTCCACACAGGTCATCAACAGGAGCCATCTGATGCTACAGCCCTATCACAAGCACAATGCTCAGACTCCACAAATGGTGCAAAGCCTACCCCTGTTTTACCACAGCCAGACACCATCTGCATGGGCCATCTGCTTCAAGCTGCCATGGTCAATGCTCAGTATGCTCACGCACTCTCATTCAGACCAAAGAATGTCATGGGACCCCAGGAGCGTGCCCCATCCTGGAGGCAAAGTTCCACCACGACTTCGCATGACTGGAGCCCCCCATGGACTTCACCTTTATCACACATCCTTAACCCCCCCCAGCCTATCTCCCAGTCTTTGACCAGTTTCTTTGCCCAGATCTGCAGCAACTTGACCTGGATGGCTTCCCCAGCAAACCAGGCATTAATTCAGTTACAAACATTCTCTTCATCTGTTTGGAATATACTTGAACACCAGAATTTGTTAGATTACCTGCCTAATGTACTGGCCCCATGTAATTCCCAGGGCACACCCCCCTTCGATTTAGATTATTCTATTCGTTCAGATGTCTATGCTTTAAATTTAGGATCCAACCTAGTAGCTCAACCACAAATTATGGGGGACTTCCAGACATCCTTTCTAATACACTCCTCTAGTCTCGATCATGCAACTTCTTTCGCCAAGGATATCTCATAAAGCCTAATACCAAGCTGACTTTCCTTCCCAAGCTTTCCCAGCAGTCTCCCTGCAGCCTATCTTCAGCCCTTTGCAGTATTAGTCCAGCCCCATAGCAGCCTATCTGATCTAGCCTTCAGCCTACCTGCAGTTCTCCTTACACTTCTCAGCAGCCCTCTCTGCTACCTAGGCCGCAGCCACCTTCAGTTTTCCTTGCACCTTCCCAGCAGCCTCTCTGCTACTAGCCTGCCCACCTGCAGTGTTCCTTACCAGCCAGCTACCCCAGAAGAACGGACATTTCTTCTTGAAGACCCCTGCTAAGTGATTTTCTTCCTCTTTCCTCATCTACTAAAGTCCCTAAGTCTCCCTAGCTTTTACTTATTTAATTTTCTTATTCCCCTCAGTTAATTCCCAGGAATTCTTGAGCTCAATATACCTTGAATTGGGGGGATAGTATGACTGATTTATATATCATTCCTCTGAGTCGGGCATAATGCACACCGTTACCTTTCCCTCCTGGTACCAAGCATTACGAGCCCGGCACTTGCCGCGCAGCGCCACAGGCTAGCTGTGGCCTGCACGTGACCCTGCAGTACCCTTCAGTGACACATCTCTATTCTATATGATTGCGCCTGTTGCGCTTATAGCATCTTCTCCTCTATCGAGCCTATGCGTTGTAACGATTTACATAACATTTCCTCTCTGCTCCTCTATGGGCCCTGGGTTGGTGCAAGTGGGGTTCCGCCAGGTTTTTGTGCAAGGGGTCTCCCAGGCAGGCTTTTCTTCACCAGGCAGGATTGCCCCCACAAGAATACCACCTCATGAGATGAAAATCCTGTAAAAAAACTAAGTGTAAACTCCATGTGGTACGGTTTGTGGATTGTTGAACAGATTTGTACTGGAAGACTAAAAATTCAGCATGAGAGAACAGGTTGTTCAGCCACTGCCGTCCTCCGGTCGCTGACACAACGCGTTGAGCGGAGATACCGTTTGCGTTCGGCAGACCAGTGGGGAGGGTCTGTTGCCAGAAGGATAGGTCTGTTGCGTCGTAGGCACAGCTATACAATTGGCTGCGCCTCAGCAGCGACTGGGTCCTCCTGAGTTACCCTGATCGCTACCATCCCTGATATTTTTTCACGGAAGGAGAAGAATATGCATGCCTGTTGCACATTTTGCTTGCACTGCTAAAACGGCGAACCAGCCAATTGTTTGGCTAGGGCGACGTATCCATTCAAGTTTAATAACGAAACAATATGGAACGATGGATTTGCGAAAGAATAATTCATTACGTCGCATGTGATTTTGGTTCCTTGCTTCTTGTAGACATGGGGCAGAGGCGCGAATTGTAATGTCCCCTGTCTTTAACAAAGGTGAAAAGATGAGCAGGAAGAAGATCTTCCTGTGTTATACGACTAGAGAAGGCCGGCTAAGAGGCCCGCCACAAAGCAATCTAGCTGGGTGTAGGTCCCCCAGCGGCTGGCCTCGCGCCCAGGTATGGTACCTGGCCGGCACACACGTTCCAAGGTAGTGATGGTACGACCATTAGGCGTACCAAACAGTAAGGTTAATCGATAACCAAGGCCCCCATGAGTAGGGATCACAGATCATATTTTATGTTTGGCCAAAGGTGAGTATGAATATCATATGATATCATAAAACTGCATATCATATGATATTGTATTTTAAAGTAACTTTGGCCAAGCAGACTGGCCGGCATCATGGTACCTATGAGACATGAATACCATACTGGCCGTTCTCTTACTTGTAGTAAGCCTATCCTACTGTTTGCATTCTTTACTCGTAGGTTGTAGCAGAATGGCGACGCGGAAGGGCGACGCGCTTCGCACACAAAAACCTGGTGCTGAGTAGATCACACTACTGTTTGACCTTGAAATGCCTTATACATTGTTCTACTCTAATTTATCAAATTCTGTCCTCCGCAGCGTAGTGCAGTTAATGTTCTACACCACAGCGATATTACAACGAGAACATAAACGGTAGCAGACTTAAGGCTGATAGACCGGCATCTCGTTACTTCAGGTGTAACCCACTTTGGCTAAAGAGACTTGCCTACCTCAAACAATCAACGATTATACCACTACCGGTGGCGACCCCCCCCCCCCCCCCATCACACACACACACACCCCACAACAACCCACTTGCTAAGAGACTTGCCTAACTCAAACAACCACTCTAGACTACCGGCGACCCCCCCCCCCCGCACCCCCCCCCCCCCCACCCACCCACACTACCCCCACCAACCAGACTCGACTACTGGTATGGCAATTGAACCATAGCCAAAGTACCACGTCATGAGGCGACTCTGCTTACTTAGTCTGAAGGGAGCTACACCACCACCACTCAATAATCAAGATCACTTAAGCCATGAAATCAAAACACCCCTAATTCTTTGCTCATTACCGCTCCAGCTTTCACTAGCACTAACTGTCAACAACCCTGCCCTTAGTCCTGAGTAAAATACGATGACCCCACCAGCCGTTGCAGGGGTGGGAGGCCAAGGGAGCCTACCGCAACCTCAAACAATCAAGATCCACCTCTACCTGGCAATGGACCCACCAGCCCCCATTTGCAGGGGGGAGGCCAAGGGAGCTAACCCACCTCAACAATCAAGATTCACCTCTACCTGGCATGACCCACCAGCCGTTGCTGGGCTGGGAGCCAACGGGACCCAATCTCCAACATCAGATCACCTCTACCTGCATTACCGTCTAATTACTGTCAAAATAGCATATAACAAACAACGCCTCGAGGGTGACACTTACTATTGTCGCCATGGTGACTTTCCCCACCCAGCTGACGCGCATGGCAGGTGACCCCCTTAACCCACACGCCCCTCAAGGCTTATCTTTTTTAAACCATGTAATTACCATGAAGAACCATGAAATCCAATCCTACAGAATCTGCCACTATTGCCAGTGTAACCGCTGCCCTAGTCACGGACAGCTTTTTCAACAAAGCTTTTCACCGTTCTTCATCACTAGCCCTCGCCACCTTGTCCTTGGACTTACAGCTTCTGTGGTGGGTGATGGTGTGATTGGTGGTGGTGCTTCTCCTGGTGCTTCATCAGTTTTCTTACACTAACTTCTCCAGCTTCATCCTCCTGTTGCGCAACTCCTTCAAAATCTCCTTCACCACTTTCAAACACACTTTATCTTGGTGAGCCCACCCCTCACCCCCCATCCTCTTCAGCCTCCTCCGCCTCCATCCCCACCACCACCTCCTCCACCACCACTTTCTTCCTGCACCGAGCTTGTCCTAGCCCTCTTCTTGCGCCTTCCCTCGCTTGCTCTGCCCCGCCGACCTTAGCTGTCCTCCCCCTCCCCTCATCAAACGATTTCTCTTCGACCCTCCACTAGCCGCCCGACGCATCTTCAGCTTATCACTCTTTCCCAAGCCCTTGCCCCCCCGCTTGGTTATCATGAACCTTCATATCAGGCCGTCTGTCGTCTTCGCTTGAGCTCTTGCGCTTCCGGCTTCCGTCTTTCACCCGCTTCCTGACCGTCCTCCCTCATCCTCTTCCTCCATTGCCTCCCATTGTCCCCGTCTGACCTAAAATGAACGCCGCCAACCCCATCCATCCCGGTGTGCGGGGTGGGCACAACTTGGCTCTTTGTTTGTCGCAGGGTCCTCTTTGACTTCAAGGTCACCACAATCCTCTTTTTCTTGGGCCCTCGGGCTTTTTCTCAGAACTCACTAGATGTTTTTGTTTAGGCCCTGAATCCCAAGATAAGAGTTTTTGTATTAGGTGTTAACTAGATGTCTTCGCAGGAACCTGATCTGTACGAAGAAATCAAGAATTAACGAGAAAAATGAATAAGAAAAAAAGCAAGAATGTTTTCTTGGGTCCCTCGCGCTTCTTCTCAGACTCACTAGATGTTTTTGCAGGACCTGAATCTCATCAGTATAGGAGTTTTTTGTATTCGGGTTAACTAGATAACTTCCGAGGCCTGAATCTGTACGAAGAATCAAGATTAAAACGAAAATGAATAAGAAAAAGCAATAATGTTTTCTTTGGCTCCTCTGGTTCTTCTCAGACCACTAGATGTTTTTGCAGGACCTGAATCCAAGATTACAGTTTTTTAGTATTCGGGTTACTATATCTGTCTAGCAGGCCTGAATCCGTACGAAGAAACCCAAGAGTAAACAAGATAAGACGAAGAAAAAAATGCAAGAAAGTGAACGGGTTTTACGCCATTTGGTGGTTTTGCCCCCAAAAAATGGAACACTCAAAACAGAATGGAATTACTCAGCTCCTAAAGGTCATCACCTCTGGTGTGCTGGCCCCATGTGCAAGCGAAACGGTGCTTGATGAATGGATACACACATTTGGTGGTTTGCCCCAAAAATGGAATACTGAATGAGAAAACATGAAGGAGATTTGTTCTTGCAATGGAAAATGAAATGAGAAAAATGATGAAAAAAGAACTAGAAAAATCAAGAATACATGAGATACACCCATTTGGTGGTTTGCCCCAGTCCAAGCTAACCTATAGCGATCGCTACTGGGGGGGGGGAAACATATAAATATCCCAGGCCTTCAAGGTGTTGCAATGACCCCCAACCAACCACATGTGTCCTTCCAAATAGAGTTGCCAAGACAATGAGTGGTTGCCCGTAGTGGCAAGCAACTGGCTGCCCCCCTCAACCGCCACGCAACCTCGTAATACGTATCATATATGTATTTATTCACGTAATGTAACATTATTTACACCTTGGGGGTTTCTGTAATTGTTCTATTGAGTGCTGATTTTGATGTTCGGTGCATCTGGAGTGTAGGTGAAATATGTAGGTGCAGTGCAGGTGTATGTGGTATGTGCAAGGTATAGAGTGCATGTGTATTTGTATGTGCAGTATAATGCAGGTGTATGTGTAGTGCAGGGTATAAGTGCAGTGTATATGTGTATGTGCAGGTAAGTGCAGGTGTATGGTGTATGTGCAGGTATACGCAGTGATATGTCAGGTGTAGTTATGTGAGTAAGGCAGCTGTATGGTATATTGCAGGTATAAAGTGGCATGTAATTGTCTGTGCAGTATAAGTGCAGGTGTCATGTGTATGTGCAGGTTAATGTGCAGGTGTATGTGTATGTGTGCAGGTATAAGTGCACGGTGTAAGTGAAAAAAATATTGTAGGGGCAGCTTGCAGGTGTAGTGTAATGGTGCAAGGTATAATGCGGTTTAGTGTATGTGCAGGTCAGAGTGCAGGTGCATGTGTATGTTGCAGGTATAAGTCAGGTGTAGTGTATGTGTGCAGGTCATTAATTGCAGGTGTATGTGTATGTGCAGGTATAAGTGCAGGTTATGTGTAATGTGCAGGTATATGTGCAGTTGTATGTGTATGTCAGGTATAATTACAGGTGTATTGTATGTGCAGGTATAAGTGCAGGTGTATGTTATGTGCAGTATAAGTGCAGTGTATGTGTATGTGCAGGTATAAGTGGCAGGTGTGTGTGTGTGCAGGTGTAGGCGCAGATGCAGGGTAGGCGCAATTTACGTGTAGGTGCATGTGGAAGTGGCAGAATGTATGTTATGTACATATTTAGGTGTAAGTGCAGGGTAGGTGGTGGAAATGCAGTGCAGATGTAGGTGCAGATTTAGGTGTAGGAGTAGGGATAGGTTAAAGGTGTGGCGCATGTAGGTCTAGGTGCAGTGTAGGTCTAGGTGCAGGTGGAAGTGCAGTGCAGGTTAGGTGGCAGATGTAGGTCTAGTGCAGGTGAAGTGCAGGTGCAGGTGTAGTGCAGATGGTAGGTTCGTAGGTCGGGTGCAGGGTAGGTGCAGATGTAGGTCTGGTGCTTGGATGGCAGGTGCAGGTGTATTCAGATGTAGGTCTAGGTTGCAGTGGAAGTGGCAGGTGGCAGGTGTAGGAGGGTGGTGAGGTTGTATTGATTTTGCTCCTTAATTCTTATTATATTTTATTCGTTTTTTATTCGTTCATAGGCTTGTAGTTTGTTAGGGCTCTAGGAGTGCAGAGTGGTTAGGCAGTGAGTCAGGTGCGGTGTAGGTGCGATGCAGGTCTAGGTGCTGGTGCAGTGTAGGTGCAGATGTAGGTCTAGGTGCAAGGTGAATGCATGTGCACTGTGTCGGTGGAAAAATTTAGGTCAGGTGGCAGGAGAGTGCAGTGCAGGTGTAGGTGCAGAGTCGGGTCCTGTGCGGGTGCAGTGATGCGATGTTGTTAGGTGCAGGAAGTGCGTGAGGGTAGGTGCATATGTAGGACAGTGCGGTGGGCAGGCCACGTGTAGGTGCAGAATGTAGGTCGTAGGTGCAGGTGGAAGTGCAAGATGCTATGTGTAGTGTGTTCAAGGTGTAGGTACCGACAATCTGGTGCATTAGAGGTGGAAAGTGAGCGCAATGTAGGTTTTAGATTAGGTGCAGGTGCAGTAGAGGCAGATGGTAGGTGCGATTGGCTAGGCTGATTGCAGTGTGCGAGATAGGTTTGTCAGTAGGTCATGGGAACGTGCAAGATGTACGTTTTGGGCTATGGGCAGGTGTGGTGCAGATTTTTAGTCAGATGCAGGTTAGCTAGGTGGGGGCAGTAGGAGAGGTGGAGGCAGATGCAGGTGTAGCGCAGGTGTGGTCAGATGTATGTGATGTGGCAGGTGGAGTGGGCAAGTATGTGTGGTGTGCAGAGGTAGTCAGGTGCATATGTAGGTAGTTGCATGTAAGTGCATGTGCAGGTTTGGGTGTTAGGGTAATGGGAATTTAGGTGCAGGTGAGACGTAGGTGTATGTGCAGTGGAGTTCAGATGTAGGTGCAGGTTTGGTGCAATGTGCAGGTGAAGGTGCAGGTGGAAGTGCGGTGTGGGTGAGATGTGAGTGTACGTGCGTGAAAGTGCAGGTGTTGCGCCAGATTTATTGCAGGTGTAGGTGCAGGCGGGAATTTTAGAATGTGTGGCGGTGTGGGTTGCAGACTTAGGTTTGGGCAGTGCAGGATGTAGTGCAGGCGTAGGTGCAGATTTTCACACCTGCGATTTTGCTGTGCTTCGTCGTCTACTCCCACATTAGCTCGATGCTTCCTGGGCCCTTTTCTTCTTGCATCTTGATCCGCGCCATTTTACCCAAACCTAGAAACGCCCCCCCCCCCGAACCTGCCCCAAGGTCTTTGCGCAAGTTGTGCTGCCACACCGCTGCCCGCTCGTCATAGAAGCAGAGGTGACAGTAACCATCCCGATTACTATCACAGCGGTCCCGTTCCATACGCTGTCTGAGTCATAAATAGCTGCTGGAGATGAGCCAGACTCCTGCCAGAGGTGAGGTAGTGAAGAGCTGTCATTACCTGCAAGGCGAATGGTTGAGGGTTAGAGGAGGGTTTGGGAAGGGAAGGGTTTCAGATTTAGGGTCAGGGGAGGGGCAGGGTTTAGGGCTCGATGACTTTGAGTCGGAAGATGAGCTGCTGGAAGATATCCTGAAACACTGCCAAGTATAGGGAGGAGGAGGATAAACTGTCGTTATCCTGCAAGGCGAATGTTTAGGGTTAGGGGAGGGGGGTCAGGTTAGGGTCAGGGGAGGTTTTCAGGTTTAGGGTTCGTCAACTTCTGAGTGCCAAAGATGAAGCTGTCTGGAGGATGAGCCCGGAGTAACTGCATGAGGTGGAGGGAGAAGGAGCTGTCATTCCTGCAGGCAAATGGGAGGGTTCAGGTTGGGGGTGGGGGAGGTTTCGGGTTTGGTTAACACCGATCCATATAATCACTGAAATTGTAAGCATCCTCCCCCAGATTTGTCTGTTCAATAAAACAGTAATTTCAGTTGGAAGACTCTTCACAAGTTCCATAATTCTCACAGCTGATTGTAACATCCCTCCCAGATTTGTTTGTGTCCAATACAGTTTTTAATATTCAGTTGGAAGACTTCACAGTTCCCCTAATCTTCACACTGATTGTAAGCATCCTCCCAGATTTGTTTGCCATAAACCGTTAATCAGTTGAAGACTTTCACAGTTCTATAATCTCACACTGAATTGTAAACTCCTCCCAGACTTATGGTTTCAAAATAAATAGGTTATTAAGTTGGAAGACTTCACACTTTCTAAATCTGTGCAGCTGCGTTTGTAGACATCCTCCTACATCACACGTTTTAAATTAAAAAAAAACTGTACTCATTTAAAGACTTCTCATCCATATTCCTTGCAGCTGAGTTGTAAGCATCCTCCTGCCACAGTGTTTTCAAATAAAACAGTTTTATTCGTTGGAAGAGTTCACAAGTTCCATAATCTGTGCAGGCTGCGTTGTAAGCATGCCTCCTACAATCACACGTTTTAATTAAAAAAACTGTGTTACTCTATGTAAAGACTTCTTTCCATTTCCATATTCCTTGCAGCTTAGTTATAGCATCCTCCTGCGATCGCACGGTACAAATAAAATATATTATTCAGTTGGAAGACTTCCCAGTTCCATACTCTTCACATCTGAATTGAAGCATCCCCCAAACTTTATTTGGTTTTCTATTAAAATAGAGAATTAAGTTAAAAGACGTTCCCAGTTTCCATATATTTGCAGCTGAGTTGTGAGCATCCTCCTGCGACACATGTTTCAAATAAAACAGTTTATTCAGTTTGGAAGAGTTCAACAGTTTCCATAATCTGGTTTGATACATTTTTTATTTCAGTGGGAAGATCCTCTCCCATTTCCTATGATTTGCAGCTGATTTGTGAGCATCCCCTGCCAATCGCATAATTCAAATAACCCAGGTAATACCATTGTCCCCTACATATAAGAAAACGATAACACGTTGGTACACTTAAAGAAAACTTCAGGGATGAAACTGGACAATGTTCGTACTTCGTCAAGAATTCTCGACATTCCAACGACAAATACGCTTCTTCCTCATCTCAAATGTTTTGTCCAGTTCCGTCTCTACCTGATGCTATAAAGATGATAAACAAATAGATAATACAATTGTTACCCTTTCTTGATAATAAACCGACAACAACAAATGATGCCTGACATGATAATAAACAGAAGACAACAGTAAGGTAGACTTACTGAAAATAAAATGGATTCTAACAAACCTAAACCCTAATTGGTAGGCTACATGACAATTAAATAGATGCACATGGGTACCTATACTATCAATAAAACAGAGCAAACAGTTGGTAGCCTTACATTAATATAAAACAGTATAGATCACATATTGGTAGCCTTAAATTTATTGAAAAACAGATAGATCACACACACGTGATTCCCTTAATATAGTAGAAAAACAGATTAACCAAATGATAAGCCCTACATTATAATAACACAGATCAATCACATTTGGTAAATACATGTATAATGAAACGACAACACAGTTGGTATCCTAACAGGATAATGAACAGACACACAGTTTGGTAGCCTAACAGGATAATGAAACAGACAACACAGTTGGTAGCCTAAGATAATGAAACAACATACCACAAGTTGGTAGCCTAACAGATATCTCCATCAAATAGATCACACAATTGGGTCTCCTTACACTGCCCTACAAGATTATAAAACGGATAATGAACAGTTGTTGCTACATGATCAAATAAATAATAGTAATGCCTTATTACGAGGTTGTGAATAAGGGGCACCACCAGTACTGTCAAACAAGATCAATTGTCTTGGCACGGAGTCTAAGGCATCCTCCCAGAACCTGTTTTCATCCCAGCCCTTGATTTATCAGCGCCAACCGCAATCAAGTTGTGTGGTGTACAACGTGTGTGTGTAAACAGCAACAAGTGTGTGTGTAGCGAGTGGTGTGTAAAACAGACAGCGGTGTGTAGTGTACAACGCCGTGTGGGTGTACACAGCGTTTGTGGCAAACAGCGAACAGTGTGTGTGCTCTCCATCCACCTCCCCAGCCATTGCTGTACGCAGCCCCAACCCGTAACACACAGCATCATTGCATTAGTTCGACAGCACTAGGGTTTTCCGTTGCCCTAGGTAGCGCATTAGGTTAGACTTAGCGTTGGCACTTACTTTGTATTAAATGTGGCATGTAGCAGAGTATGCGCATGAGCACCAGCAACGTGGCCGAGCATGTTGTTTGCTGAGAGAAGGTAGCCCAGAGCAGTATAAAAGGAAGAATCAACGCATGCATCTCCCTCTTGACCTTCCCCCCCCACCCACCCCCACCAACCCCATCAACAAGCTTCGGAACCCCTCCACCTCTCCACCACTTTCACAAGCCCACCCCCTTCACGGCGCGTCCCTTACCCCCTCGGAGTCCTTCTTTTTCTTTCGCCTCAACTAGCCGACTTCATGCCATCTTTTCCCTGCCGAGCGTCCCCCTCTCTCCCAACCCATTGCTTCTCTCTCCAGCATGGCGCGCCCATAGGCCTCCGTAGGCGGTGGCCTCACCACGCCAACGCCCGCTACGTTCCGATCGACGTAGCTTCATGAGAAGACGGCCAGACAGATATGTTAGGGTGGAATAACGAATGAGTAACGAATGAAAGAAAGGAAGGGGAGAGAATGGAAGACTCTAGGACCGGTTTGAGCGGAGAGTTTTATTGAGCTCCCTACGGGACCTCCGGCTGCTGGTCCGGGTGATGAAAGAGCAGTGAAGAAATTATGAGCTTCGAGTGGCCGTAAGGTGGGAATAGCGCGCCAATAAAGGGCGGCGATTACGACGACTGGGCTCGGGCGGCAGGAGACGACCCCTAGTGTTGCAGTACTGTACTGCCCAGTGTCCTGGGGTGGTGTGACTGGCTAACTTGGTTCAACCAATGCCCATGTGGGGTGGGGGACGAAGGTTGGGTCTGTCTGGGGTCCATGAGTGTGAATATTCCCCGCCCTTGTTCCCGCCCATCCGAGTGTTCTACCTCAAGAAGATAGCGGCAAGACGTGTGCTATTAACGTTGACGCATCCACCGCATGCCAGATTGCATTCTCATACATCACAAGGCAACGCGCAACCCCCTTGAAAACCTAAACCGTTCACGCCTAGATGGTAGCCAATGCCAGCGCGAAACAAAGAGTAATATAGACACCCATGCCACATACTCAGTGAGTTGGACCTCCGCTCTTCTTTTGGGGGGTCCATTAGTGGGGAAAACGAGAGTTGGATTCCAATGACCTTACGTGCATGTAGGTCAGATCCATAAAACTTTGAATTGTGGCCATGAAACTGTAATTGTGAATTACTATTACATTACATACATTACATTACATGTACATTACATGCTTACATCATTACTTACTTATTCATTACACGTACTTACATTACTTTACATTATCATTACATACATACTTACATTACATTACATAATTCATTATTAAGTCTGAACCTGACACCCGCGAGGTTTTTTTGTATGAACTCTGTGCTTGTAAAGTACGTTGAATAGCTATGGCAATCACCCCATCCTTGGGGTACAATCCCTTTTATTACAAGGGGTGGACGCAATCCCCCCACCCCACCCCCCCCACAAAACTCCAGGTACCGCTAGTTTCAACTTACACGCATCCTCGGCTGAGAGTGTGGTGGTAGAACCCATGTTTGTAACCTGGATCTTCCTGGCTAATGATGGGATGAGTAGAGTCCCAGTGTTTCCCTTCAGGCGGTGGCGCCCCGTGGCAACGATGGAGCGACGCGGGTCCCAATATCACCACGGCGAAGAGCTCCACCGCCTGGCAAGAGAGGGGCGGGCCTCCCCTCAAGCATGGTTTGGTTTGTCCCGCAACCTCCTAATTGTACAATTGATGATCACTGTAAATCACGAAATCAGGAAGTGGCCTCCTGTCGTAAACTATTGTTTGAGGTTTCATTTTCTTCTCGTGCCTTTCTTTTTAAGCCCGTTATCACGGTTTGGCAAGTCCTTTAGCCCTATTTTGGTTATTTTTACACCTGATTGTAACTACTACATAAATACATACCTCATAACAGTGGATACGATAGATAGAGATCGTTACATAAACTCAGCAAAACAGTCCGACAGGACAGCAGCACAGCCTGTCTACGTCAATGTTATATAGAAGCAATGAGGGGTTTTTTAAGGCACCCCCCCCACTATCTGGAAAACAAACTAGGTCCAGTCAAAGAAAGGAATAAACCAAGCGGAAAGGAGAGCGGAGGAGGCAAACAATGGCAAGTAAGTACAGCCAACCCGCACAGATTGTTCAAAAATGACATTGCCCTTTTAGTGCCACCCAATTACAGAGAGGAGGGGTCGTTACAGAAACTCAGCAAATCACTGCCGAGAGAGAGAAGAGTAGAGGGTTCGTTACATACTCAGCAAATCACTGCCGAGAGAGAGAGGGTTCGTACATAAACTCAGCAAATCACTGCCGAGATAGAGAGGAGAGAGAGGGTTCGTTACATAAACTCAGCAAATCACTGCCGAGGACGAGAGGGGTTTTCGGTTCATAACTCAAGCAAATCCTGCCGAGAGAGAGAGAGAGGTTTCGTTACATAAACTCAGCAAATCACTGCGAGAGAGAGAGGGTACGTTACATAAACTCAGCCAAATCACTGCCGAACGACAGCAGCACACCTGCCAACCATCCAATTTATAACACGGAAGCACGAGGGTTTTGAAGGCGTCCCCCAAAACCTGAAAACAAACTAGGTCAAGTCCCAAAAAGGAAACAACTAAGGCGTAAGGTAGGGTATGCAAAAGTATGCAATCCAGAACACCAGGCCCCCACCACAAGAGAGAAAAGCCGACTCAAAGAATTAAATCCATCCAAGGCAATGCGCTAGTGATCACCTTAATATTCCAGCGATAATGCCTTTAATAGAATAAAGCACTATCAGTGGGTAGAACTCCCGTTGGCGTAATCTTTACCGAGAGAGGTTTCGTTTACATAATACTCGCAAAATCCTGCCGAGACTTGGACAGCAAGCATAGCCTGCCTACGACATCCAATTTATGGATGGTCGGCGGCTGGCTGCTGTCCATCCATAAAATTGATTGCAAGCAGGTAAAGCTCATCCGTGACACGATGAGCTTAACACGTGAGAGGGAGAGGTGTTCGTAAGCTTCATATGCCACCCACTGCTACACTACAACCACCACACTACTCAAAAAAGGGCCACCACACTTCTACAGAACTCCCACACACCACACTACAACAGCGGCACCACATTCTATACAACTACACACACGGCCTAGACACTACAACACACCACTGCTACCTACAACAACACACGCACACACACCGACCCACCTGCTGCACTACAACACACGCTACACTACTACAACACACCACACACTACAGCCACCACACTTCAGGCTGCCTACACTACACACCGTCTACACTACACCACACCACACCTGCTACCCACGCCACACGTGCTACACTACAACACACCACACTACACCACCACACTGCTACAGCTACAACGACAACCCCACTACACCACCACCTTGGCTACAACTACACCACAGGGGCCCACTATACACTACACCGAGCCACACTGCTGTGACAACTACACACAGGCCCACACTACACCACCCCACTGCTAACACTACAACCCAACGCACTACACCAACCACAGACTGCCTACACTACCACACCCTGCTACAGCTACACACAGCGCACACTGCTAACACTACACACCCAGGCACACTGTCACCAACCACAGCTGCTACACTACAACACAAACCCACTACAGGCCGCCACACTGCTACAGGCACACCCGGCGATTCTACACTACAACACACCAGCAAGCTGCTACGAAACACAACCACAACTGGGCTACACTACAACCACCACACGACAGACCCCGAAGCACAGGGCTGCTACCTAGGCAACACATACCACCACACTACAAGCCCACACTGTCTACACTACACACACCACACTACAAAAACCACCGCTACACTGGTAGCACACAACACACTGTCACCCTACAACGACAGCCAACACTACAACCAACCACCTTCTACAACACTACAACCACCCCCACACTACACAACCACACGCTATAACTACAAGCACACGGTGACCCAACTACCCCACGAACTCTGCTACCTACAGCAACGACTGCTACCTACAACACACACCTCACACCACCACACTGCTACACTACAACACACTGCTACACTACAACACACCACACTACACCACCACCACCTCTCACTACAACACCAAAGACCCACACTACAAAACACCACACCACACTTCAGACAGTCGTACAAACAGTCACCACAGCCTGTAAAACAACAGAACACCCCAAAAAACAAACCACCACAGCACTGCTACACTACAACACACTGCTACAGGGG
Source organism: Chlamydomonas sp. ICE-L (assembly GCA_013435795.1). Classification (NCBI taxonomy): domain Eukaryota; kingdom Viridiplantae; phylum Chlorophyta; class Chlorophyceae; order Chlamydomonadales; family Chlamydomonadaceae; genus Chlamydomonas; species Chlamydomonas sp. ICE-L. The sequence continues at coordinate 60,369,463 of JACBWV010000610.1, forward strand.
CTATACCTACCCCACAAGACCCACACTACACACAACAGCCAACACCACACGATATAAGCTGCTACAACACTACAACACACCACACTGCCCAAAAAACAGCCACCAACTGCTACACTACAACACACCACACTACACCACCACACTGCTACACTACAACACACTGCTACACTACAACACACCACACTACACCACCCCAGACACACCTACACCTACAACAAGACACCACACTACACACCACACTGCGACACTACCCACGACCACAGCTGACCACCACACTGCACACCGACCAAATCACACACCAGACTGGCACCCAGCACTCCTACACTTCACCACACCACACTGCACCACCACACTGCACACACCACACCACACTACACACACTACAAATCTGCACCATCACACTGTACCACCTCACTCCACACACCACACCACAAACTTCTGAACACTACACAAACCACACTGCCACAAACCACACATCACAAAACGCACAGAGACCACCCACACCACTGCACTATCACAGCCACACTGTGACCACCTAACGTCACACACGCGGTCACCAGCAATGCTACACTACACCACACTTCCCCCCACACCGAGCAGAAGCAATCACCATACACTGTACCGACCTACTGCACAAGCCACAAACCACACTGGCTAACACTACAACCAACACCACACTGCTCACGAACTGCACACACCAAGGCCTAAGCCAACGACCCAACAACTACACTGCGACACAGCCAAACCACAGACTGCACCACATCACTTCACCCCACCTGCACACATACAGGGGGGGGCGGACAAACCACACTGTGCACACCACACACACTGCCACCACGCACAGACTGCAACACAACACACCACACTGCACACACTGCTGCACCACACTGCTACACCACACTCGGCACACAGGGTAATGGCCAAACCACAGCTGCTACAACCCAAACTGCACAGCTGCCCACCACACTCACACAACACAAGAGGACACACTAACCACCAAGGAGTGCTACCACCACCTACACACACCTGCACTACGTGCTACACTGCGTACAGCTACAAAGGCTCTAGACTCCAAGACAGGTCCTACTAACTGCTTCACCACCGCTACAGCACAAACCATCCAGGCTTCCCGAGTGTAATAAGGTAAGTCACAGGCTGCAACGGATTTCATAGACTGTGCGGCACGGCGGCATGCAGGGCGATGTCCGGGTCAACATTACTGCGTATTTTCGCCAGCAGGCCATGAGCAATATGAAGACATGACTTCCGTCTTACTCCAGGGATGAAAATAAATGTGCGAACCATCGCTCGGCCTCGGACGGGTAACTCGTGGGGAGCTGCCTCCTAGGCGCAACGTGTAGGGGGTAGGACTTCGTCGCGGAAGTCTTTGCTTCAGATCATCTGAAGCTACTTGTGTGGGGGGAAGTGAGATGAAGAGTGATGGCAGGAAGCTTCGGCGCGATCACCAGTCGGAGATGATGGCGTTTCTGAAGGGATGGTAGTATTCGAAAAAGTTCCGTGAAGGTATTGGCACACATTTGATATGCACAAATCCGTGTACTACTAACTACTCTAAGGGAGGGAGGAATGTGGCGGTGTGTACAACAGCCGTCCGACACGGTCGATTAGACCCGACTAGACCACGCCAGGCCCTGGCGTCCCCTGAGGGGGGACACTACTCGCCTGGTCGGGTTTTTTTGTTTCAACGCCCGATTCCGTCCACCATTTTGGGGACACTGACGACGTTAGGGGGGTTAGACCCTGGGGTTGGACCAGGGGGGTGACCTTATTCGACGTTAGCCAAAGTTAGAGGGTACTACACAAGCTGTGTAACACCAGAAACAGCCCAATGTGAACACATACTCATTTCTTGTTATTGACTGATTTATATATCAGTCTCTGAGTCGGCATAATGCACACCGGTACCTTTCCCTCCTGGTAGCGCGGTGCCTGCCGCCAGGGGCCACAGGTGCCGTATAGCTGTGGCCGCACTTGACTAGCATTCCCTGCAGTAGGCATCATCGTCTATTCTATATGATTGCGCCTGTTTTGCGCTTAATAGCATCTTCTCCTCTATCAGGCACTATGCCGTTGTAAACGATCTTACAATAACAGGTTTAGTAGCTCCATACTTTAGACTTAACGACGGAACAGCCCTGAGTTCCGCGTTCCGGAATCAGTTCCCCTCATGACTTGTCGAAGGCCCGAGGTTTTAACTAAGCACCTGGAGCTCCCTGTGGCGATCCTACTTCCCTCGGCTCCGCCTTCCGCTTCCTACCGAAAATCCGTCCGTTGGAGTCTGCCTGCGGTTCCGGTGACAGGGCGCTGGAGCAAGCAGGATCTGACCACAAGTCACCGAAGGTCTATGAAGTGAGGTATAGGACGAAGCCCTCACCGAGACCCACACATGCTGTCATTGATCTCTGACGGATCAATTGGTCCTACGACACCAAACTTAAAGAGAAGCCGCCTTTGCTTCGAACATTGCGGCTTGTGCATAGTTCAATCCCCCGTTAAGTGACCGCTGGATCCCCTGTGGATCGCCGATTCCCACAAGGACACTCCTCCCCGCCTTCCCCTGCCCACGCCCTCTACCTCCCCCTATCCCAACACTCCGACCTACAGAGCGACCACTACCCTACACAGAATACCTCACCATGCAACCTCCCCTTATATTCATCACGCGGTAACACCCTCTACAACTGGGCGCTGATAGTGTCTGCGCCAGGCAGCATATCCTCCTCCTCGCCCTCAAAATCAGATAGGTATAAGCATGTCCCATTGCTTTTCGACTGGCCACAGCGGGGTGGCGCTGGCGACCTGCCGACTCTGATGTTACCCTGCCTGATTACTTACTTACCCTGTTGTTGCGGTGGGCTGATCCATCTTTTTCGGCTCGTGGTTGTCCCCACCAGGATCTCAACCTGGAAGAAACAACAAGTCCTTCCAAATCAAGTCATGAGATCATGGTATCAAATCGATCCGCAGAAAAAAGCCATCAATGCTACCACAATATGTCCACTAGAGCTTTTCAGGTTTTGCCTGGATGCCCTGGGGTACTCTGAGGACTGGCAGCAGGCTAGAGCACACCACTCGAATTGCCGGTTACTTTGAATAGTATGCTTCCACTGAATCCCTGGTACAGACATACCTCTCTAGGGCAGCTGATATGTATTGCCCATGATCCCCAGATTACGCGGCCTCCACGGAAAGACACCGTTTCACGGCAGCGCCTTCCTCAACCTGGATTGTCAAGGTACTGACGCTGCCCGCCCCTGAATATGATGGGTTAATCACTCAATTCAACCCCATCAATCAGGCCGACTCACACCCCTTTTGCCTATGCTCCAAAGTGCCATCTCAACTGGTAGCTTAGTTGAAGCCAGTTTACCCTGCTCCATCTCCTGACAGGCCATGAAATGGCAGCTGCAGGCTTTACAGAGCCAAGGGAAGGCGCATTCCAACAGCTAAGCACTCACCTCCCATTCGAAGAAGGAGCGATCTCCTACGAAAAGATGAACCTGCTGGAACTGTGGGGGAATAGGCCCATATGCTCCAAGACTGCACCATGAGGACAACTTGAGGAGCCATGGCTTTCAAGCCAGCTGATTTCAGTGAACTGACCACGGATCTAGTCAACCCTCCCAAGAACAGATACATAGATGGACAAATGACTTCTGAGCGACAAGAGCAAAAGAAAAAACCATCTCGAAGAAATTTTTACCATGACGGTATAGAACGTCTCAAAGATACCGGGCACATGGACGCCATGCCCACGTAGCTGGGATGGGGGGACAGTCCACCGGTCCGACTCCAACTCTGACAGGTGAGGTGAAGAACACCACTTCCTGTCCCTGGCACTGGATAGACAACCTCCCGCCGCATAGATTTGCTACAACCAACCAGGAGTAGGCAAAAGGTCTTTTTGTTCATTTGCCTGTTCCACCTGACCGCCCTGGCTAATACAGCATTCTTTTTGAACACATAATTGGCTGATGACTAGATGGCACTATAGGAATATATGGAGAGGGGGTTTTACCAAGGCATCACTGCACGACAGAATGGATCATAGATATGCGACAGACACTCTCAGGCACCATTAAGCAATCTCCACTCTCTCCCATCTGCATGACATTTCAGGACCTCCCACATCCTATTTAAGTCTGCAGCAGCTGCAAGATCCAAACTCGTCCCTTCCACCTATCTTCCTGCAAGCAGATATGGAAATCCAAGATCAAGGTCCATTGCGTAACTCTGTATCATCCTGAACATGTGTACTTACCTTGCTGTACGGTGCAACGAATGGGCCCAAACATCATTAGCCATTTATCATCCACCAGCCTGTGCCCAGACCTCCAATTCAGCCGTGGCCAAGGACGCCAACCATACTCTGCCATCCCAAGACCATCTGGTACCAAACTGCTCTCTCATTCCACCAAAAGGCATGGACTTCTACCACCCAAACTTCACCAGTCACTACCAGTAATCCCTCTTCCTGTGGGTCCCTCCCATTGCCTACATCAGATGTCACCAAGACTCCATCACTCAACTGCTCTGAGACAGGGCATTACCCAGCCCACAGTCATGAGACCTCCCCCAGTATAGCTGATCAAGGGACTGCCAGAGTTCCCCCTCTACTCCGTCTCCCATCCTGCACCCCACACTGGGGCCTTCTGATATAGGGCGTACCACCCGAAGACCCCCCACTCTGTGGAGGCAGACCAATACCGTCAAAGACTTCTCCCCAGACCCTTTAAAGACTCCGTTAGCCTCCCACCTCCAATTTCTGCTGGCGGCATCTGCAACCCCACACTGCCTATCTTATATAGGGGGCATACCACCCACCCACTCATTTGGAGGCAGACCAAGACCACTCCAGACGTCCCCCTCTACTCTGCAACATCTGCAGGAACACCCACAAACTGGTTTTGATACATTTCATTGACCAGGGGCCCCCAGCTCATGTGTAGGCAGACCAATACCCTCCAGGAACCTGCCCCCCCTCCTATCGCCAGTAACCATTGTCCCCTTCCACTTCAGGCGTATCTTGAAGAATCTGATGATGGCAGATTACAGGTGGTGCCGGATGGGTGCCAGAGCTCATGCCAGTCAGAGGTACACAACATCAGATTACCCTGGTACTGGAGTATTATGAACCCTAGCGCAGAGGGGCAGAGCGCACTCGCACACTCTCCCCGAACCCTCTTGGACACCTGACCTCCAACCATCCAGAGCAGAGATGGAAGCTCCTCAGGTGACCAATCAGGACTAACTATGAGGAATATATTGCCCCATAGATGGGGACGGACCACATCAAGGGGCCATCTATCTGGACCAAGCAATCACTACCTGTAGCCGAAAAGGATACTGGTGCACAGTTCAACATACATTGAGACTACTCTACTGGGAGAAGTAGAATCTAGCAAATGCCGGGAAAACAACCACACCACCACTTCTGGTCTTCTCTCGCCAGCTCTCCAACAACTAGAGAAGTGGCCAGGGGGACGTCCATTCTTATCCTCGATCACAGAAAGAGACACTATTTGATTCACCTTGACTATCACCCCCTGAACAGTCAGGGCCTCTTCCCAGTTTCAACATCAAGCCACGTCCCTCCCACTATCTCAACTCATCACAGCCCTTTTCACCAGCATTGTTCCCCCTCCCCACCTGTCTGACTTCCTGAAAAGGACACGTTTGCTCCCCAGTTCAATGCACAAGGAGCCATCTGATGCCTACAGCCCTATCATCAAGCACAATAGCAGACTCCAGCAAATGGTGCAAGCCTACCCACTGTTTCTACCACAAGCCAGACCCACTCTGGCAGTGGGCCATCTGCCTTCAAGCTGCCATGGTCAATGCTCATGGCTCACGCACTCTCATTCAGACCAAAGATGATCATGGACCCCAGGAGCTGTGCCCATCCTGGAGGCAAAGTGCCAACCACCTCAGCATGAACTGGAGCCCCATGGACTTCACCTTTATCAACATCCTTACCCCCCCCAGCCTAGCTCCCAAGTCATTTGACCAGTTCTTTGCCCAGATCTGCCAGCAACTTGACCTTGATGGCTTCCCCAGCAAACCAGGCACTTAATTCAGTTACAAACATTGCTCTTCATCTGTTGGAATATACTTGAACACTCTAGAATTTGTTAGATTACCTGCCTAATGTACTGCCCCATGTACTTCCACAGGCCACACCCCCTTCTGAATTTATGATTATTCTAGTCTCTTCATGATGTCTATGCTTTAATTTAGGATCAACCTAATGTAGCTCACCCAAATTATGGGGGGACTAGTCCAGACATCCTGTCTAAAGACACATCCTCTAGTCTCGAATCATGCAACTTCTCGTAACCAAGGATATCTTCATAAGCCTTAACCAAGCCTGGACTTTCCTTCCCAAGCTTCCCAGCAGTCTCCCTGCAGCCTATCTGCAGCCCTTTGCAGTACTTAGTCCAGCCCCATAGCAGCCTATCTGCTCTAGCCTGCAGCCTACCTGCAGTTTCCTTACACCTTCTCAGCAGCCTCTCTGCTACTAGCCTGCAGCCTACCTGCAGTTTCCTTGCACCTTCCCAGCAGCCTCTCTGCTACTTAGCCTGCAGCCTACCTGCAGTGTTCCTTACCTAGCCAGCTACCCCAGAAGACGGACATTTCTTTGAAGACCCCTGCTAAAGTGATTTCTCCCTTTCAGCTACTAGAAAGTCCCTAAGTCTCCCTAGCTTTTATATTTTAATTTTTCTTATGCCCCTCAGTTAATTCCAGGAATTCTTGAGCTCAAGAATACCTTGAATTGGGGGGGATATTATTGACTGATTTATATATCAGTCTCTGAGTCGGCATAATGCACACCGGTACCTTTCCCTCCTGGTACCGCGTTGCCTGCCGCCAGGCCACAGGCTAGCTGTGGCCTGCACGTGACTGCAGTACCCTGCAGTACACATCTCTATTCTATATGATTGCGCCTGTTGCGCTTAATAGCATCTTCTCCTCTATCGAGCCTATGCCGTTGTAACGATCTTACAATAACATTTCTCTCTGCATCCTCTGATGGGCCGCTGGTTGGTGCAAGGGGGTTCCAGCCAGGTTTTGTGCAAGGGGGTCCCAGGCAGGCTTCTTCACCAGGCAGGATTGCCCCCACAAGAAATCCCACCTCATGAGATGAAAATCCTGTAAAAAAACTAATTGTAAACTCCATGTGTACGGTTTGTGGATTGTGGAACAGAATTGTACTGGAAGACTAAAAATTCAGCATGATGAGACCAGGGTTGTTCAGCACACTGCGTCCTCCGTCGCTGACACAACGCCGTTGAGCGGAAGAGACCGTTGCGTCGCAGGATGCATGTGGGGAGGGTCTGTTGACCAGAAGGATAGGTCTGTTGCGTCGTAGGGCACAGGCTATACAATTGGCTGCGCCTCAGGCAGCAGAGCTAGGGGTCCTCCTGAGTTACCCTGATCGCTACCATCCCTGATATGTTTTCAACGGAAGAGAAGAATATGCATGCCTGTTGCACATTTTTGCTTGCACTGCTAAAGACGGCGACCAGCCAAATTGTTGGCTAGGGCGACGTATCCAAGTTCAAGTTTAAGAACGAAACAATAATGGAACAGATGATTTGGCGAAAGAATAATTCATTACGTCGCATGTGATTTTGTGTTCCTTGCTTCTTGTAGACAATGGGGCAGAGGCGCGAGAGTTAATGTCACTGTCTTTACAACAGGTGAAAAGATGGCAGGAAGAAGATCTTCCTGTGTTAATAGCGACTAGAGAAGGCGGCTTAAGGGCCCGCCACTAAAGCAGATCTAGCTGGTGGTAGGTCACCACCAGCGGCTGGCCTGCGGCCCAGGGTATGTAACCTGGCCGGGCACACACGTATCCAAGGTTAGTATGGTACGACCAATAAGGCGTACCATAACATGTGAAGGTCAATCAATAACCAAGGCCCCATGAGTAGGGATCAGCATATCATATTATGTTGGCCAAAGGTGAGTATGATATCATATGATATCATACAAACTGCATCATATGATATTGTATTTAAATGGTAACTTTGGCCAAGTCAGACTGCCGGCATCATATGGTACCATATGATGACATGATACCATACTGCCGTTCTCTACTTGTGAGTAAGCCTTATCCTACTGTTTGCATTCTTTACTCAGTTAGGTGTAGCAGAATGGCGACGCGGAATGGCGACGCGTCGCACACAAAAAACCTGGTGCTAGTAGATCACTACTGTTTGACCTGAAGATGCCTTACAATTGTCTACATCTATGTTATCACATTCTGTCCTCCGCAGCGTAGTGCAGTAATGTCTACACCACGCATGATTACCGAGAACATAAACGGTTAGCAGACTTAAGGCTGATAGACCGTGCATGCTCGTTACAGTCCAGGGGTACCCACTTTGGCTAAAGAGACTTGCCTAACCTCAAACAATCAAGACTATACTACCGGCGACCCCCCCCCCCCCCCCCACACACACACACACCCCACACACCCACTTTGGCTAAAGAGACTTGCCTAACCTCAAACAACCAACTCTAGACTACCGGCGACCCCCCCCCCCCCCCCCCCCCCCCCCCCCCCACACACACACACACACCCCACCCACCCAGACTCGACTACTGGTATGCAATTGAACCAAGCCAAAGTACCACTCATGCAGAGCGACTCTGCCTTACTTAGTCTGAAGGGAGCTACACCACCTCAATTAATCAAGATCAACTTAAGACCATGAAATCAAAACAACCCTAATTACTTATGCTGCATTACCGCTTCCAGCTGCACTACCACTACTGCAGAGCAACCCTGCCCTTAGTCCTGAGTAAAATACGATGCACCCCACCAGCCGGTTGCAGGGGTGGGAGGCCAAGGGAGCTACCCAACCTCAAACAATCAAGATCACCTCTACCTGGCAATGACCCACCAGCCAGTTGCAGGGGTGGGAGGCCAAGGGAGCTACCCAACCTCAAACAATCAAGATCACCTCTACCTGGCAATGACCCACCAGCCGGTTGCAGGGCTGGGAGGCCAAGGGACCCAATCTCCAACAATCAAGATCACCTCTACCTGGCAATTACCGTCTAATTACTGTCAAAATAGCATATAACAACCGCCTCGAGGGTGACACTTACTATTGTCTGCCATGGTGACTTTCCCCAGCTGCGGCGCATGGGAGGGACCCCTTAACACCACGCCCCTCAAGGCGTTATCTTTTTTAAACCATGTAATTACCATGAAAGACCATGAAATCAAATCCTACAGAACTGCCACTATTGCAGTGTAACCCTGCCCTTAGTCAAGGACAGCTTTTCACAGCTTTTCACCTTCTTCATCACTAGCCCCTCCACCTTGTCCTTGGACTTCATGCTCTTGTGGTGGTGGTGATGGTGGTGATGGTGGTGGTGCTTCTCCTGGTGCTTCATCAGTTTCTTACATAACTTCTCCAGCTTCATCCTCCTGTTGGGCGCATCCTTCAAAAGCTCCTTCACCACTTTCAACCACTTTATCTTGGGAGCACCCTCACCCCCATCCTCGTCAGCCTCCTCCTCCTCCACCACCACCACCGCCTCCACCACCACTTCTTCCTGCACCGAGCTTGTCCTAGCCCTCTTCTTGCCCTTCCTCTCTTGCTCTGCCCCGCCCTTGCTGTCCTCCCCCTCCTCATCAAACGATTTCTTCGACCCTTCCCACTTGCCGCCGGCAATCTTCAGCTTATCACTCTTTCCCAAGCCCTTGCGCCCCACCCGTTGGTTATCATGAACCTTCATATACAGAGCCGTCTGGTCGTCTTCGTTGAAGCTCTTGCGCTTCCGGCTTCCGTCTTCATCCCGCTCCTGACCGTCCTCCTCATCCTCTTCCTCCATGCCTCCCATGTTCCCCGCTGACCTAAAATACGCCGCACCCCACCATCCGGTTGCGGGGGTGGGCACAAACTTGGCTCTCTTGTTGTCAGGGTCCTCTTTGATCTTCAAGGTCACCACAATCCTCTTTTTCTTGGGCTCCTCGGGCTTTTTCTCAGACTCACTAGATGTTTTTGCAGGACCTGAATCCAAGATAAGAGTTTTTGTATTAGGGTTAACTAGATGTCTTCGCAGGACCTGAATCTGTACGAAGAAATCAAGAATTAACGAGAAAAAATGAATAAGAAAAAAAGCAAGAATGTTTTCTTGGGCTCCTCGCGCTTCTTCTCAGACTCACTAGATGTTTTTGCAGGACCTGAATCCAAGATAGGAGTTTTTGTATTAGGGTTAACTAGATATCTTCGCAGGACCTGAATCTGTACGAAGAAATCAAGAATTAACGAGAAAAATGAATAAGAAAAAAAGCAAGAATGTTTTCTTGGGCTCCTCTGGCTTCTTCTCAGACTCACTAGATGTTTTTGCAGGACCTGAATCCAAGATTACAGTTTTAGTATTAGGGTTTACTATATCTGTCTTAGCAGGACCTGAATCCGTACGAAGAAACCAAGAGTAAACAAGATAAGACGAAGAAAAAAATCAAGAATGAACGGGTTACGCACATTTGGTGGTTTGCCCCAAAAATGGAATCACTCAAAACAGAAATGGAATTACTCACCTCCCTAAAGAAGTAACTCACCTCTGTTGGTGCTTGGCCCCATTGCAAGCGAACGGGCTGGAATGAATGGGATACACACATTTGGTGGTTTGCCCCAAAAATGGAATACTGAATGAGAAAACATGAAGGAGATTTGTTCTTGCAATGGAAAAAATGAATGAGAAAAAATGGATGAGAAAAAATGAACGAGAAAAAATCAAGAATGAATGAGATACACACATTTGGTGGTTTGCCCCAGTCCAAGCTAACCTATAGCGATCGCTACCTGGGAAAACATATAAAATATCCCAGGCCTTCGAAGGAGGATGCCAAGACCCCAACCACCAACATGTGTCTTCCAAATAGAGTTGCCAAGACAAATGAGTGGTTGCCCCTAGTGCAAGCAAACTGGCTGCCCCCCTCAACCGCACGCCTCGTAATAATACGTAGCCATATGTAGTGATTCCAGCGTACGTACATTATTTTTCACACCTGGTATCTGGAGTTAGCTATTGAGGTGCGATTGGGGACGGTCGGTGCAGACTGTAGGGGTAGGGAAGATGGAGGGGCCGCTGCAGGGGTTGTTGTATGTGCAGGTTAAGTGCAGTGTATGTGGTCATGTCAGGGATAAGTCAGGGGATGTATAGGTGCAGGTATAGTGCAGGTGTATGTGGATGTGCCGGATAAGTGCAGGTGGTATGTGGTATGTGCAAGGTATAAGTGGCGGTGTATGTGGATGTAGGCTAAGTGCAGGTGTATGGTCGTGCAGGTGATCAGGTGTATGTGTATGTGCAGGTATAAGTGCAGGTGTATGTGTATGTGCAGGTATAAGTGCAGGTGTATGTGTATGTGCAGGTATAAGTGCAGGTGTAGGTGAATATGTAGGTGCAGCTGCAGGTGTATGTTAAGGTGGCAGGTATCAGTGCATGGTTGATGTGTATGTGCATGTGATAAAGTGCAGGTGCATGTGTAATGTGCAGGTAATAAGTTGCAAGGTGTATGTGTATTGCAGGTAATAAGTGCAGTGTATGTGTATGTGCGGTATAAGTGCATGGTGTATGTGTATGTGTCAGCTTATGTGCAGTGTAAAACAAATGTGTATGTGCAGGTATAAGTGCAGGTGTATGTGTATGTGCAGGTATAAGTGCAGGTGTATGTGTATGTGCAGGTATAAGTGCAGGTGTATGTGTATGTGCAGGTATAAGTGCAGGTGTATGTGTGTGTGCAGGTGTAGGCGCATATGCAGGGGTAGGCGCAGATTTACGTGTAGGTGCATGTGGAAGTGCAGATGTATGTGTATGTACAGATTTAGGTGTATGTGCAGGGGTAGGTGGAAATGCAGGTGCAGATGTAGGTGCAGATTTAGGTGTAGGAGTAGGGATAGAGTTAGGTGCAGATGTAGGTCTAGGTGCAGGTGTAGGTCTAGGTGCAGGTGGAAGTGCAGGTGCAGGTGTAGGTGCAGATGTAGGTCTAGGTGCAGGTGGAAGTGCAGGTGCAGGTGTAGGTGCAGATGTAGGTCTAGGTGCGGGTGCAGGTGTAGGTGCAGATGTAGGTCTAGGTGCAGGTGGAAGTGCAGGTGCAGGTGTAAGTGCAGATGTAGGTCTAGGTGCAGGTGGAAGTGCAGGTGCAGGTGTAGGTGCAGATGTAGGTCTAGGTGCAGGTGGAAGTGCAGGTGCAGGTGTAGGTGCAGATGCAGGTCTAGGTGCGGGTGCAGGTGTAGGTGCAGATGTAGGTCTAGGTGCAGGTGGAAGTGCAGGTGCACGTGTAGGTGCAGATGTAGGTCTAGGTGCAGGTAGAAGTGCAGGTGCAGGTGTAGGTGCAGATGTAGGTCCAGGTGCGGGTGCAGGTGTAGGTGCAGATGTAGGTGTAGGTGCAGGTGGAAGTGCAGGTGCAGGTGTAGGTGCAGATGTAGGTCTAGGTGCAGGTGGAAGTGCAGGTGCACGTGTAGGTGCAGATGTAGGTCTAGGTGCAGGTGGAAGTGCAGATGTAGGTGTATGTGTAGGTGCAAGTGCAGGTGTAGGCGCAGATCTAGGTGCATGAGCAGGTGGAAGTGCAGGTGTAGCGCAGAATTAGGTTTACGAGTAGGTGCAGGTGGAAGTGCAGATGTAGGTGCAGATTTAGGCTATTGTGCAGGTGTTGGTGCAGATTTAGGTTAACGTGCAGATGCAGGTGTAGGCGCAGGTGTGGGTGCAGATGTATGTGAATGTGCAGGTGGAGGTGCAGATGCAGGTGTAGGCGCAGGTGTGGGTGCAGATGTATGTGAATGTGCAGGTGGAGGTGCAGATGTATGTGTGGGTGCAGATGTAGGTCCAGGTGCATATGTAGGTGTAGTTGCAGATGTAAGTGCATGTGCAGGTTTGGGTGTAGGTGTAGGGATAGATTTAGGTGCAGGTGCAGACGTAGGTGTATGTGCAGGTGGAAGTTCAGATGTAGGTGCAGGTGTGGGTGCATGTGCAGGTGAAGGTGCAGGTGGAAGTGCAGGTGTGGGTGGAGATGTGAGTGTACGTGCAGGTGAAAGTGCAGGTGTATGCGCAGATTTAAGTGCAGGTGTAGGTGCAGGCGGAAGTTTAGATGTAGGTGCAGGTGTGGGTGCAGACTTAGGTGTTGGTGCAGATGCAGGTGTAAGTGCAGGCGTAGGTGCAGATTTCCCACCTGCAGATTTTGCTGCTGCTTCGTCTACTCCCAACTTAGCTCGAGCTTCCTGGGCCTCCTTTTCTTCTTGCATCTTGATCCGCGCCATTTTACCGCCCCTACCCCCGAACCTGCCCCAAGGGTCTTTCGCAAGTTGTGCTGCCAGCTTCCGCTCGTCAATAGAAGCAGAGGTGACAGTACCATCCCGATTAACTATCACAGCGGTCCCGTCATCATCGCTGTCTGAGTCAGAAGATGAGCTGCTGGAGGATGAGCCAGACTCACTGCCAGAGGTGGAGGAGGAAGAGCTGTCATTATCCTGCAAGGCGAATGGTTGAGGGTTAGAGGAGGGTTTGGGGTAAGGGAAGGGTTCAGGATTTAGGGTCAGGGGAGGGGTCAGGGTTTAGGGCTCGATGACTTTGAGTCGGAAGATGAGCTGCTGGAAGATGATCCTGAGACACTGCCAGAGATGGAGGAGGAGGAAGAACTGTCGTTATCCTGCAAGGCGAATGGTTTAGGGTTAGGGGAGGGGGTTCAGGGTTTAGGGTCAGGGGAGGTTTCAGGGTTTAGGGTTCGATCACTGTCTGAGTCAGAAGATGAGCTGCTGGAGGATGAGCCTGAGTAACTGCATGAGGTGGAGGAGGAGAAGGAGCTGTCATTATCCTGCAAGGCAAATTGGTGAGGGTTCAGGGTTGGGGGAGGTTGGGGGAGGTTTCAGGGTTTGGGTTTAACCAGATCCATATAACAGCTGAATTGTAAGCATCCTCCCAGATTTGTCTGTTCAATAAAACAGTTAATTCAGTTGGAAGACTTCACAGTTCCATAATCTTCACAGCTGAATTGTAAGCATCCTCCCAGATTTGTTTGTCCAATAAACAGTTTATTCAGTTGGAAGACTTCACAGTTCCATAATCTTCACAGCTGAATTGTAAGCATCCTCCCAGATTTGTTTGTCCAATAAACAGTTAATTCAGTTGGAAGACTTCACAGTTCTATAATCTTCACAGCTGAATTGTAAACATCCTCCCAGACTTATTGGTTTCAAATAAAATAGGTTATTAAGTTGGAAGACTTCACATTTCCATAATCTGTGCAGCTGCGTTGTAAGCATCCTCCTACAATCACACGTTTTAAATTAAAAAAAACTGTACTCTATTTAAAGACTTCTCAGTTCCATATTCCTTGCAGCTGAGTTGTAAGCATCCTCCTGCAATCACATGTTTCAAATAAAACAGTTTATTCAGTTGGAAGAGTTCACAGTTCCATAATCTGTGCAGCTGCGTTGTAAGCATCCTCCTACAATCACACGTTTTAAATTAAAAAAAACTGTTTACTCTATTTAAAGACTTCTCAGTTCCATATTCCTTGCAGCTGAGTTATAAGCATCCTCCTGCGATCGCACGGTACAAATAAAATAGATTATTCAGTTGGAAGACTTCCCAGTTCCATACTCTTCACAGCTGAATTGTAAGCATTCCCCCAAACTTATTTGTTTCTATTAAAATAGAGAATTAAGTTAAAAGACTTCCCAGTTCCATATTATTTGCAGCTGAGTTGTTAGCATCCTCCTGCGATCACATGTTTCAAATAAAACAGTTTATTCAGTTGGAAGAGTTCACAGTTCCATAATCTGTTTTGGATACATTTTTTTATTCAGTGGGAATACTTCCCAGTTTCCTATTATTTGCAGCTGAGTTGTGAGCATCCTCCTGCAATCGCATAATTCAAATAAAACAGGTAATACAATTGGTCCCCTTACATTATAATAAAACAGATAACACAGTTGGTACACTTAAAGCAATTCAGGGGATGAACTGGACAATCGTTTCGTACTTCGTCAAGAATTCTCGACAATTCCACGACAAAGTACGACTTCTCGCAAATGTTTTGTCCAGTTCATCCCCTGAATTGCTATAAATGATGATAAAACAAATAGATAATACAATTGTTACCCTTTCTTGATAATAAACCGACAACACAAATGATAGCCTGACATGATAATAAAACAGAAGACACAGTAGGTAGACTTACATGAAAATAAAATGGATTCTACTAAACCCTAAACCCTAAATTGGTAGGCTAACATGAAAATAAAATAGATTACACAATGGGTAGCCTAACATGATAATAAAACAGAACAAACAGTTGGTAGCCTTACATTAATATAAAACAGATAGATCACATAATTGGTAGCCTTAAATTATTGAAAAACAGATAGATCACACAACTGATTCCCTTAATATAGTATAAAACAGATAACACAAATGATAGCCTAACATGATAATAACACAGATAACACAGTTGGTAAACTTACATGATAATGAAACAGACAACACAGTTGGTAGCCTAACAGGATAATGAAACAGACAACACAGTTGGTAGCCTAACAGGATAATGAAACAGACAACACAGTTGGTAGCCTAACAGGATAATGAAACAGACAACACAGTTGGTAGCCTAACAGGATAATCCATCAAATAGATCACACAATTGGTCTCCTTACACTCCCTTACAAGATAATAAAACAGATAATGCAGTTGGTTGGCGTACATGATCAAATAAATAAATAGTATGCCTTATTACGAGGTGTGAGGATAAGGGGGCCAGCCACCAGACTCACAAGATCAATATTCTTGGCAGCGGAGTCGTAAGCATCCTCCCAGAACCTGTTTCTCCAGTCCCAGCCCATTGATTTATCAGCGCCAACCTGCAATCAAGTGTGTGTGTAAACAGTGTGTGTGTAAACAGCAACAAGTGTGTGTGTAAGCAGAGTGTGTGTAAACAGCAACGAGTGTGTGTGTAAACAGCAACGAGTGTGTGTACACAGCGTGTGTGCAAACAGCGACACATGTGTGTGTGCTCTCCAGTCCCAGCCCATTGCTTTACCAGCCCCAACCCGTAAACAACAGCATCATTAGCATTAGCGACAGCACTAGGGATTTCGTTAGCCCTAGGTATCGCATTAGGGTTAGACTTAGCGTTGCACTTTGTATTAAATGTGGCATGAGCATGAGCATGCGCATGAGCACCAGCACGTGCCCGAGCATGTTGTTGCTGAGGAGAAGGTAGCCGCAGAGGCAGGTAGGTAGACAGGAAGAATCACGCATGCATCTGACCTCCCCCCCCACACCCACCCACCCACCAACCCCATCAACAAGCTATGCGGAACCCCTCCACCTCTCCACCACTTCACAAGCCCACCCCTTCACGCGCTCCCTTACCCCTGCGGAGTCCTTCTTTTCTTTCGCCTCAATAGCCGACTTCATGCCATCTTTTCCCTTGCCGAGGCCGTCCCCCTTCTCCCAACCCATCTTCTCCAGCATGCGCTGCCCATAGCCTCCGTAGGCGGTGGCCTTCACCACGCCAACGCCCGCTACGTATCCGACGGGTAGCTTCATGAAGAAGACGCACAGACAGATATGTTAGGGGTAAATAACGAATAGAGTAACGAATGAAGAAAGGAAGGGGAGAGAATGGAAGACTCTAGGACCGGTTTGAGGCGGAAGTTATTTATTGGCTCCCTACGGGGACCTCCGGCTGCTGTCCGGGTGATGAAAGGAAGGCAGTGAAGAAATTAATGAGCTCGAAGTGGCGTAAGGTGGGAATAGCGCGCCAAATAAGAGGGCGGCGATTACGACGGACTGGCTGCGGGCGGCAGGAGACGACCCTAGTGTTGCAGTACTGTACCTGCCCACGTGTCCTGGGGTGGGTGACTGGCTAACTTGGTTCACCATGCCCATGTGGGGTGGGGGACGAAGGTATGGGTCTGTCTGGGGTCATGATTGTGAATATTCCCGCCCTTGTTCCCGCCCAATCCGAGTGTCTACCTCAAGGAAGATAGAGGCAATACGTGTATGCATTACACGTCTGACGCATCCACCTCATGCCAGATTGCATTCTCATATCACAAGGGCACGCGACCCCCTTGAAAACCTAACCGTTCACCCTAGATGGTAGGCTCAATGCCAGCGCGACAGAGTAATATGAGACACCCATGCCACATACTCAGTGAGTGGACTCCGCTCTTCTTTTGGGGGGTCCATTAGGTGGGAAACGTAGAGTTTGATTCATGACACTTACGTGCATGTAGGTCATGATCCATGAAACTTGAATTGTGGCTCATGAACTGTAGATTGTGAATTACATTACATTACATTACATTACATTACATTACATTACATTACATTACATTACATTACATTACATTACATTACATTACATTACATTACATTACATTACATTACATTACATTACATTACATTACATTACATTACATTACATGTTAAAGTCTACCTGACACCGCGAGGGTGTATGAGACTCTGTGCTTTAAAGTACGTTGAATAAGCCTGGATGGCAATCACCCATCCTTTGGGGTGAAATCCTTTTATGACAAGGGGTGGACGCATCCCCCCACCCCACCCCACCCCCAAAACATCCAGGGTACCGCTAGTTCAACTGTACACGGCATCCTCAGGCGGAGGAGTGTGTGTGGTAGAACCCATGTTGAACCTGGATCTTCCATGGCTAATGATGGGATGAGTAGAGTCCACAGTGTCTTCCCATTCAGGCGGGGGCGCCCCAGTGGCAACGATGTGAGCGACGCGGGCCCAAATATCAGCCACGGCAAGAGCTCCAGCCTGGGCAGAGATGGGGCGGGCCTCCACCTCAACAGGGTTGGTTTGTCCCCGCACCTCCTATTGTACAATTGAATGATCACTGTATCACGAAATCAGGGCCTCCGTCGGTAAAACTATTGTTTGAGGTTCAGTTCATCTGTGCCTTTTCTTTTTAAGCCCTTCCTATCACGGTTGGGCAAGTCCTTTAGCCTATTTGGTTAACCCTGGATTGTAACATACATACATAAATACATACCTCATAAACCGAGGGATACGATAGATAGAGATCGTTACATAAACTCAGCAAAACAGTGCCGAGACAGGACAGCAGCACAGCCTGTCTACTGTCAAATGTTATAATAGGAAGCATGAGGGGTTTTTAAGGCACCCCCACATATCTGGAAAACAAACTAGGTCAGTCAAAAAAGGAAATAAACCAGAGGCGGAAAGGAGAGCGGAGAGGAGGCAAACAATGGCAAGTAGTACAGCCAAACCCGCACAGATTTGTTCAAAAATGACGATTGCCCTTTTAGTGCCACCCAAGTTATCAGAGAGAGAGAGGGTTCGTTACATAAACTCAGCAAATCACTGCCGAGAGAGAGAGAGAGAGAGGGTTCGTTACATAAACTCAGCAAATCACTGCCGAGAGAGAGAGGGTTCGTTACATAAACTCAGCAAATCACTGCCGAGAGAGAGAGAGAGAGAGAGGGTTCGTTACATAAACTCAGCAAATCACTGCCGAGAGAGAGAGGGTTCGTTACATAAACTCAGCAAATCACTGCCGAGAGAGAGAGAGAGGGTTCGTTACATAAACTCAGCAAATCACTGCCGAGAGAGAGAGGGTTCGTTACATAAACTCAGCAAATCACTGCCGAGACTGGACAGCAGCACATCCTGCCAACCATCCAATTTTATAACACGGAAGCACGAGGGTTTTGAAGGCGTCCCCCAAAACCTGAAAACAAACTAGGTCAAGTCCCCAAAAAGGAAACAAACTAGAGGCGTAAAGGGGAGGGATGCAAAAGTATGCAATCCAGAACACCAGGCCCACCAACCACAAGAGAGGAAGGCCGAACTCAAAGAATTAAATACCATCCAAGGGCATGCGCTATGATCACCTTAATATGCAGCGATAATGCCTTTTAATAGAATAAAGCACTAGTCAGTGGGGTTCGAACTCCCGTTGGCGTAAGCTTTACCGGAGAGAGGGTTCGTTACATAAACTCAGCAAATCACTGCCGAGACTGGACAGCAGCACAGCCTGCCGACCATCCAATTTTATGGATGGTCGGCAGGCTGTGCTGCTGTCCATCCATAAAATTGGATGGACAGCAGGTAAAGCTCATCCGTGACACGGATGAGCTTTACCACTGAGAGGGAGAGGGTTCGTAAGCTTCACGACACTGAGAGAGAGAGAGAGAGAGAGAGAGAGAGAGAGAGAGAGAGAGAGAGAGAGAGAGAGAGAGAGAGAGAGAGAGAGAGAGGGTTCGTTACATAAACTCAGCAAATCACTGCCGAGACTGGACAGCAGCACAGCCTGCCGACCATCCAATTTTATAACACGAAAACACGAGGGGTTTGAAGGCACCCCCACAAATCTGAAAACAAACTAGGTCAAGTCCCCCCAAAGGAAACAAACTAGTGGCGGAAAGAAGAGCGGAAAGGGGAGCGTGAAGGGGAGGGATGCTAAGGCAGGCAATCCAGAGCACCAAGCCCAACAAACACAATAGAAGAGGGCTAAGCCAACAGAGCAAAAGAAGAAGATTATTACAATGGGCACTTTTCCTGGCAGTGGAAACACCACCGCCCCCGAGGGAACGGACTCCGAACCCACTGTCTTCCGGCAGTGGGACTCGAACTTCTCCCAATTGGCGTTACCAAAAGACACTGGCAAGAAGATTACAAGGGGCTCATGTCCTAGCAGTGAAACAACACCTCCCTAAAGTCGGACTTGAGAAACCACCAAAGACTTGACGAGAGGATTTAGTTACATACTCAGCAAAAATCAATGAGTCGAGAGAGAGGGTTCGTTACATAAACTGAGCAAATCACTGCCGAGACTGGACAGCAGCACAGCCTGCAGACCATCCAATTTTATAACACGGATGCACGAGGGTTTTTAAGGCACCCCCACAAACCTGAAAACAAACGAGGTCAAGTCCAACAAAAGGAAACAACCTGAGGCGGAAAGAAGAGCGTAAAGGAGAGCGTGAAGGGGAGGGATGCCGAGGCAGGCAATCCCCAGCACCAAGCCCAACAAACACAAGACAAGAGGGCAAAGGCAAAAGAGCTGAAGACTAATCAAGGGCACGCGCTATGAGCACCTGAATATGCAGCGATAATGCCTCTAACAGAAAAAAGCGCAAGTCAACCCAGCACAACCATCTAGCAGAAAAGGACCTGGATGCCAAGAAGAGCAACCATAGGCAACCCGAGCAGAAAAGGGCGAGTCCAGACGAAGAACAGAGAGTCCAGAAACCAATCCGAGCAAGACTTAGCAAGCAGGCACACATGACAGGGGCAAGAGAATCCACCTGATATATGATGCAGCCAACACGAAGCCCTGCCCGAACACCAGAAACCACAAGCAAGAGCGTAGACGTCAGAAGCGAAACCAACAAACTGTGCAAAGCTGGGCTATAGGGAAAGAGAGGCAGAAAGGAGGGAGAGGGGGGGGGGGGGGGGGGGGGGGGGGGGGGGGGGCAAAACAGAACGAAGCGCCATGCCAAAACAACACAGGGGGATCCAAAGACTCAAGATAAAGGGTGCCCCCTAATTCTCAGGTATGTGGCAGAGGTGGGGCATGTGAACCCAAGAAGCAGTCCAGGAGGCCAGACCCGAATAATCCAGCATACCCATAGCCAAATACGGACACCGGGTCAAGGACATGCTAACTAAGTACTAGAGGACAACCATGCCCTAACCGAGAGAACTGACACCTTGGAGGGTTGACCATGGTAGGGCACGTAGCTTGCATGACACGCACGTAGGCTACATGCCCTACCCCAGTCAAAGAGGTGCTAGTTCTCAACAAGGCAAACAGATTCCACTAGGGGACTAGGGCATGGAATACCACAAGAAACAAGCTAACAAAACGAGATGAGGTGGGGAGTACGAAGAAAAGCGAGCCAGGGGGGCATGAAGAGCAAGAATCCGAAAGAAGAGACACCTAGACTAAGCAAACTAAGTCCACAGCTGGACACTTGCCAAGTCCAAGCAGGGCGAACAGGGTCATCGAGATGATCCACTATGATGAAGGCAGGTCTTCACCAGCGATGATACAGGGCAGGGCCATGCATACTCATGCAGCCCTCCAGAAAGGAGACACCGTAGAGCGAGGGACGAGCTCCACGGCCCTCGCGTCCGCAGGGGGCGAGGGCCTCCAGGAATTGGCGCGAGGCCAATCCGGAGTGCAGGGGCAGACAGAAATTGGAGATGCTCAAAGAGGCGAGAGAGAGAGAGGGTTCGTTACATAAACTCAGCAAATGACTGCCGAGACGGGACAGCAGCACAGCCTGCCGACCATCAAATTTTATAACACGGATGCAAGAGGCAAAGAAAGAAAGAAAGATTACAATGGCCACTTATCCTGGCAGTGGAAACACCACCGCCCCCGAGGGAACGGACTCCGAACACCACTGTCTTCCGGCAGTGGGGATCGAACTTACAAGAGGCAGTCGTGACATTATTCCGGACATTGATGGTTTCTTATTCGAGAGTTATGCTTCTGGAGACATCCGCCGTTGTAACTCAGTGGTAGAGTACGCGCTTTGTAAGCGTGGAGTCCCAGGTTCAATCCCTGGCTGCGGCAGTTCAGTTTTTGTTTCATTGTTTACTTTACACTCAGGATGCCCATGCACATATGCAACGAATGAGGTGCAAATCCGGCTGGGATTTGGGGAATTCTGGGATTTGGGGGATGCTGGCTGGGATGGGTCCTTCCCCGCTCGCCCACCGCCCACTGCCCACCCACCCACACTCCACAGGCTTCCCGGTAACTCTGACCAAGCTCAAGGATAAGCACAACACCGCCTTGCAGAGTGCATCAACGATGGGCCTTCAATCTGAGGCACGGGCTACATACGTGAACCTTGCCTTGGGTCCACCCTACATCCCCCACTCCAGTACATCTCTAACCGGACACGGGCGTTTTTAGGCACCCCCACAAACCTGGAAAACAAACTAGGAACTAAATGGATGATTGCAGTAAGATAGGGAAAGGCGCAATAAAACAGTTGGCTGACGTGTGAAGCTTCGTGTTGTCGGTCGGTCGCTCAGACAAACCAAGAAACGGAAAACGGGGGGGGGGGGGGCGGGGTCAGCCAAATAGCCAATCATTTATGAATTCATGTAATCATTCATGAATTCATAAAATCGTTCATGAAATCACTGTGGGCGACGAAATTACCACACACATTTTAGAGTGTGAGGCCCTACATGCTCCATCTGATTATATAATTTTACTTCACGTTTCATGTCACATTTGGAAGTGCATTGTATCACATACCGGTATATGTATTTCCAACCCTCATAGGATTCAGCATGCGTTATCATCCTTATATCTGCTAGTATTGTAGAATTAAATTATCACTGTAGCAAGAACTCAGGGCCCCCGTCGGTTAAACGATTGTTTGGGGCTCAGTTCATCAGTGCTTTTTCTTTTTAAGCCCTTCCTATACGGTTGGGCAGGTCCCTTTAGCCTATTTGGCCTACCCCTGGACTTCAACATATGCTAGAGTTACTGGTGTTCATCTCAGTCTTTACACATAGTTTCTAAACACACTTTCCTCTCTTCATATGCCAAGTCCTAGGCGCGCCACAAGCGACCCGGGAAACTGGCGGAGGGCGTTGGCTATCGGAGCGACAGGTGGCACCGGAAGCAGCGGATCAAAGCCAGGGTTTACGACTGGGCCAGGGGCCAGTAATAAGGCCCAGGGTTAGAACCTGACGGACAAACGGTCGGACGACGGGGTGACCCGGAGGGCTCCCGCCCTTCACATGAGGGGGATCCGTACAAATATGAGCTCGCAAGTGCTCTGAATAAGACAAACACCGGGATCAACCAGCTCCTCCCGGCAATAAACGCTGTCTACACCAAAGCCGCTCTACACCAAAGTCGGTACCGCAGCCGTACCGCAGCCCCCCCCCCCCCCCCCCGTCCGCTTGCCCCCCCGAACGGTACCTTTCCAACCAGGGTTCCAACCCTGGTTCCAACGTGCATCCAACCCTGGTGAACCCTCTCCACCTGGCGTTTCATCAGAGGGTGTTCCGGCCCACCCCCTGTTCCGCGTTTAAACCTCGGACGGGCCATGATACTCCTATGGTTCCTTGCGTGCTCCTCTCTACATCCCGGGGCGTAATTCGGATCCGCACATTAGCCACCCGGTCTCTTGTAATTGGACTGCAGTCGAGGTCAAATCGCCCCCCCTCCCGTGCTCCATCACCCTCCAGAACCAGAGACCAACCGCTTTCCAGCCACCCCCACCCCCACTTCCACCTCACCCACACCCACACACACCACGCTCCCACCCACCTCAACCACACCCACCACATCCACCGCCACAACCGGCATACCTGGCTAACCTCAGACACAAGAGCTACCCCTTGCCAACCCCGTGCTTGTGCATGTGCATGTTCAAGTGCACATGCAGCCATGCCACCCTCAGCTGAACGCTACTTCCCAAACAAGCTGGATGACAGCACCCCCCTCCCTGACGGGGAGAGGGCGGAGATACTGAATGCACTAGATGAGGCAGGCAAGGTAAGGCCTCCCTTTCAACTACTGGTTGGTATCCATGAACAGCTATATAACAGTAATGATTTGATTTTGGCACTGATAAGGAGAGGGAGGTTATCCATAAGCACCTATGTTTAGTTAATGACTGACATCCCGGTTCGGTAACCCACCACACCCACATCCACACACCCCACTGCAGGATGCTGTCTTAGCAGCAGGCCACATGGATGACCTGTCAGGTGGCGGTATATATGTTGGAATTGGAGGGGTGCTGCTTGCCATATTCACCTCCCTCTCCAACCTTCCCACCGGCCCCATGCCAGTAGAAGGGTGGAGCAAGACGGACGCACTACAGTGGTGCTTGGACATTTGCATGGCCTTGTGCAACAGTAGTCACATGCCTCGTCCCAATGTAGGTGTTCTTGACGCTTTTTTGTTTGTTACGACACATAAAGTTCACTTTTTTGTTTGCTTGTTTGTTTCGGCCCAATGTTAGTGCTCTTGTCGCTTTTTTGTTTGTTTCGTCTCATTAAGTTCACTTTTTTGTTTGCTTGTTTGCCTTGGCCCAATGTAGGTGCTCTTGAAGCTTTTTCGTTTGATTCGTCTCATTTTGTTCACGAATGCCAGTAGAATGGTAGAATGCCAGCAGAAGCAAGACAGACGCACTACAGTGGGGCTTGGACATTCGCATGGCCTTGTGCAACAGCAGTCACATGCCTCGGTCCAATGTAGGTGCTCTTGTCGCTTTTTCGTATGTTTCGTCTCATTTAGTTCACGTTTTTGTTTGCTTGTTTGTTTCAACCCCATGTAGGTGCTCTTGACGCTGTTTCGTTTGTTTTGCCTTATTTAGTTATCATTTTGTTCACGTTTATTTCACGTTTTTCTTTTAGTTCACGCCTTTCTTTTAGTTCACGTCTCATTAAGCTCACATTCAGTTCACGTCTCTTCTCTTCTAGTTCACGTTTTTCTTTTAGTTCACGTCTTTCTTTTAGTTCACGTCTCATTAAGCTCACGTTCAGTTCACGTCTCTTCTCTTCTAGTTCAAGTTTTTCTTTTAGTTCACGTCTCATTTAGTTCACGTCTTTTCTTTTCTTTTTGTTCACTTCTTTTCTTTTCTTGTAGTTCACGTCTCATTTAGTTCACGTTTTTTCTTTTCTTTTTGTTCACATCTTTTCTTTTCTTTTAGTTCACGTCTCGTTTAGTTCACGTCTTTTCTTTTCTTTTAGTTCACGTCTCATTAGGTCATGCTTTTCTTTTAGTTCACGTCTAGTTCACGTTTAGCTCATGTCTCATTAGGTCACGTTATTCTTTTAGTTCACGTCTTTTCTTTTCTTTTAGTTCACGTCTCATTAGGTCACGCTATTTTTTTAGTTCACGTCTAGTTCACGTTTAGCTCATGTCTCATTAGGTCACGTTATTCTTTTAGTTCACGTCTCATTAGGTCACGCTATTTCTTTAGTTCACGTCTAGTTCACGTGTAGCTCATGTCTCATTAGGTCACGCTATTCTTTTAGTTCACGTCTCATTAGGTCACGCTATTCTTTTAGTTCACGTCTCATTAGGTCATGCTATTCTTTTAGTTCACGTCTCATTAGGTCACGCTACTCTTTTAGTTCACGTCTCATTAGGTCACGCTGTTCTTTTAGTTCACGTCTCATTAGGTCACGCTATTCTTTGAGTTCACGTATCTTTTAGTTCACGTCTAGTTCACGTTTAGTTCATGTCTCATTAGGTCACGTTATTCTTTTAGTTCACCTCTCTTTTAGTTCACGTCTAGTTCACGTTTAGTTCATGTCTCGGCTCTTATAGTTCACGTTAAGTTCACGTCTTGTCTCTTCGTGTTCACGTTTTTATTTTAGTTTGCGTGAAGGTAACGTCTTTTCCCGTCTCATTTTATTAACATCTTTTCTCGTCTCATTTAGTTCACGTTTAATTCATGTCTCATCTCTTTTAGTTCACGTTTTTATTTTAGTTCGCATTTAGATAATGTCTTTTCTCGTCTCATTTAGTGAACGTTTTTGTTAGCTTGTTTGTTTCACCTTATTAAGGTTACGCTTGTGTCTGGGCCTTTCTTTTCGGCTTTTCTCAGCAGCTTCTAGGCAGCTCCCCAAGCCAGCCATTGTGCCACACCCAATATTTCAACACTTCTGAACAGCTGGACGTAACAGCTTCAAGTTGCACTAAGTCGCATCAGGTTTAGCTGAATAGCAAGTCAGGGGAGCTGCCTAGAAGCTGCTGCTCGTAGCGGAAAAGAAAAGCTATGCTTTGTGTTTCATAGGGCTCAAGTCTGGGTCTGGTTGCTGGGTGTGGTGCAGGGTACTTCCAAGCGCGCGTTTTTTGCGCGCTGGCGCGCTTCCTTTTTGAGCCCCACTGCGCGTTTCGCACAGTTTTTTGCAACCCCCTGTGGGCGCAGCAAGCAAGTTTTGCGCTTTTTGCACTGCAAAGCGCATTTATATTTTTTCAAGTGCGCTAAAGCGCTGGCCAATTTGGTCAATGGAAGTACCCTGGTGTGGTGTTGTATTGGTGTTGGAGTCTGTTGGCCGAGGAGGCGGGCAGGTGACCGATGCAATGGCCAGAGGGGGAGGAAAGGAATGTGGTGGTGGGGTGGATGGGTGGAGCTCTATTGGATTGGGCATGGGGTTCGAGACCTATTTGTACCTCTACCAAAATATTCATTGAAGGAACCTCCTCCACCCTCCATGCATGGGTGTAATACATTCTGAGAGCCCTATCTAGCCCATGTGTGTAGTACATTCTGAGAGCCCTATCCAGCCCATGTGTGTAGTACATTCTGAGAGCCCTATCCAGCCCATGTGTGTAGTACATTCTGAGAGCCCTATTCATTTCATGGACATGCCTGAACTAGTTGTTTTTTATTGCTCCCTTATTGCTTTTCACGATTTGTGGATCCTGGGGTTTGTCGTTTTCAGGGACTAAGGAAAATTTTAGAAGTTCAGAACACTGATCAGACTTGATGCAGATTTCAATTTACATTACTTGTTACAGATTTCTCTTAACAGACTTGTTACAGATTTCAGACTTCTCAAAATTATCCACTTCAAATGGGCATTTACCAAGCCGTTATGTAACGCTTTATTATATAAGGCTTTATTATATAAGCCTTATTATATAAGCTCGCTTATTGAAGAACCCCAATGAAGGGTTTACTCATCTCCAGCAATGGAATCACTCAAAACCATAAATGGAATCACTCAAAACCATAAATGGAATCACTCAAAACAGAAATGGAATTACTCAAAACAGAAATGGAATTACTCACCTCCCTAAAAAAGTAACTCACCTCTATTGGTGCTTGGCCCCATTGCAAGCGAACGGGCTGGCCCCCTCAACCTCACGCCTCGTATAATATAAGGAGTACGATGTATTTAATTTGTTTATTTGACTCCCCTACATTGGTGGTTGCCCCCAGTGCAAGCAAACGGGCTACCCCCCTCAACCTCACACCTTGCAATAAGGCGTACCGTTGATTGACCTAATTAATTTATTTATTTGACTCACCTACATGAAGGATCCAAAGGGGACTAGCCTGTGTGTATGTAACAGTCCAGGGGTAGGCCAAATAGGCTAAAGAGACTTGGTGGAGGGATGTTTGGGTGTAGGTGCCGGTCTCCGCAGCAATGTACATCTGTATGTAGGTATGTTACAGTCCAGGGGTAGGCAAAATAGGCTAAAGGGACTTGCCCAACCGTGACAGGAAGGCCTAAAAGGAAAAAGAAAAGGGAACTAAATAGACTAATCCACCCCAAGCTAAAACTAAATATACCTATAAATAAATTACTAAAACTAAGTGGACCAATAAATGAATAAACTAAAACTAAATAGACTGATAAATAAAAAGACTGATAAATAAAGAAACTAAAAATAAATATGAGATAGACTAATAAATAAGTAAATAGACTAACAAATAAATAAATGAACTAAAACTAAATATGACTAATAAATAAATAAATAGACTGATAAATAAATGAACTAAAACTAAATATGAGATAGACTAATAAATAAATAAATATACTGATAAATGTATGAACTAAAACTAAATAGTCTAATCTAACCCCAAACTATTCAAAGAGAACTAAATAGACTAACCCACTCCCAAACTTGAAATTCCGTTCCACCCCCAAACTCCTTCACACCCACTAATCCCGACCCCAACTTCCAAACCCTAACTTCTCCACACCCACTAAACCCCAACCCCAACTTCCAACCCCTAACTCCTTCACACCCACTAATCCCGACCCCAACTTCCAAACCCTAACTTCTCCACACCCACCAAACCCCAACCCCAACTTCCAATCCCTAACTCCTTCAGACCCACTAGACCCGACCCCAACTTCCAATCCCTAACTCCTTCACACCCACTAAACCCGACCCCAACTTCCAATCCCTAACTTCTCCACACCCACTAAACCCCAACCCCAACTTCCAACCCCTAACTCCTTCACACCCACTAAACCCGACCCCAACTTCCAACCCCTAACTTCTCCACACCCACTAAACCCCACCCCCAACTTCCAACCCCTAACTCCTTCACACCCACTAAACCCCGACCCCAAGTCCCAACCCCTAACCCTCTGACAGCGTGTCACCTTCCTCGAGGGGCATAGTGGCCTGATGGCCCTAGCTGCTACATTGCTTCACCAGTTGGGTAGGGATGAGGAGAGCAGGCAGTGCATCAAGGTAAGTGTGTGCTTGTGGGTGTGTGTGGGTGGGTGTGTGGGTGTGGGTGGGTAGGTGGTGGGTGGTGGGTGGGGGGGGATGTATGGGTGGTGGGGTGGGCGTGTGGGTGTGGGTGGGTGGGGTGTTTGGGGGTGGGGGTGGGTGGGGAGGGGGAAGGGGGGTGAAGGGGGGTGGTGTATGTATGGGTGGGTGGGCGTGGGTGGGTGGGTGGGTGGGTGGGGGGGGAGGGGTGGTGAACGGGGGTGTGTGGATAGTATGGGTGGAGTGGTTTGTGGGCGTGTGTGGGTTGTGGGTGTGGGTGGTATGTGGGGGGGGGGGGTGAATGGGGGTGAATGTGTGGGTGGGGATGTTAATGGGTGGTTGGGGGTGGTGCGTGGTGTGGGGTAGTGGGGGTGTGTGTGGTGTGGTGTGTGGTGCGTTGGGTGGTTTTGGTGCGGGTCGGGTGTAGGGATTATGTGAGGTGTGTGTTTTTGATTGGGTATTTTTTTTGTGTGTGTGTGGACTGTATGTTGGTGGGCGTTGTTTGTTGGTTGTTTGTGTTTTGTGTGGTAGGTGTTGTGAGGCTTTTTGTGTGTGATTTATGGGTTTTTGTTTTTTGTTGTTGGGTTTTGTTTTTCTGTGTTTGGTGTTTTTAATTTGGGTTCATTTTTTTGTGTTTCTGGTATGGGTGTTTGGTTTTGGTTTGTTTTTCTTTTTTGTTTAGGTGGGGGGTTCTTTTTCGGGGGCGGGTTCTGCTTCTTTGTGTTGTTTTTTTTTTGGTGTTTTTTTTCTTTGGTCTTTGCGTCTTTTGTCCTTTTTTTTTTTGTTGTATTTTTTTTGTGTTATTTTGCTGGTTTTTTTTTTTTTCTTTTTTTTTTTTGTTGTTTTTTTTTTTGTTGGGATGGGGGGTGGCTCTGCGTGGTGTTGGTGTGGAGCCCAGCACAGTAGCGTTCTGCAAAAACAACCACTATCTATGTGAGCGTCCCATCACCCACTCACCCCATCAATTCACACCCTTTGTCAAGGAATAAAAACATAAAAAAAAACTGCAGTATGTAAAAGAATCTAATGTTTCCAAAGTGGGGCGAGTCCCTTCGTTCTAAATTGGCCAGGCTGGACTGTACTCTATGCAACACACACACACACCGTACACACACACACGCACACACTCCCACTCCCCCACACTACAACTCACACCGCCACACACCCACACGCCCCACACTCCCCCACGGCATGTTTCTGGACTTTACTATTTCGCACACACACCCAACCACACACACAACCACACACGCACCACGCACACAACACCACACACACACCCCCACAACACACGCACCCGGCCCACTCACGCCCACGCACACTCCAAACTCCCAAACACCCCCTCAACACTCACAAACCACACACGCACAATTCCCACACACACTGACTAGCCGAAAATGCCCACTGAGAGGGGAGGAAACAACCCACCCACCTCTCCTCGATCCCCTCCTCATACACGCTTTTTCTGGACTGTACTATGCACACACAAACGCACACACACCACACACCACACACACACACACGCATGTGCTGGACTGTACTATGCACACACACACACACACCCAACACAAAGCGCATGTGCTGGACGGTACTATTCACATCTACACCCACACCCCACCCTCATGTGCTGGACTGTACTATGCAACACACACACACACACGCATGTGCTGGACTGTACTATGCACACACACACACACACACCGGCATGGCTGGACTGTACTATGTCACACAAACACACAACCCACCGATGTGCTGGACTGTACTATGCCACCACCACAGCACACACACACACACGCATGTTGGCTGGACTGTACTATGTCACACCCACACACACACACACCCGCATGTCTGGACGTACTATGCACACACACAACCACACAACACCGCAGTCTGGACTGTAACTATGCACACACACACAACACACACCCACGCATGTGCTGGACTGTAACTATGCACACACCACACACACAACCCACACACACACACCCCCAGCATTTGCGGACTGTACTAGGCACACACACACACACCCCACACACACACAGTCCACCAGCCATGCCATGTGCTGGACTGTACTATGCATACACACCACATACACACACACCACACACCCACGCACACGCCACACACACGCATGTCTGGACTTTACTATACACCCACACACAACCGCACACCACACACACTCACGCACATCACACACAGCACACAACACACACAACACACACCGCACACCCCACACACACACACACACACCCATCACACCCAACCGACGCCACTCCACCACCGCACTCCTCACATGCACACCCACACACACCACCCTCCATTTTCACAGCCACCTCCGCACCCCACTTTACACCTGACCATAAACCTGAACCCTGAAACATAAACCCTAGACCCTAAAACCACCTCTGCAGGAAAGCTCCTATGAGCATTACGCAGAGAACCAGGGTACCTACAAGCGCGGGCTGGCGCGCTGTGCTTTTCGCGCAGTTTTTTGCAACCCCCTGTGGGCGCAGCAAGCAATTTCCAAGCTTTTTGCACTACAAAGCGCAGTTTTGTTTTTTTCAAGTGCGCTAAGGAATGCTGGCCAATTTGTTCAATGGAAGTACCCTGCAGAGAACGTCAATCTGATACCATATGATATCATACAATATCATATGATGCCGGCAGTCTGAGTAGGCAAAAGTTACCATTTATAGACAATATCATATGATGCAATTTGTATAATATCATATGGTGTCATACTCGCCTTTGGCCACCTCATATATAGCCAGTCCCTGCATTATGTGCATAAGCTCCCCCTGCAACCTTCCCCTCACCCTACACCCTAAAACTAAACACCCTAAAGTACGCCCCCTCAACCCTACTCCCTACACCCCTCACTTCAAACCCTCTACTACCCTCCAACCCGATGCCCTACACCTTAACACAACTCGGCATGATATGAAAGGTATTATCAGCAGTGTGTGCATAATCCCCCCACCCCCCCCCCCGTCTGTAACAGGCCTGGAAGTCCACCGCCCCCCCCCCCCCCCCCCCCCCCACACCCACACCACCACACACACCACCCACCTGCCCTGTAACAGGCCCCCCGTGACCCCCCCCCCGCCGCCCCCCCCCCCCCCCCCCCCCCCCCGGGAATGTGAAGTTCTATACGACAAAGAGCAATTGTATGAATTATTCAAATTTGAGGAATTTAGAAACCTCTAGACTAGACCTTGCATACATACATAAATGTTCACGCTACCCCCACCAAAATCTGCACCCAACACCCTACACCCTACACGTTGCACCCTAGAACACCCTACACCCTAAAACAAGGTACACCCTACACCCTACACCCCACACCCCACACCCTAAACCCTAAACCCTAAAACACCCTATAACCTAAAACACCCTACACCCTACACTTTCAAACACCCTACACCCTAAAACACACTTCCACCCTAAAACACGCTTCACTCTATGCCCTACACCCTAACACACCCCTGCAGGATATGGAAAGCAATTATCAGCTGTATGTGCAGAAGCTTCCCCCTGGAGAATGTGAAGTGCTGTATGGTAGAGCTGGTTACCTCTTCTCCCTCCTCTTCCTCCGCCACCATGCCGGCCCCTCCTATGTCGACTCAAGCATAATCAAGCACCTAGTCTGCCACATAATTGTGGAAGGTCGCAAAGGGGCTGAGACCCTTTGTCAGAAGGCTGTACAAGGCGTACCGCCGTACCCTCTGATGTACAGCTGGCATGACTCGTACTATCTTGGGGCAATAACACTGTCAGTTTGGTGGGCGCCATGCTTATTGTGCATGTCTTACTTAATCAATTGATGTGTCAGCAACATCGACCCACACCGCACCCCCAG
>JACBWV010000610.1:60404082-60469082 GCA_013435795.1 Chlamydomonas sp. ICE-L
CTCTCTATCTTCTATATCATCTTATCATAGATATATATCTCACTATATCTATATCTCTTCTATATCTATCCTCTTCTTAGCTCATATCTTCATTCATCTTCCTATCATATTCTCTATTAATACTATATATCTTATCTATTCTCTTATAATATTCTCCTATTACCTCATCTATACAGTATATCTCTCTAGTCTCTATACTATCTATTCTCTCTTACTCTATCCTCTCGTATCTCTATCTATTATATATTCTATCTTATCTCTTAATCTAATCTCTCTTCTATATTCCTCCTAATTCATATATCTCTATTCTCTCTTATACTCTTTCTATATTCTATCTGCTATATTAATTCTTATATATTATATATTATATATTATATATTATATATTTATTATATGTATATTAGGATACAAGTGATCGCTATATGTTATATATATATTAGGATACAAGTGATCGCTATTTATTTGATATAAATATATATTAGGATACAAGTGATCTGTATTTATTATATGTATAAGCACCACCAGAACCAAGATTGTGTATCACTCTCTACAGGCTGGACCAATTGTGCCATGGAGCCCCGGGGCACATTGTTTTGCTTACCCTGGTATTAGATAAAGAGCAAGGTAGCTTCGCTAGCTCTGATCATCCTCACTGTCTGGCCTAACCAGAATTGATACAGCCATAAGCACCACCAGAACCAAGATCTTGTATCACCATCTACAGGCTGGTCCAATTGTGCCATGGAGCCCCAGGGCACATATTGTTGCGCACCCAGCTATGGGATAGTGAGCAAGGCAGATATACTAGCTCTGATCATTTTTCACAGTCTGGCTGAACCAGAATTGATACAACCTTAAGCACCACCAGAACCTAGATCGTGTATCACCTTTTACGGGCTGGTCCAATTGTGCAATGGAGCCCCCGGGCACATTGTTTCGCTCACCCTGGTATTAGATAAAGAGCAAGGTAGCTTCGCTAGCTCTGATCATCCTCACTGTCTGGCCTAACCAGAATTGATACAGCCATAAGCACCACCAGAACCAAGATCTTGTATCACCATCTACAGGCTGGTCCAATTGTGCCATGGAGCCCCGGGGCACATATTGTTGCGCACCCAGCTATGGGATAGTGAGCAAGGCAGATATATTAGCGCTGATAATCCACACAGTCTGGCCTAACCAGAATTGATACAACCATAAGCACCTCTACAGGCTGGTCCAATTGTGCCATGGAGCCCCGGGGCACATATGATGTATTGCCATGCACCCTGCTATGGGATAGAGAGCAAGGCAGATATACTAGCTCTGATCGTCGTCACTGTCTGGCCTAACCAAAATTGGTACAACCATAAGCACCACAAGAACCAAGATTGTGAATCACCTTTTACAGGCTGGACCAATTTCGCCATGGAGCCCCGGGGCACATTGTTTTGCTCACCCTGGTATTAGATAAAGAGCAAGGTAGCTTCGCTAGCTCTCATCATCCTCACAGTCTGGACTAACCAGAATTGATGCAACTATAAGCACCAGCAGAGCCTAGATCATGTATCACCATCTACAGGCTGGTCCAATTGTGCCATGGAGCCCCGGGGCATATATGATATATTGTATTGCACCCTGCTATGGGATAGAGAGCAAGGCAGATCTACTAGCTCTGATCATTTTTCACAGTCTGGCTGAACCAGAACTGATACAACCATAAGCACCAGCAGAACCAAGATTGCGTATCACCTTTCACCAACCACCAACCAACCACCAACCACCAGAACCAAGATTGTGTATCACCTTTCACCAACCACCAACCAACCACCAACCACCAACCAGCAGAACCAAGATTGTGTATCACCTTTCACAGGTTGGTCCAATTGTGCCATGGAGCCCCGGGGCACATATTGTTGTGCACCCTACTATGGGATAGAGAGCTAGGCAGCTCCAGTGGCGCTGAGCATGGGGAATGGTGCAGAGCTGCAGCACTAAAAGCTGGGCAGCAGGTTTGGGAGCGTGGAATCTTGAAGAAGGTAGAGTGCAAAGCTCTCTCTTTCCGTTTCTGTCTTTGTCACCCTATCCCTGCCCCTGCCCCTGCCCCTGTCTCTGTCCCTGTTACCCTGTTTCTGTCTTTGTTACCCTATCCCTGCCCCTGCCCCGGCCCCTGTCTCTGTCCCTGTTACCCTGTTTCTGTCTTTGTTACCCTATCCCTGCCCCTGCCCCTGTCTCTGTCCCTGTCCCTATCCCTATCCCTGCTACACTAGCGTTGACCATGGGTAATAGTGCAGAGCCGTAGCGCTAAAAGCTGGGCAGCAGGTTTGGGAGCGTGGAATCCTGAGGAAGGTACAGTGTAGTGCACTTCTCATTTGGACCCTTCCCGTTTCTCAGTCTTATTATAGCCATCCAGGGGATGATTTTTATTGGGGTCTTGTGGTTAGTACTTTCAGTGATACACAATGGTCTAGTGGTAGACCAGATCGTTTGAGGATGAAGAGTTGGGGGTTCGACTCCCCCTTCGGTCGCTCTTGGCGTTGCAGGTCGTTGTCAATCGCGATGGTAGCTTGTCCAGTTGAGGTAGGAGACCGCTCCCCACCCGCTTACGACGGGCTCCCTTAACACCACGCCTCACCAGGCGTTATCATTACCTTTCACCAGTGCTTTGTTTTTTTAAAAGGCCTTTCCTGTTTTGAAGGTTGGGCAAGTCCCTTCGGCCTGTTTGTCTACCCCTGGGTGGTAAACACAAAAAAACTCTGTCAGTATCTCTAGGCCTGTCCATGCCCATGTCCATGTCCCAAAGTAATGAGATCGCCTGGTGGGGCGTGGTATTAAGTGTGCCTCGTCTTACAGCGTTAGAGAACAGGCTGCTACTTTACCTGGGCAGAGCTACCATGGCGGTCGGCAGTGACCGCAACACTAAATCGTACCCGTAGGGATTCGAACCCCGCACCTTATTTCTTTAAGCTCTACCATTGAGCCATTTGGCGAAAGGGCCTGTCCATGTCCAGTGTTTCTTTCTTCGACGACGCGTCGCCATTCCGTCAAATGCTACACCCCCCGGACCCCCTGATATCGGGACACACTGCCCCCCGACCCCCCCGGGCTCCGCGCTTTGCGCTCCGTCACGCGATAGCTACACAAATATTCTGAAATCAGGGTTGAGTAGTCCAAGTGGCTACTCAACCTGGACTACATAAATCTTAAATAAAAAACAGTCCATGTCCATGTTGAAGGAAAATCTCAGTTTGCTCTCAGAAACAATAGCTAATCACACAATCACACCCACCCACACTCTCTGACTCTTCCTAACTCACACACAAGAAGGGGCTTCCAATTATCGAGGAAAAAGGATAGGCACACTCAATCACACCCACACACTCTCTCTGACTCTTTCTAACACACACACAAACAAGGGGTTCCAATTATCGAGGAAAAAGGATAGGCACACACTCTCTCTGACTCTTTTTAACACACACACAAGAAGGGGGTTCCAATTATCAAGGAAAAAGGATTGGCACACACAATCACACCCACACACTCTCTCTGACTCTTTTTAACACACACACAAAAAGGGGTTCCAATTATCGAGGAAAAAGGATAGGCACACTCAATCACACCCACACACTCTCTGCATCTTGAAAATTGAAAAATGCTACGCCCTGCCAAGGTGCGTGAAGCTGAAGCAAACTCTTCATTTGCTTTCACCGGGGTAGGTTACAGTTGGACTCTCTGCGTCTTGAAATTCGAAAAATGCTACGCCTTGCCACGGGCGTGAAGCTGAAGCAAACTCTCCGGTCGCTTGCACCGGGGAAGGTAATGATAACGCCTGGTGGGGCGTGGTGTTAAGGGAGCCCGTCGTACGCGGGTAGGAAGTGGTCTTCTACCTCAACTGGACAAGCTACCATCGCGGTTGACAACAACCTGCAATGCCAAGAGCGACCCAAGGGGGAATCAAACCCCCGAATCTTCATCCTCAAAGTTATTTGGTCTACCATTAGACCAATGTATATCACTGAAAGGGGCTTGCACCGGGGAAGGTTACTGTAGGTTTTGCTTTTGCAGACCACTACTGTGCCTGAGCTCGGACTACCGTTCCGTTTGCATTTTCCAACTCACTCTTAAACACATTGGTTCAAGGCAGAGAGGAAAAACAGCTCCACAAAATTGCTAGACACAAGCTAACGCACTCACACACTTACACACACTCTCTGCTTCTGTCCGACTCACTCATAAAGACACTGGTTCAAGGCAGACAGGAAACATACCACCACAAAGTTGCTAGACACAACCTAACCCACTCGCTGTGTCTATTCAACACACTGGTTCAAGGCAGACAGGAAAGATGGCATCACAAAGTTGCTAGACACAAGCTAACACACTGACACTTACACACACTCTCTGCGTCTGTCCAACTCACTCATAAAGACACTGGTTCAAGGCAGACAGGAAACATACCACCACAAAGTTGCTAGACACAAACTAATCCACTCGCTGTGTCTATTCAACACACTGGTTCAAGGCAGACAGGAAAGATAGCACCACAAAAGTGCTAGACACAAGCTAACGCATTCACACATACACACACTCTCTGCGTCTGTCCAACTCACTCATAAAGACACTGGTTCAAGGCAGACAGGAAAGATAGCACCACAAAGTTGCTAGGCACAAGCTAACACACTGACACTTACACACACTCTCTGTGTCTGTCCAACTCACTCATAAAGACACTGGTTCAAGGCAGACAGGAAACATACCACCACATATTTGCTAGACACAAGCTAATGCACTCACACATACAAACACACTCTCTGCCTCTTTCGAACTCACTCATAAACGCATTGGCTGAAGGCAGACAGGAAAGATAACACCACAAACTTGCCAAACACAAGCTAACGCACTCACACGTACACACACTCTCTTTGTCTCTTCAACTCACGCATAAAGCCACTGACTCCTCTGCACAGGGCTTGGGGCAGTGACATGGGATGAGTAGGAATGCGTACGCCCTGTTAGCTTTGAACCGAGCTACTGGAGACCCCACCCACCTGCCTCTTTCCAAGTCACTCATAGAAACACTGACTCCTCTGCACAGGGATTGGGTCTGTGCCATGGGATTAGTGGGAATGCCTACGCCCTTTTGGCTTTGTACCGAGCTACTGGAGACCCCACCCATCTGCATCGCGCGCAAAAGTTAGCACTGTTGAGCGCAAGAAACTGGAGGAAGCTGTACGGCACACCAGATCGCCCGATGTCTCTTTATGAAGGTGCGTGCTCGTGTTTTATATTTGTGTATGTTTGTGTTTTTGTTATTTAAAATTACATGACATATTTTTGTTTTTGTTATTTTGTTTTGATATTTGTTTTATGAAGGTGTATGCTCGTGTTTTATAGATATTTTACATTTTATTTTGCTTCTGCTTTTTATTTTTATTTTTATTGTTATTATGGCAATAATGCCTATATTTATGAAGGTGCGTGCTCGTGTTTTATATTTGTGCATGTTCGTGTTTTTGTTATTTAAAATTACATTACATATTTTGGTTTTAGTTATTTTGTTTTTTATTTGTTTTATGAAGGTGCGTGCTCGTGTTGTATACTTTATACAAGCAAACGGGCTTGCCCCCCTCAACCTCACGCCTCGTAATAAGGAATACTGTTTATTTATAACTCTTCGAATTGTGACACCAATTATGTCAAAGCCATATCAGGGGGTTGGCCCCATTGCAGGCAAACGGGCTGCAGTGTTTTTTATTTGTGCGACCCGTCGCCAAATCGGCGACCCAGGTGCGACCACCGTGCGACCCTCAGGTGTGCGAGTTTAGGGCGAAATCGGCCCTTGGTCGCCACAAATGCGACCGCGAGTTAGTGATTTGTGCTCTGGCTCGCGCCTTGGTCGCACCTGGGTCTCACAGGCCCAGACCAGCCCAGCTAGCTCGCTAGCTCTAAGCGACTTAGCCAGCTCTTGTCAGAACCGAAAGAACTGAAAGTGACCCCTGAGGCCAACTGCCCAAGCCAGAAAGTACAGTAGTGCAGCCCGTGGAGTTACTCCCGTGTTCCAACTTCCACCAGGATTGAGGGGTGGGCACCGTTCCTGTCAAGCTTAGTTGGTTGATTTGTTGATTATTGCGCAGGCGGTATCTACCAAGCGCAGTCGCGGCAATGACTAGTTTGTCCCTCGTCTTCAATCCAGTCGCAACTACTCCTTTCAAACCCGTTAGAAGGGCCATGCGAGTCTATCCGCACCACCCACCCCTCTCCCAACGTCCTATCAAAGCACCGCCACCATCTCTAGTTGTCGAATTCATGGGAGAATTCTGACCTTGGGCGCGCCCCCCTCCCCCTCAACCCCTGCCTTAGGGAAATTGCTTGGACAGAGGTCTAGGCCCCGGGTCTAGGCCATGCCAGCAGAGGTTGCACCAAAACAGAAGACAGGTGTGATGAGGGTGTATGTGTGTGAAGACCCCCCCACCCCCCCCACACACACCCCACACCCAAATACCCAAATGCTAACACCACAATTGATAGTATCACATTTTGCATGATGTGAAATGATCGAGTAGACCCTTTTCTTATGATGCTCAAGGAATGTGTATTGATGATAACTTAATAGTGAGTTTGTTTTAGGTTGGCCGGAATGTTGGGGCTAGGTTGTAGTACTAGACCCAGTGGTTTATTTTCTGTACAATTAGAGGCTTGACAAAGTTGTTACAAACCAGTGTAACATATGTCATACATGTGCAAAATGCATGTTTTCTAAGCCCCCCCCCCCCCCCCCCCCCCCAAAAAAAAACTGGGGGGCTACGCCCCCCGGACCCCCCTTAAAAGTAGCGGCGCTTCACGCCCCCCCCAACCTCACGCCTCATAATAAGGAGTACTGTTTATTTATGTTTTTTTTTTTTTTTTTTTTAATCTCCAAACAGGCTCCAAAAACGCCCTAAGTTGGTACAAGGTTGTGGTACAGAGCTAGCTGATAACATGTTTTGCTTTGCCTGCTTCCCACAACCTGAGAGAACCCAACTCTGAGTATTTATATGTTGAACTGATGTGGTTAGGTAACTTATTAGCAACACAAGTTTTCTTTGGACTTGAGGTAATTCGTGAAAACCATCCGTACCACTCAGGGTCGGACTTAGGCACTTATGGAGGTTGTATTTATTATGAAATTATTCCTGACAGTTTTGTAATATTGCCTTTCTTTTTCTGAGGATTTGATGGAAGATCCCTCCCGGATGTTGTGGAGTAGGCTTGTCTTGGGCCAGCAATGGCCTGTCGATGACGATGTAATGCAATGTAATGTAACCTAATGTAATGTAAGGTAAGGTAAGGTAAGGTAAGGTAAGGTAATGTAAGGTAAGGTAATGTAATGTAATGTAATGTAACCTAATGTAACTTAATGTAACCTAATGTAACCTAATGTAACCTAATGTAATGTAATGTAATGTAATGTAATGTAATGTAATGACGGGATGGGATGCATTTTATTGTATATTCTTGTCTTGTCTTGTCTTGTCTTGTCTTGTCTTGTCTTGTCTTGTCTTGTCTTGTCTTGTCTTGTCATGTCTCGTCTCGTCTCGTCTCGTCTCGTCTTGAATGCAGAAGCAATATTAGCCAGATGCATAACTTCGTCGTTTCTTGACAGGTTCAAGGCACTTCCTAAAATATCGCACGTATACCCTGTGTGTACTGTAATTATCACAGCTAAATGTACGCCGCTGTGCTCATCTCTATCTCTGAGCACCACGTTTATCCAAGCACTGTTTCATTTTGTGGCTACGCATGGCAGTTACCCTCCAGCTTCAATAGCTAGCCACTGGGCCAAACCCAATGCTTGCAGCTGCATTGGAATACTTGAAATATCAGCTTTCAGATGCACTAGCTAGCTCCAGGTTTGGCCCAAAGACAGGGAAAGGGAGCTGCCTAGAAGCTACTACTCGTAGCAAAAAAAAAAAGTGATCTGAGAGTCGACATGAGAGAAAGGGAGCTGCCTAGACGCTGCTACTCGTAGCAAAAAAAAAGAAACAGTAATTTGAGGGTCAACATGAGAGAGGTCGCACGGGGCCAAGGAGTTCAACCTCAGAGCTTTTCTTTTTGGCTTTTATATGCAGCTTCTGGGTGTTTTTGCCCCACCCCCACCCCCCACCCCACCCCACCCCACTAACGGGGGCCCTGGGTTAGTGATACAGTGATTATTTAATTCCCCAAATAGGTTGAAGGTGCTCTTTGTGCTCACGCAGGCTTACGTGGTGCCATGTATTCTTTAGCCTGTCTATGACAATAACGTAATGGAATGTAATGGAGCATAATAGAACGTAATGGAACATCATGGAGCACAGTGGAACGTAATTTTACGGAATGGAAAGTAATGCAAATAGGCTGAAGGGACTATTCATGCTCTTGCAGGCTTGTGTGGTGCCATGTGCTTGTGGTCATCCATTCTCGCTCCAAGTGGCCAAGTCAGCAAAGCTGGAGGTCTCCCTGGATACGAGCTGCTACATACCGCAATCTAGTGTTTGAAATGGGTTTGGGACCAATCTTTATTTTGAGATCTTACTGGTTAAGCATGGGGTATTGGGGTCTACCTGGTTCGAGCTGCTACATACTGCAATCTAGTGTTTGAAATGGGTTTGGGACCAATCCTGCTTTTGAGATCTTACTCATTAAGCATGGGGTCTCCCGGAATACGAGCTGCTACATACCGGAATTTAGTGTTTGGAAAGTTGAATCGTTGTTATTGTGTAAAAATTGTATTGGTTGAGCATGGGGTCCGGATGGGGTCCCCCTTATTTATTGTTTTTGCAGTTCGAGTTGTTTTTTAAATGTGCGATTAGAATCGCAAAAACAATGTATCTCTGTGGGTCAAACTGAGGGCCTCAGTCGGTAAATCGATTGTTTGGGGCTTAGTTCACCAGTTAGGTGCTTCGGACATGTAATGGTGGGGGTCAGGGTACTTCAGGAGGACCCCCGGCTCTGCTGCCTGAGACGCAACCAATTGCATAGCCTGCGTCCTGCGTCGCAACAGGCCCGTCCTTCTAGTCATCTGAACCTCTCCACAAGCTAGGATCCAGTAAAAACCTCAACATTTTGGAGGCTGTTGATGCCGAAGGTATTATGTCTGAAGTTTTTGAGTCATGGAGGTTTAAGTACCCAAGTGACACCAATGCAGTCAGAGACAATCCTGATGAGAGAAGGGTTGGCTTTAAGTGCCTCCGATACCAGAAATGGTTCGCGGCCAACAGCAATGATGAGAATGGCTTGATTCCCTTTACATCTGCCTTACATAAGCAGGATCATATTCGTTCTATAGCACAGTTTAGAATGGGTTCCCATTGGCTGAACACAGAAAGAATGAGGGTGGTGGATAGAGCACACATCCCTCGTTCAATGAGACACTGTCAAATGTGTGGGTTCCAAAAACCTGAGGATGTAATGCATATGTTTGAGTGCCCTTTTTATAATGATATTCGCCTCCGCTACCAGAAGCTGTTTACAGATATTTATAGGCATGTCCATGAGGATACCGACTTAACCGTATGGAATGTGGAATTCTGCGATTCCACATTCAGAACCTTTATGAATGGAAATGGCACTAAGACTTTCTGGAGCAACCTAGCCGACTATCTTTCTACTTGTAGAAGAGCAAGACAGGAAGCCCTGGACTGCTTAGTGGCACCGTAATTTATTATCCTTTTTTTTCTTCTTGTGACTTCTCATTTGTTAGCTTCTTACCTCCGCCACTGTAAGTGGTTGAGATCTGGGTCCTGCTCTAGGGGGTTTAATACCTACGCCACCAAAACGGTGGTTGGGAGTTTGGTTTGTTTGTCCTCAACACACCCCTGATGTAATGGGGTTTTTTGCTTTGTGGGTGCTTTTTCTTTTTGTTTAAAGCACAGAGTCTCAGACACCCTCGCGGTGTCAAGTAGACTTTAACATGTAATGTAATGTAATGTAATGTTGCGTCCTGCAACGCAACGGAACGGACGTTGCGTCTGCGACGGAGGACGCAGCGTCCTGGACAACCCTGCTGGGGGTGGGAGCCGGGCGTGGGAGATTTGGAGGAGTGCCAGTCGACTTGGGTTGCCCCCCATTAGTCCGTTGGCAAAGAATTCGCCGTCGAGATTACGATAACATTGGCACGATCTTCTAGGTATAGCGGCGGGGTCAACACTGTTACGCTTTATTCTTTCGCCTTTTACTAAAGAATACCGAGCGTTGACTCCGCATAGCCGCATTCTCTATTTTTGGGTCCCTAACCGGAACCTCCCAAGCAATCAAACGCACCAACATGGTCTTGCAAACTTAGGTTGGACAGTGTTGGACCATACAGGCTGCGAGTGTCTTCTGGACATCTAGCTAGCTGTCCAGAAGACACTCGCAGCCTGTATGGTTCAACAATAACGCATTTCTCGAGTGTGAGATTAGATGATTACCCAGCGGACATCTAGCTAGATGTCCAGAAGACACTCGCAGCCTGTATGGTTCAACATACAGCTCCAGTGGGCAGCTGTCCCACCACCCCACTACCGGTACATGGAGCTAAGATTCCCTCTATCCAAGTCCGAGTAAATCCTTGGCAAATGTGGCCACCTTTGAACTGTATCATCAAACCGATTGAGTTGCTTTAGCGCTGCTTATTTGTGTGCTAGATTGTACCATGTATTTATGTTGTAACAATCCAGGGGTAGCTCAATAGGGACTTGCCCAACCTTGTAAACAGGATTACAGAATGAGCTGAGATGAAAATAACTGATTACAACTGATTACATGATAATGTCTACTCGACACCACGAGGGTGTATGAGACTCTGTGCTTAGACAAAAAGAAAAAGCATCCGCAAAGCAAGAAAACCATTACATCAGGGGTGTGTCGAGGACAAACAAACCATACTCCCAACCACCGTTTTGGTGGCGTAGGTATGAAAACCCCAGAGCAGGACCCAGATATCAACCACAAACAGTGGCGGAGGTAAGAAGCTAAAACACGAGAAGTCACAAACTGATGAACTGAACACCAAATAATACTTTTACCGACGGAGGCCCCGAGTTCGTGTTGCAGTGATAATTTAATTTTACGACTATATTTTGTGCTAGATTGGGCCTGACACCCTCTTGAGTTTTTGTGATCACGCCACGTAGGCCTGTCATTCACTCGTCCTCAATGTCAACTCAGATCACAACCTGATGATCGATGAAGGTGAGGCAATACGAATATTTTCTACATCCTTATTCCCTGTTTCCTTGCAAACTCCTGGAGGCTGGAGTCGCACTCCACCTACTTTAATTTATGAATTGGCTTGAATGAACTGGTGCAGATTTTTCAGCCATCTCTGGGATGCTCACCGTCTTCCATCTTTCTTTCACTTTCTGAACGCTCTTCAGCTGCCATCAACCTTTACCTGTTGTTACATAGCATCGCCATATACAAATATTTCTTCATTTCCCTTCTTTGCAAACGCCTGGAGGCTGAGTCGGCTCCTCCCACTTCAATTTCTGAACGCTCACCTATAGCCACTAATATATGACATCGTCGTAGACAGGCCAGCATACGCAGTGCTGTACACCCATCCCAGCATACCAATTCTGCGGAGTGCGCATTGCGCAGAGGTGACAGCAGCCTCGACTTTCGCGCACATCGCTCCTCACTCCTCAGTGACCGCTCGAATTGAAGCCTGAGTCAGCAAGAAGTCGGGAGCATGCATACAACGCATTTTGGCCTCGATCCTGTCAGCACCGTCATGACATGACTAGCTGCTACTTCACACGCACACTGAAAACAGATATCAAGACCAGCCCCGGTATTAGCATTTTTTCTTTTGGAATGTTCGACTGATATCAGCTGGTACCGACAAATCGGGCAATAACGGTGCGTGCCTTCATTTTGCAATCAACCCACGCGCATGCTGCCTTCTAATATTTCCCTTAACTGCGCAACCTGTCCTACAAAGGAAAAACCTACATTTGCTCTACGTTTCCAGAACTTTAAGTAAGTTCAGACAGAATTAGATAACAGCATTATTTGCGACGATTCT
This sequence comes from Chlamydomonas sp. ICE-L, assembly GCA_013435795.1. Taxonomy (NCBI): domain Eukaryota; kingdom Viridiplantae; phylum Chlorophyta; class Chlorophyceae; order Chlamydomonadales; family Chlamydomonadaceae; genus Chlamydomonas; species Chlamydomonas sp. ICE-L. Next base: position 60,416,090 of record JACBWV010000610.1, read on the forward strand.
TTCCTCTCTTGATTTGACCCATCCTTCCATGAATCCAAGGCAAAATCTGCCTCACTACCGCAATTCACTCAGGCCATTCTTAGATAAAGGTGGGCTGTCACTGAGTGCGACCCTGCCCAGGGCTTGGTATTCAACCATTGAAGTGCTGATTGCGATTTACCTCTAGAATCAAGCTTGTAATACACGCGAATACTTCAGACCCAAATCCTTAAAATCCCACGCACTCGATCAAGGTCTAATGTCTTTCCAAATTTTCTACGGCCTTATTGCTAGCCCTGGTGGTGTCTTCAATTCTGGTCACAAATATTTAGGTCAGGTCAGAGGCTTGATCATCACCTTGGCAAATAAACTGCCTGATTAGTGGACATTTTGCATCACTTTCTTGCTTTCTGGCTTCTTTGCACCTTTGCTTTATTGCTTGTGCCCTGTGATTTTGAGAATGGTTGGAAGACCCCCCGGAAGTGATAGAGAGGGGCTTGCCTTGGGCCAAATATGGCCTGCCTATGACAATGGAATGCATACTACCCACGTTTACTGTGTCTCCAGACGGTGAATAGCCTGGAGGCTGGTAGACCATGCAATCAAACTCTCTCTCTCTCTCTCTCTCTCTCTCTCTCTCTCTCTCTCTCTCTCTCTCTCTCTCTCTCTCTCTCTCTCACACACACACACACACACACACTCAGATCGGTGGCTCGCTTGATCGTGACAGTCATTCAGGAGTAGTAGGAGTCAACTGAGTCTGTTGGCTTTGATTCCTAATGATCACATACCTCACTCCTCACACCTCACACATCACACCTTACACCTCACACCCCATACCCCACACCCCACACCCCACAGCTCTCACCTCTCACCTCACACATCACACCTCACACCCCACACCCCACACCTACCACCTACCACCGACCACCTCTCACTTCCCACCTACCACCTACCACCTCCCACCTCCCACCTCCCACTTCCCACTTCCCACCTCACGCCTCACGCCTCACGCCTCACGCCTCACGCCTCACGCCACCCACCTCTCGCCTCACGCCTCACACCTCACATCTCACGCCTCACACCTCACATCTCACGCCTCACACGTCACCTCACCTACCTCACATCAGATATCTATTCAGGACAACTACCCAGCATTGTTCATCCATTTATACCATGGGCAAGATATTTTCTTGGTTGTGGGGAAGCCAACTCTTTTACTACTAATCAAGTAACTCTATATAGGACAACCGCCCAGCATTGCTCATCCATTTATACCATGGGCAAGCCATTCTCTTGGTTGTGGGGAAGCCAACTGTTTTCCTAATGATCCCATACCTCTAAATAGGACAACCACCCAGCATTGCTCATCCACTTATGCTATGGGCAACAGGGTAATTCAAAGCGCGCGCTTTTGCGCTTGTGAGCGCTGACTTTTTGAACCCCTCTGCGCTTTAAGTGCAGTTTTTTGCAACCCCTTGTGGGCGCTGCAAGCAACTTTTGCGCTTTTTGCACTACAAAGCGCAGCATTTTTGTTTTCAAGCGCGCTAAAGCGCTGGCCAATTTGGCCATTTGAAGTACCCTGATGGGCAAGCCATTCTCTTGGTTGTGAGGAAGCCAACTGTTTTACTAATGATCCCATATCTCTAAATAGGACAACCACCCAGCATTGCTCATCCATTAATGCTATGGGCAAGCCATTCTCTTGGTTGTGGGGAAGCCAACTGTTTTACTAATAATCACACACCTCTAAATAGGATATCTGCTCAACATAGCTACCCCATTGATGCTATGGGCAAGCCATTCTCTTGGTTGTGGGGAAGCCAACTGTTTTACTAATAATCACACACCTCCATATAGGACAACCGCTCAGCATTGCTCGTCTATTGAGGCCATGGAAAAGACATTCTCTTGGCTGTGGGGAACCCCCCTTCTAGCCGACTACATTGTGGAAGTCGTCGAGGAGCCTAGGCGACAGGGTGATCCTAATTTGACGAGGAATCATTCACCACGGTCACACAGGCTCAAGTGTCATGGCTTGGTGCTGTGCCAGGTATGTTTGTATGTATGTCACACAGGCTCAAGTGTCATGGCTTGGTGCTGTGCCAGGTATGTTTCTATGTACGTCACACAGGCTCAAGTGTCATGGCTTGGTGCTGTGCCAGGTATGTTTGTATGTGTGTCACACAGGCTCAAGTGTCATGGCTTGATGCTGTGCCAGGTATGTTTCTATGTATGTATGCATGTTACTGTTACACTGCATTTTGCATTGAATGGCAATAGGGTGGTACTAATCTGATGTGGAATCATTCACCACGATCACACAGGCTCAAGTTTCATGGCTTGGTCCTGTGCCAGGTATGTTTGTATGTATGTATGCATGCTACTGTTACGCTGCAGTTTGCATTGAATGGCAATAGGGTGGTACTCATCTGATGTGGAATCATTCACCACGATCACACAGGCTCAAGTTTCATGGCTTGGTCCTGTGCCAGGTATGTTTGTATGTATGTATGCATGTTACTGTTATGCTGCATTTGGCTTTGAATGGCAATATGGTGGTACTAATCTGATGTGGAATCGTGCACCACGTTCACACAGGCGCACGTGTCATGGCTTGGTCCTGTGCCAGGTATGTTACAGTTACGCTGCATTTTGCATCGAATGACAATAGGGTGATACTAATCTGGTGTGGTATCATTCACCACGTTCACACAGGCTCACGTGTCATGGCTTAGTCCTGTGCCAGGTATGTTTGTATGTTTGTATGTATGTATGCATGTTACTGTTACGATGCATTTTGTTTAGAATGACAACAGGGAGATACTAATATGGTGTGGAATCATTCACCACGTTCACACATGCTCAAGTGTCACGGCTTGGTGCTGTTCCAGGTATGTCTGAATGTATGCGTGTCCTCTGTTGTGTGCTGATGAAATGACACACACACACACACACACACTCACACACACACACACACACACACACACACACACACACAAACACACACACACACACACACACACACACACACACACACACACACACACACACACACACACACACAACAGCTAGCACAAAGAATAAACAGTTGCTCGGCCCCATTCGACCTCCCTGAGTATGTTTGCATGTTACAGCTCCAAAACCACTTAACCAAACAGTTAAGCTCCCACAGCCTGCATGTCAGCTGATTGAGGGAGGAACAAGTGTGAATCACAGTTTCTCTTTCCTGCTACGAGCAGCAGCTTCTAAGCAGCTCCCACAGCCTGCATGTCAGCTGATCGAGGGAGGAACAAGTGTGAATCACAGTTTCTCTTTCCTGCTCCGAGCAGCAGCTTCTAGGCAGCTCCCACAGCCTGCATGTCAGCTGATCGAGGGAGGAACAAGTGTGAATCACAGTTTCTCTTTCCTGCTACGAGCAGCAGCTTCTAGGCAGCTCCCACAGCCTGCATGTCAGCTGATCGAGGGAGTAACAAGCATGAATCACAGTTTCTCTTTCCTGCTCCAAGCAGCAGCTTCTAGGCAGCTCCCACAGCCTGCATGTCAGCTGATCGAGGGAGGAACAAGTGTGAATCACAGTTTCTCTTTCCTGCTACGAGCAGCAGCTTCTAGGCAGCTTCCACAGCCTGCATGTCAGCTGATCGAGGGAGGAACAAGTGTGAATCACAGTTTCTCTTTCCTGCTCCGAGCAGCAGCTTCTAGGCAGCTCCCACAGCCTGCATGTCAGCTGATCGAGGGAGGAACAAGTGTGAATCACAGTTTCTCTTTCCTGCCCCGAGCAGCAGCTTCTAGGCAGCTCCCACAGACTGCATGTCAGCTGATCGAGGGAGGAACAAGTGTGAATCACAGTTTCTCTTTCCTGCTACGAGCAGCAGCTTCTAGGCAGCTCCCACAGCCTGCATGTCAGCTGATCGAGGGAGGAACAAGTGTGAATCACAGTTTGTCTTTCCTGCTACGAGCAGCAGCTTCTAGGCAGCTCCCACAGCCTGCATGTCAGCTGATCGAGGTAGAAACAAGTGTGAATCACAGTTTCTTTTTCCTGCTACGAGCAGCAGCTTCTAGGCAGCTCCCACAGCCTGCATGTCAGCTGATCGAGGGAGGAACAAGTGTGAATCACAGTTTCTCTTTCCTGCTCCGAGCAGCAGCTTCTAGGCAGCTCCCACAGCCTGCATGTCAGCTGATCGAGGGAGGAACAAGTGTGAATCACAGTTTCTCTTTCCTGCTCCGAGCAGCAGCTTCTAGGCAGCTCCCACAGACTGCATGTCAGCTGATCGAGGGAGGAACAAGTGTGAATCACAGTTTCTCTTTCCTGCTACGAGCAGCAGCTTCTAGGCAGCTCCCACAGCCTGCATGTCAGCTGATTGAGGGAGGAACAAGTGTGAATCACAGTTTCTCTTTCCTGCTCCGGGCAGCAGCTTCTAGGCAGCTCCCACAGCCTGCATGTCAGCTGATTGAGGGAGGAACAAGTGTGAATCACAGTTTCTCTTTCCTGCTACGAGCAGCAGCTTCTAGGCAGCTCCCACAGCCTGCTTGTCAGCTGATCGAGGGAGGAACAAGTGTGCATCACAGTTTCTCTTCCTGCTACGAGCAGCAGCTTCTAGGCAGCTCCCACAGCCTGCATGTCAGCTGATCGAGGAGGAACAAGTGTGAATCACAGTTTCTCTTTCCTGCTACGAGCAGCAGCTTCTAGGCAGCTCCCACAGCCTGCATGTCAGCTGATCGAGGGAGGAACAAGTGTGCATCACAGTTTCTCTTTCCTGCTACGAGCAGCAGCTTCTAGGCAGCTCCCACAGCCTGCATGTCAGCTGATCGAGGGAGGAACAAGTGTGAATCACAGTTTCTCTTTCCTGCTCCGAGCAGCAGCTTCTAGGCAGCTCCCACAGCCTGCATGTTAGCTGATCGAGGGAGGAACAAGTGTGAATCACAGTTTCTCTTTCCTGCTACGAGCAGCAGCTTCTAGGCAGCTCCCACAGCCTGCATGTCAGCTGATCGAGGGAGGAACAAGTGTGAATCACAGTTTCTCTTCCTGCTACGAGCAGCAGCTTCTAGGCAGCTCCCACAGCCTGCATGTCAGCTGATCGAGGGAGGAACAAGTGTGCATCACAGTTTCTCTTTCCTGCTACGAGCAGCAGCTTCTAGGCAGCTCCCACAGCCTGCATGTCAGCTGATCGAGGGAGGAACAAGTGTGAATCACAGTTTCTCTTTCCTGCTCCGAGCAGCAGCTTCTAGGCAGCTCCCACAGCCTGCATGTTAGCTGATCGAGGGAGGAACAAGTGTGAATCACAGTTTCTCTTTCCTGCTACAAGCAGCAGCTTCTAGGCAGCTCCCACAGCCTGCATGTCAGCTGATCGAGGGAGGAACAAGTGTGGAATCACAGTTTCTCTTTCCTGCTACGAGCAGCAGCTTCTAGGCAGCTCCCACAGCCTGCATGTCAGCTGATCGAGGAGGAACAAGCGTGAATCACACTTTCTCTTTCCTGCGCCAGAGCAGCAGCTTCTAGGCAGCTCCCACAGCCTGCATGTGACTGATCGAGGGAGGAACAAGTGTGAATCACAGTTTCTCTTTCCTGCTACGAGCAGCAGCTTCTAAGGCAGCTCCCACAGCCGCATGTCAGCTGATCGAGGGAGGAACAAGTGTGAATCACAGTTTCTCTTTCCAGCCTCCGAGCAGCGCTTCTAGCAGCTCCCACAGACTGCATGTCAGCTGGTCGAGGGAGGAACAAGTGTGAATCACAGTTTCTCTTTCCTGCTCCGAGCAGCACTTCTAGGCAGCTCCCACAGCCTGCATGTCAGCTGATCGAGGGAGGAACAGTGTGAATCACAGTTTCTCTTTCTTCCTGCTACGAGCAGCAGCTTCTAGGCAGCTCCCACAGCCTGCATGTCAGCTGATCGAGGGAGGAACAAGTGTGAATCACAGTTTCTCTTTCCTGCTACGAGCAGCAGCTTCTAGGCAGCTCCCACAGCCTGCATGTCAGCTGATCGAGGGGAGGAACAGTGTGGAATCAACAGGTTCTCTTTTCCTGCTACGAGCAGCAGCTTCTAGGCAGCTCCCACAGCCTGCATGTCCAGCTGATCGAGGGAGGGAACAAGTGTGAATCACAGTTTCTCTTTCCTGCTACGAGCAGCAGCTTCTAGGCAGCTCCCACACCTGCATGTCAGCTGATCGAGGGAGGAACAAGTGTGCATCACAGTTTCTCTTTCCTGCTACGAGGCAGCAGCTTCTAGGCAGCTCCACAGCCTGCATGTCAGCTGATCGAGGGAGGAACAAGTGTGAATCACAGTTTCTCTTTCCTGCTACGATCAGCAGCTTCTAGGCAGCTCCCACAGCCTGCATGTCAGCTGATCGAGGGAGGAACAAGTGGAATCACAGTTCTCTTTCCTGCTCCGAGCAGCAGCTTCTAGGCAGCTCCCACAGCCTGCATGTCACTGATCGAGGGAGGAACAAGTGTGAATCACAGTTTCTCTTTCCTGCTACGAGCAGCAGCTTCTAGGCAGCTCCCACAGCCTGCATGTCGCTGATCGAGGGAGGAACAAGTGTGAATCACAGTTCTCTTTCCTGCTCCGAGCAGCAGCTTCTAGGCAGCTCCCACAGCCTGCATGTCAGCTGATCGAGGGAGGAACAAGTGTGAATCACAGTTTCTCTTTCCTGGCTACGACAGCAGCTTCTAGGCAGCTCCCACAGCCTGCGTGTCAGCTGATCGAGGGAGGAACAAGTGTGAAATCACAGTTTCCTTTCCTGCTACGAGCAGCAGCTTCTAGGCAGCTCCCACAGCCTGCATGTCAGCTTGATCGAGGGAGGAACAAGTGTGAATCACAGTTTCTCTTTCCTGCTACGAGCAGCAGCTTCTAGGCAGCTCCCACAGCCTGCATGTCAGCTGATCGAGGGAGGAACAAGTGTGAATCACAGTTTCTCTTTCCTGCTACGAGCAGCAGCTTCTAGGCAGCTCCCACAGCCTGCATGTCAGCTGATCGAGGGAGGAACAAGTGTGAATCACAGTTTCTCTTTCCTGCTACGAGCAGCAGCTTCTAGGCAGCTCCCACAGCCTGCATGTCAGCTGATCGAGGGAGGAACAAGTGTGAATCACAGTTTCTCTTCTTTCCTGCTACGAGCAGCAGCTTCTAGGCAGCTCCCACAGCCTGCATGTCAGCTGATCGAGGGAGGAACAAGCGTGAATCACAGTTTCTCTTTCCTGCTACGAGCAGCAGCTTCTAGGCAGCTCCACAGCCTGCAATGTCAGCTGATCGAGGGAGGAACAAGTGTGAATCACAGTTTCTCTTTCCTGCTACGAGCAGCAGCTTCTAGCATCTCCCCACAGCCGCTGTCAGCTGATGAGGAGACAAGTGTGAATCACAGTTTCTCTTTCCTGCTACGAGACAGCTTCAGCAGCTCCCACAGCCTGCCATTCATCGATCGAGGGAGGAACAATTGTGGAATCACAGTTTTCTTCTCTTTCCCTGCTCCGAGCACAGATTCTAAGCAGCTCCCACAGCCTGCATGTCAGCTGATCAGGGAGAACACGTGAATCACAGTTTCTCTTTCCTGCTACGACATGCACTTCTAGGCAGCGCCCACAGCCTCATGTCATCTGATCGAGTGAGGAACAATGTGAATCACGTTTCTCATTTCCTGCTACTAGCCTGCAGCTTCTAGGCAGCTCCCACAGCCTGCATGTCAGCTGATCGAGGGAGGAACAAGTGGGTGAATCCGCAGTTTTCTCTTGCCTGCTACGAGCAAGCAGCTTCTATGTCAGCTCCCACGCCTGCATGTCAGTGATCGAGAGGAACAGTGTGACACAGTTTTCAGCAGCTTCTAGGACAGCTCCCACAGCTGCATGTCAGCTGATCGAGGGAGGACAAGTGCAGCGAGGAAGAGCGTAGCCCAAAAAATAAATAGTCACTCGGCTTCATTCAAACTGATTGAGTATGTTTGCATGCAGAGATTGCTGAACCATAACAGCACTCCATAGACGCCCCACACACCTCACCCCACCTAGGGTGGGGTAGGCAGGCAATCAATCTCCTCCAGCAAAATCGCACGCAGGCGCTGGATGGGAGGGCGGTTACAGCTCCTCCATAGTAACTGTGACTGCTCGGTGGGCCTCGAGTCGAGATCAAACGTAGCTCAGACCCTCAGCTTTGAACAGGTTCACTGCACCCAGAACCGCTTAGTGAACGGAACACAGAAGGACATATAGATGGTGATGGCAATGGTGGATATGTAGATGGCCATGGTGGTGGTGATCCCAGATCCACCTCACCCCACCCCACCCCACCCCATTTTTTGATATGCTGATGCCTCCCTTGATTTTGAAATCATCCCATCTCACACCTTCATCGAGGAGGCTGATATGACAGAGCCATACCAGCATTCCACCCCCTCCCCTCCCCTCCCCTCCCCTCCCCTCCCCTCCCCTCCCCTCCCCTCCCCTCCCCTCCCCTCCCCTCCCCAGCCCAGCCCAGCCCAGCCCAGCCCAGCCCACCAACACCACCCACACCTACCCAAAACACCACACCCCCCCCCCACCCCTTGGTGTTGCAGTCCTCCCACCGTCCTCTGCACCCTCATCAAGGAAGCTGAGGTGACAGAGCCATACCAGCACCCCACCCCCACCCCACCCCACCCCACCACCTCCACCCCCACCCCCTTGATGTTGCAGTCCTCCCACCTCCTATGCATGCTCATCGAGGAGGCTGAGAGGACAGATCCATACCTGCAGTCCACTCCACCCCACCCCCTTGATGTTGTAGTCCTCCCACCTCCTTGGCACGCTCATCGATTAAGTTGAGATGAATGAGCCATACCAGCAGTCCACCCCACCCCACCCGCCAACACCACCACCCCCACCCTCTTGATGTTGTAGTCCTCCCACCTCCTTGGCACGCTCATCGATTAAGCTGAGATGAATGAGCCATACCAGCAGTCCACCCCACCCCACCCCGCCAACACCACCACCAACAACACCACCCCACCCCCTTGATATTGCAGTTCCCCCACCTCCTTCGCATGCTCATTGAGGAGGCTGAGATGAATGAGCCATACCAGTAGTCCACCCCACCCCAACCCGCCACCACCACCACCCCCACCCTCTTGATGTTGCAGTCCTCCCACCTCCTTCTCACGCTTGTCGAGGAAGCTGAGATGAATGAGCCATACCAGCAGTCCACCCCACCCCACCCCGCCACCACCCCCACCCCCTTGATGTTGCAGTCCTCCCACCTCCTTCGCATGCTCATTGAGGAAGCTGAGATGAATTAGCCATACCAATCCTTGGATCCTCTAGACATCGGGGAAGATGAAAGCAGCAGTACTGCAGGCATCAGCGGTGCACCCAACCCTCAGAGCCCCAGCAGCACTACAGGCATCAGCGCTGCACCTAACCCTCGGAGTCCCAGCAGCAACCCCCAAGACGAGCCCTCCAATGCTGGGGGTTCTCAGATAACGTGCAATGCTCCAAAATCGCTCTTCAGAGGCAGCAGCTGCCGATACCTACGTCTGGATGTGAAACATGGGAAGCTCAATGCAGCTCTGATGGTTCTAGAAGCTTTCTACGATGTCAGGTAAGTCAGACAGGTTATTATCCAAGGTAGACTGACTCAGCTTTGACCCCAACGTCAGAGCTGAGCTTGTTTACCTTTTGCTCCAGTCTGTCGGACTTGCAAACCTTGTCCTTATAAGCTCCTAACACCTACACCTGGATTTGAACCATGGTAAGCTCAATGCAGCCCTGATGGTGCTAGAAGCATTCTCAAATGTCAGGAAATACGTTTCTCAGATATTGCCCTTGCCTTTGCCTTCAAATAAGCTTCAAAGCAAATGCCTTATTAGAGCAAAGATAATAGGCAGGGCAGTCAAACCCCAAACATGGGAAACTCAATGCAGCCCTGATGGTGCTAGAAGCTTTCTACGATGTCAGGTAAGTCGGACAAGTTGAAAGCCAAGATAAACAGCCTCAGCTTGACTTGCAGACCTGCTTCTCAAAACAATGATACTTGCGTCTGGATGTGAGACTTGGGAAGCTCAAGTCAGCCCTGATGGTGCTAGAAGCATTCTACCAGCCAAGGTAACCAGTCTCAGCTTGACTTTCAGACCTGCTCCTTGTACGCTACCGGTACCTATGACTAGATATGGAACACGAGCAGCTCAATGCAGCCCTGGTGGTGCTAGAAGCATTCTACGATGTCAGGTAATATGTTCTTCATATATGTTATAGTATTCTTCTATCTTTTCCCCTAGGTCACAAAGGGCTAGGTTTTATCAGATGCGCCATTTCCTGGTTCCCCCCTTGTAAAAAACACATGAATTGCCTGTGCCTTTGCCTTTGCCTTTGCCCTTTGTCTTCGTCTTTGCCTTTCAGGTTTAAAATCAAATGTCTTTGCCTTTTAGGTTTAAAATCAATAGGTTTAAAATCAAATGCTTGATTATAGCTAAAATAATTGGCAGGACAGTCAACCCCCAAACGTGGGCAGATCATTCCAGCCCTGACGGTGTTTGAAGCATTCTACGATGTCAGGTAATATGTTTCTCAGATATATATGGAGGGAACGGCAATAAGATATCATATGATATCAGATGATGCCGGCAGTCTGACTAGGCTAACAGTAAAATTTATGTACAATATCATATGATTTCAGATGATGCCGGCAGTCTGACTAGGCTAAAAGTAAAATTTATATACAATATCATATGATATCAGATGATGCCAGCAGTCTGACTAGGCTAAAAGTAAGATTTATATACAATATCATATGATGCAATTTGTTGGATATCATATGATATCATATCATGTTCGCCTTTGGTCAACATCATATGATATGCCGGCACCTAGATATATGTAGGGGTCGGCAATATGATATTATATCATTACATTACATTACATTACATTACATTACATTACATTACATTACATTACATTACATTACATTACATTACATTACATTACATTACATTACATTACATTACATTACATTACATTACATTACATTACATTACATTACATTACATTACTTTACATTACATTACATTACATTACATTACATTACATTACATTACATTACATTACATTACATTACATTACATTACATTACATTACATTACATTACATTACATTACATTACATTACATTACATTACATTACATTACATTACATTACATTACATTACATTACATTACATTACATTACATGTTAAAGTCTACTTGACACCGCGAGGGTGTATGAGACTCTGTGCTTTAAACAAGAAGAAAAAGCACCCACAAAGCAAAAAACCCCATTACATCAGGGGTGTGTCGAGGACAAACAAACCAAACTCCCAACCACCGTTTTGGTGGCGTAGGTATTAAACCCCCTAGAGCAGGACCCAGATCTCAACCACTTACAGTGGCGGAGGTAAGAAGCTAACAAATGAGAAGTCACAAGAAGAAAAAAAGGGACAATAAATTACGGTGCCACTAAGCAGTCCAGGGCTTCCTGTCTTGCTCTTCTACAAGTAGAAAGATAGTCGGCTAGGTTGCTCCAAAAAGACTTAGTGCCATTTCCATTCATAAAGGTTCTGAATGTGGAATCGCAGAATTCCACATTCCATACGGTTAAGTCGGTATCCTCATGGACATGCCTATAAATATCTGTAAACAGCTTCTGGTAGCGAAGGCGAATATCATTATAAAAAGGGCACTCAAACATATGCATTTCATCCTCAGGTTTTTGAAACCCACACATTTGACAGTGTCTCATCATGTTTGCCTTTGGTCAACATCAGGGTAATTCAAAGCGCGCGCTTTTGAGCTTTTGAGCGCTGACTTTTTGACCCCCTCTGCGCTTTAAGCGCAGTTTTTTGCAACCCCTTGTGGGCGCTGCAAGCAATTTTTGCGCTTTTTGCACTACAAAGCGCAGTTTTTTTGTTTTCAAGTGCGCTAGAGCGCTGGCCAATTTGGCCATTTGAAGTACCCTGCATATGATATGCCAGTACCTATATATATGCCACACCCACGGAATACAATTGAAAATATGCCGCAGGCGTGAGATTGTTGGGGGGACCCTCCCGTTTGCATGCATGTGTACATACTGGAGAATTGCTACCATGTTGGGTTTATTTGACCCTCTGTGCCTGAGCTTGGACCACCGCGCGACAACACGGAGGGAATTTCTCTACCTCTTCAAAGGCGTCGGCGAATCTAAGATTTTTTTGGACCTGGCCAGGGCTCGAACCTCAGACGCAGGGATATTTTTTTCAAATCAAAAAGAGGAAATCTGATTCCTTTTTATTTCATTCCTCCCTATTTTCCTCCCAAACAGGACCCTTTTTCCGATTTGGGTCGATTTGGGTCATTTTTTGTCAATTTGAGTTATAAAAAACATTTTTATTTTTAGGTTTCTTATTCCGGCAATTTCGGCCAAAACGGGGTCTCGTATTCCGATCGGAATGTATTCCGGGAATAAATATCCCTGCTTAGCCCGTCTGATCGCGCGCGACACCCATGGAATTGCGCGCGACACCCACGGAAAAAATATCCCTGCTTAGCCCGTCTGATCGCGCGCGACACCCACGGAATAGCGCGCGACACCCACGGAAAAAATATCCCTGCTTAGCCCGTCTGATCGCGCGCGACACCCACGGAATAGTCTTCGGTGCTTAGCACTTGTGAGTCCACCCACTCAATGCCTTTCCTGTTTAGCCCTTCCTATCACGTTTGAGCAAGTTCCTTCAGCCTATTTGACCTACCCGTGTACTGCAACAACGTACACATGCCCTACCACCAGCAGGAGCATTGAGCTACCCCCCCTCATCCCCACCCCCACCCCAAACACCACCCATCTCATCCCCCCTCCACCCCAACCCCCCACCCACCCCCCCCCCACCACCATGCCACTGCTACACGCACGCCGCACGCACCCAACGACCCCACCCATACACACTACCACCATTCAGGAGCATGAGCACCCCAAGAGTGAACACAATTTTCACCTCAATCACCAATGGTAGTAATACCCCCCCCCCAACCCCCCAACCCCCACCCCCCCCTCCAACACCACAACACACCACCACAACCTATTCCCTCAATCACCCAACCCACCCACCACACCACGCACAAGCCCCCACACCCACCACCCACACCACACCACCCACCACCACACCCCACCACACCACCACCACCACTACCACACCAAGAGATTTCCTCAATGCCCACCCCACCCACCACACCCACCCCACCATCAGCAGCATAGCGCTAACCACAAGGACTTCTCGTGAACCAATTTTCCAACCATCCACAGCTCAAGGAAAGGACGCTGCCGTGATGGATGCTCAGCTGCATATGCTGGTGGACATGATCGTCATTGCTGACAAGTGGCAGGCAGATCAAGTGTTAAAGGTGAGTAGCTGCTGTATATATGTGGTTGTTGTTGTTGTTGTTGTTGTTGTTGTTGTTGTTGTTGTTGTTGTTGTTGTTGTTGTTGTTGTTGGTGGTGGTGGTGGTGGTGGTGGTGGTGGACATGATCGTCATTGTTGACAAGTGGCAGGCAGATCAAGTGTTGAAGATGAGTGGATGCTGCATGTGTTTGTGTTGTTTGTGTTGTTGGTGTTGTAGGTGTTGTTGGTGGACATGATCGTCGTTACAGACAAGTGGCAGGCAGATCAAGTGTTGGAGGTGAGTGGATGCTGCATGTGTATGTGTTGTTGGTGTTGGTGTTGGTGTTGTTGGTGTTGTTGGTGGTGGACATGATCGTCATTGCTGACAAGTGGCAGGCAGATCAAGTGTTGGAGGTGAGTGGATGCTGTAGGTATGTGGTGTTGGTGTTGGTGTTGTTGGTGTTGTTGGTGGTGGACATGATCGTCATTGTTGACAAGTGGCAGGCAGATCAAGTGTTGAAGGTGAGAGGATGCTGCATGTGGAAGTGATGGTGGTGGTGATGGTGGTGGTTATGGTGACGATGGTGGTGATGGTGGTGGTGGTGGTGGTGGTGGTGATGATGGTGGTGATGGTGATGATGATGATGATGATGACGACGACGACAACGACGACGACGACGACGATGACGATGATGATGATGATGATGATGATGATGATGATGATGATGATGGTGATGAGTCTCATAAAAGGTCTCCAAATCGTAGTCTTGGTTTCAAGTCTGATTACCGAAGTAAATAAATGATTACCAGTAAGTAATAATTTAATTTCATTTATCTTGTAGTTTTCACCCCAGGGCCTCCGCCGTATCGCTATGCTTTGCTCGGGACCAGATCCTGTAGGACTTCCCTTGTTAATAAATGATTAGGTCATAATTAAATTTAGTTGATCATGTAGTCATTTACCCAATACATACACTAATAAAAAATACATCTGACTCATTCTGACTAGTACAAAGTAAGACTGACGAATACAAACTAACTACTACCTGGCACTAATACAAACTATCTACTAACTGGCACTACTAACTAACTACTAACTGGCACGAATACAAACTAACTACTAACTGGCACTAATCAATTCATCTTCCTTCTCTTCTTCCGACATGTACTGGTGAAGAGGACTGTGTCTGCCCTGTACAGCGGCAGGAGGAACTGGCCGCGGTAGCGTGTCGCCAATACTGACAAATACCAACTTATACCAATACGGATACCCGACTAATACTGACTGATACTTAATACTGGCATGTATCAATTCATTTTCCTTACTGCGTCATGTACTGGTGAAGAGGGCTGTGTCTGCCCTGTACAGCGGCAGGAGGAACTGGCCGCGGTAGCGTGTCGCCAATACTGACAAATACTAACTTATACTACGGATACCCGACTAATACTGACAGATACTAAATACTGGCATGTATCAATTCAATTTCCTTACTGCGTCATGTACTGGTGAAGAGGGCTGTGTCTGCCCTGTACAGCGGCAGGAGGAACTGGTCGTGGTAGCGTGTCGCCAATACTGACAAATACTAACTTATACTACGGATACCCGACTAATACTGACAGATACTAAATACTGGCATGTATCAATTCATTTTACTTACTGCGTCATGTACTGGTGAAGAGGGCTGTGTCTGCCCTGTACAGCGGCAGGAGGAACTGGTCGTGGTAGCATGTCGCCAATACTGACAAGTACTAACTTATACTGATACGGATACCCGACTAATACTGACTGATACTAAATACTGACACACATCATTACGTCATGTACTGGTGAACAGGGCTGCTTCAGTGCTTCTGCCCTGTAGAGTGGCAGGAGGAACTGGTCGTGGCAACATGTTGCCAATACTGACTAATACTGTATGATATTAACTTATATGAATACTGATACTGATACCGATTAATACTGACTAATACTGACTAATACTAATGGGTATGAATACTCATACGGATAACCGACTTATACTCACTTATACCACTATCATTTATACTACATACCGACTTCAACTAAATACTGACACAAATCATTTCATCTTCCTCCTTCCGTCATGTACTGGTGAAGAGGACTGTGTCTGCCCTGTACAGCGGCAGGAGGAACTGGCCGTGGTAGCATGTCGCCAATACTGACAAGTACTAACTTATACAACTACAGATACCCGACTAATACTGACTGATACTAAAGACTGGCATGTATCAATTCATTTTCCTTACTGCGTCATGCACTGGTGAAGAGGGCTGCGTCTGCCCTGTACAGCGGCAGGAGGAACTGGTCTTGGCAACATGTCGCCGCTGTTCTGGAGCTCCCAAGTCACGCCCTTGAGGTAGGCTGCCTGTAAATAGATAAAGAAAAAATAGATACTATACCAGAATACCGTTGCCCCCTTAAAGGCTGGGTTGAGCGGCCCCACCTCACATATCGCCCGGTTGTTTTGTGGACCGCTCCCCAAGTCACGCCCTTCAGGTAGGCTGCCTGTAAAAACAAATTGAGTAGATGTTACGCCCTTCAGGTAGGCTGCCGGTAAATAGATACATACATATATACATGAATACATGTTACGCCCTTCAGGTAGGCTGCCGGTAAATAGATACATACATATATAAAGAATTAAACGATCACCGCCCTTCAGGTAGGCTGCCGGTAAATAGATACATACATATATAAATGAATACATGTTACGCCCTTCAGGTAGGCTGCCGGTAAATAGATACATACATATATAAATGAATACATGTTACGCCCTTCAGGTAGGCTGCGGTACTAAAGAGAGACCATACAATATAAATGAACACATGTCCGCCCTTCCAGGTTAGGAATGCCACGTGTAAATAGATGGGTACTGTAAAAACTAGAAGAACCACACATAGAAAATATATGATAAAAATTGTTGATTGCCCTTCTACAAAAACCATACACGAGCCGTGGCGGGCTCTACGGGGAAGGGCTCAGCCTAACATACACTCGCAGCTGTTGTGGATGCCTCCCCACCCGGTCCACCACCCCTTCAGGCTCGGCTGCCTGTACACATAAATCACAACATATCCTTTAAACCACTTCGTCCAACAGCCTCACTTTAAAACACAAAAGGCGCTGGGCGTCTGGGCGGCGGATCGCCTAAAGAACTCTACCGCTACTTCGCCTGCTTCTGGAGCCTTCCCTAAGTCCCGCCCCCCTTAAAGGAAGAATGAAGATGAGTCAAAAACAAAACATGAAATACAACCTAGACAGCTTAACAACATAAGAGGGTAGGCTGCACCGGTACCGACTAACAATGAGCACAGTAATATAAACAATTCCTCGACTATACTGCGTACCCGCCATCCTATAACCAAGCGCATTACGGGCTTGGCCGGCGGCTCCGCTCTACACTATCGACGCTCCCGTCGTGGACACGCTCCCCCAAGTTCCGCCCATTCACACGCGAGGCTACCTGTTCACAATAAATAAACAAACATGCAACATTTTACCACCCCCTCACTACTGTCGCGCCACTCTTAAAACACAGGCCTGTGGGGTTTTGAGTGGCCGCACTCACATTCGCCGCTGTTTGCTGGAACGCTCCCCCAGTCACACGACCCCTCCTCCACTGTAGGCCTGCCTGTAAATGTCGATACAAGAAGTCAATATCAGTTATATAACTAAATACATGTTGCCAGCATCTTACAAGGCAGGATCGAGGGTTTGTAAGGTTAATGTGGCGGCCGTCGACTCACGTATCGCCGCGTTAGCTTGGGGTCCTGACGCTCACCAAGACACGCCCTTACAGGTAGGGCGCCTGTAACAAATTGACTGTGAGCGTGATTGAAAACAATATTGAGCTAGATGTACACCTTCCGGTAGGCCTGCTATATAGGAGTCATGAATACCTACCACACACATAATACAATTGCCACCTTTTCAACGTAACATCTTACAGACGCTTCATAACAAACACGGCACCATGAATTGCCGTGTTGGGGGCTCGTCTCGACATGCGCCCGCTTCGTTGTAGTAGAGCTCCTCACGCTCATCTACCATTCAAAATCGATGGCCTGCCTGTTTTAAAAGCAACAGCTAAATCTTCCCTCTTGCTGGCACCCTTTGATGCTGACGGAAAGGCACTCTGGCTTCCGTGAATCGTGTTTACATGTATATACTTAAAATGATTTCCTGCTCTTAGACCTCGAAGCGCCCTTCTTGCATAGTACAAATTTTTTCGCCTAAGGGTCGCGTGTGGGTCGTGGGGGGAAATTTGGGGCGCTCGCTCTTATATCGCACGGCTTGTCGTGGAGTCCCGACAAGGTCCGCCCTTCAGGATGCGATATATTTGAGCCTACGGACGCCATTTGTCGGGGTTTGCGAAGGGAAAATAGATTAAAGCACTCCTTAACTAATATATGCTGAATCTAACCCGCTATTATAGATGTGCACTTGTAGCATAGCACGCCACTCACCGACACAATGACCCCGCCCTCCCGCACTCTGGCACCGCACATTCCGCGTCCAGCTGTCATCTTTGTTGCCAACCTTGCATTCTAATCGTCCCTCTCCCCTGGTCCCGCACCACTGCTTCGTCCCTATATTCCCACTCTCCCCACTCCCACTCCAATTCCCCCACTCCCACTCCCCTTCAACTCACCGCTAACTCATCCCAAGTCCCACCGTTCGACCAACTCCCATCCCACTTCCCACTCCCACTGACAACATACCCAAAAGCCTCCCGTGCTACCGATTAGCACGTCCCCTCACCCCCTGCCCTACTACCGGACGCGACTCCCCTAGTCGCACTCCAACCCACTCCCACTCGCCCACATCACCACTCCGCCACTCACCAATCCCACTCCACTCCCACTCCAATCAAACTACACTCCCACTCCACTACAACCCCATCCCACTCCCACTCCCACTCCCACTCCCACTCCATGAAAGTCTATTACGTTTGCACGAACCAAGAATTTGTACACAGGCCCACTGGACCCACTCACCCCTCCCCGACTCACACAACGTGTTCGGATTCCCACTCGATCTCCCAACTCCATTGCCCAACTGCCTACTCCCACCCCCACCGTTCCCCAGCGCTCCCAACTCCCCCCCCCACTCCCAACTGTGTCCCACCCGTACATGTTCACCACCCCACTCCCCTCCCAATCCAACTCCCACTCCCACTCCCACTTCCCACTCCCACTCCATCGCAAACCGTCCCCACTCCCGCCCACTCCCACTCCCACTCCCAATCCTCCCACTCCCACTCCACTCCCACTCCCACTCCCACTCCCATCCCACTCCCGCCTCCGCAACACCAATTCCTCTTAACTCCCACTCCACTCCCATACTCCACCAAGTCAACACTGTGACCCACTCCCATCCCACTTATCACAACTCCCGTCGCCCACTCGGCCACTCCTCACCCCACTCACCAATTAACATCCCCAGCCACCTCCCACTCTACTCCCACTCCCACTCCCACTCCACCCCACTCCCACTCCCACTTCCCACCCCACTTCGGAATTTGCTTCATTGCTTCATGTCTCATTGACTTGTCATCAGCTTCATTGTTTCTCCGCTTCACGCTTCATTGCTAAGCATGTGCTTCATGCTATCATTGCCGTCAATTGGCTTCATATGCATTCTGGCGTCATTAGCTTGTGTCATCTGCCTTCCAATCGCTTCATGTGGTTTCTTAGCTCAGGGTCAGAAACATCCGATGCGTCTACTGGCTGCTGCCAGAGATTTTCTGTGGAATAAGTTCCACGATTTTGAGACTGCTTGGAGAGACCAGGTAGATCTTTGTGGAATTCTGGTCGACCTCCACTGTCCCATATTCACTTGATCATCATTATCATCCCTGTCGCAGGTTAAGGTTTGAGGTTGGGGGTTTGAGGTTGGGGGTTGGAATTCTGGTTGGAATTCTGGTCGACCTCCACCGTCCCATATTCACTTGATCATCAATATCATCCGAGTAACAGATAAAGGTTGGAGGTTGTGGGGTTGAGGTTGTGGGTTGGAATTCTGGTTGGAATTCTTTGGGGGTTGGAATTATGTTCGACCTCCACCTTCCCATATTCACTTGAGCATCATTATTATCCCAGTGACGGATAAAGGTTTGATATTAGGGGGTGGAGGTTTGGGTTTGAGGTTTGGGGTTAGGGGTCTACGGGTAGGACGGTTGGGGTTGGGGTTGGGGGTTTTTGGGGGGGCGTTTGGGGGTGAAGGTGTAGTTGCGAGATTGCGCGGTTGGAGGTGATGGTTGGGAGGTTGGAGGGTGATCATCGGGGATCTATGTCGCATGCCTCTGCTTAAGGGAACTGGCAACATGTTATTAGTGTTTGAAAAACGTAAGTGACTCAAACACCTAATATATGTCCGTGGTTCTGTCACAATTTTCTTCCTCAAAGTAACACACGAGGCAGTGGGGGTCGCTAGTTCCTACGCTGGGATGGTTGGTCGGGGGGCTAGGTTGGGGGACCCTTTGGTGGTACTAACTACTCGTGGAACAAAGACCAACAAGCGGTCAAGGATTTATAAGGATCCGATTGCTATGCTTTCAGGAGGTCCCATCGAGCTGGACTTGCGACTGCGGATGGAGGTTTTTTTTATGACTGCTACGTGTCAGGGCATAAAGTGACTAAGTTCATCTTTCAACCCATGGCCCCTAAAAAGTGCTCCTTCAGTGAGGTGCCATACAGCTCTTCAGCTTTTACACACATGTTGAAGAGGCGCTTGGATTCTATGGGACAAGATGAGGGTGAGACCAGTCACAGTTTTCAGCGGGGACCTATGAAGCTTACATATGCTACCCGTGTCTTGGCTGGAGCGTCTCTACAGGGGATGTTAAGAGCCCTGAGATATTGCGGAGAAATTTGGATACCCGTATTGACAAGCAGTCCAGGAGGGTCAAGAGCAGGACTTGCTCCTGACCCTCCTGGACTGCTTGCCAATACGGGTATCCAAATTTCTCCGCAATACCTCAGGGCTCTTAACATGCCCCTGTAGAGACGCTCCAGCCAAACCATAGGTAGCATACGCATGCTGCATAGATCCCCGCTGAAAACTGTGACTGGTCTCACCCTCATCTTGTCCCATAGAATCCAAGCGCCTCTCCAACATGTGTGTAAAAGCTGAAGAGCTGTATGGCACCTGACTGAAGGAGCGCTTGTTTAGGGCCATGGGTCGAAAGTTGAACTCAGTCACTCCATGCCGTGACACGTAGCAGTCATACAAAAAAGCCTCCGTCCGTAGTCGCAAGTCCAGCTCGATGGGACCCCCGGAAGACATAGCAATCAGATCTTGATGAATCCTTGACCGCTTGTTGGTCTTCGTTCCACGAGCAGCTAGTACCACCAAAGGATCGGGCAACCTGGCCCCTGACACATATTCCCAAGGAAACACAGCATGGTGGTTACCATCATGCAAATCCAGCAGACCCAACTGCCCTCCATCATTTCCACGCATTCCATTATACCACAAATACAACATCATCACGGCATCCCACTCCACCATCAACCGCTAAATCTCACCAGTTCTAGCATGCCATTGGTCATTCAAATCACGGAGCAAGGCCAGCACTTTCTTCTCATCTAACAGAACAGCAGCATCCTCCTAGTAACCCGCAGCCCACATGCTTCTCGTATAACTAGGGGTCGGCGATTTACATAATATTAGTGAATAAATAATATGATGTAATATTAGTCGGACGAGCCGTCTCACCAGAATTTTGAATTTATTTGAAAAACTAAAATTATTGTGACACTGTAATAACATTAGTTAATGTTACTTTTTCAAACACTTGTATTAGTTTTCGTTCCCTCCTTATAACAAGCAACATAATGGCTCACCTCATAGCCAGGGTACTACTAAGCGCGCGCGGCAGCGCGGTGCCGCGCTGCCTTTTTGAGCCCCTCTGCGCGTTTCGCGCAGTTTTTTCAACCCCCTGTGGGCGCAGCGCGCAGTTTTTTGCGCTTTTTGCACTCTTAAGCGCTGTCCAATTTGACGTTTGTGCGCTTTAAGCGCTGTCCAATTTGGCAAGAAGTAGTACCCTTCTAATAGCTGTTGCAAGAGTTGCCTAGCCCAGTCGCAACGTCGTTCGGTCTTCGCCAATCTAGCGACCAGGGTACTACATTTTGTCAATTTGGTCTGTGCTTAAAGCACGCAAATGTCAAATTGGTCAGCGCTTTATTGTGTAAAAAGCGCAAAAACTGCGAGCTGTGCCCACAGGGAGTTGAAAAACTGAGCGAAGCAAAAAAACTGCGCGCAGTGGGGCTCAAAAAGCGTGCTCAAAATCGCGCTGCCGCGTGTGCTTTGTAGTACCCTGCTTGCGACTGCATCAAGCTAGACAGATGCCCCACCGCACAAGCAGCGGAACAAGGGCCGACTGCAAACGCTCCCCGGACCCCACGGAGGAAGCTCCATGTTCCCCGATGTAGTACTCCTCAAAGAAAACAAACACCTCCTCAGGCCTAGCAACCATCCGCATATTGGGGTAACCAAGAGGCAACAGCCACAACCACCACTGAAACTCCTCCCCAGTAGAGCGAGTCCGCTTAGCAGCACATCTCAGCGTCAATCGGAATGGTTTGAGGTTTGGGGTTGGATGTTGGGGTTTGGGGTTGAGAATGTAGGTGGGGTGGTGGAGTTGGGTTGGAGGTTGGGGGTTGGAGGTTGGAGGTTTGGGTTGGAGGTTAGGGGTTGGAGGTTGATGATAGGGGGTTTGGGGTTGGAGGTTGGAGGTTGGAGGATGGAGGTTGGAGGTTGCAGGTTGGAAGTTTGGGGGTGGAGAATGTAGGTCGGGGTTGGGGGTTGAGGGTTGGAGGTTGGAGGCTGAAGGTTGGAGGTTGGAGGTTGGGGGGTTGGAGATAGGGGGTTGGGGGTTGGAGGTTGGGGGTTGGAGGTTTGGGGGTGGAGAATGTAGGTTGGGGTTGGTTGTTGGTTGTTGGGGGATGGCTATTGGAGGTTAGAGGTTGAAGGTTGGAGGTTCGGGAGTGGAGAATGTAGGTTAGGGTTGGTTGTTGGTTGTTGGGGGTTGGCTATTGGAGGTTGGAGGTTGAAGGTTGGAGGTTTGGGAGTGGAGAATGTAGGTTAGGGTTGGTTGTTGGTTGTTGGGGGTTGGCTATTGGAGGTTGAAGGTTGGAGGTTTGAGGGAGGAGAATGTAGGTTGGGGTTGGTTGTTGGGGGTTGGCTGTTGGAAGTTGAAAGTTGGAGGTTTGGGGGTTGGGGGTTGGGGGTTGGAGATAGGGGGTTAGAGGTGGGGGCTGGGGTTGGAGATAGGGGGTTGGGTGTTGGGAGTTGGGCGTTGGGGGTTGGGGGATGGAGATAGGGGGTTGGAGAATGTAGGTTGGGGGGTGGAGGTTTGAGGGTGGAGGTTTGAGGTTTGAGGTTGGAGATTGCAGGTTTGGGGGTTGGGTTTGGGGGATGGTGGATGGGATTTGGGGGATGGGGTTTGGGGTTGGGGGCTTGGGGAAGTGGGGTTGGGAGTTTGGGGATGTGGGTTGGGGGCTGGAGGTTGGAGGTTGGAGATTGGAGGATGGGGTTTGGAGATTGCAGATCAAGGTTTGGGGTTTGGGGTGTTGGGGCTTGGGGCTTGGAGGTTGGAATTGGAGATTGGAGGTTGGGGGTGGAGGTGGAGGTGGGGTTGGAGGTTGGGGGTGGGGGTTGGAGGTTGGGTGGATTGGTTGGAGGTTGGGGTTGGAGGGTTGGGGTTGGAGGTTGTGGAGGTTGGGGGTTGGAGGTGGGCTCCCCGGGGTGGGGAGTGGTGGGACGGCTGGTTGGGGAGAGGCGGGAAGCGGGTCGGTTAGGGAGGTCGAGGCAGGAAGGCGGGGGATGGCAGGGGCGATAAGAGTGGAGAGGTGAGTGAGGATTCATAACGAGGCGGGAGGCAGGGAGGCCGGGAGGCAGGGAGAGGGAGCCTTCCGTGGAGAGGTGAGGAGTAAGTAATAGGGGGGCAGAGATGCAGGAAGGTGGATGGTGGAGAGGTGGGGAGATAGGGAGCAGGGAGGCAGGGCACGGATGGGAGGAAGGGGAGGCCGGGGGTTGGTGGGCGCGGCAGGGAAGCAGGTCGGGATCTCGGTGAGGACGTTGGAAGGTGGGGAGGTGCAGAGGGGTAGATGCCGTGGGAGTATAGGAGGCGGGGAGGCAGGGAGGCAGGGCAGGGAGGTGGATGATACCGGTGGGGAGCCGTAGGATGGCAGGGAGGCAGGGAGGGGGGCTAGAAAAGGTAGGTATGGGAAGCGGTGGGAAGGCAGTGACGCACAGTGAATTTTTCACCAGGACGGGAGGCGGTGTTGTGCGGGAAGGGGGAGGTGGGGTGAAGGGAGGCAGGAGGCTGGGGAGGGTGGAGAGGGAGGAGAGGTAGGAGATGGAGAGGTGGGTGAGGAGTAGGGAGGCGGGGGAGGCAAGGAGGATGAGAAGCGGGAGGGTGGGGGCAGTGGAGGCAGGGAGCAAGGAGGCTGAGAAGGCGGGGAGGTGGGGGGCAGGGAGGCAGGGAGGCAAGGAGGTGGTCTGTGGGGAGGTGGGAGGCAGGGAGGCAGGGAGGCAAGGAGGTGGTCTGTGGGGTGGTGGGAGGCAGGGAGGCAGGAAGGTTGTGTGGGGGGAAGTGGGAGGCAGGGAGGCAGGGAGGTTGTGTGTGAGGAGGTGGGAGGCGGAAAGGCAGGGTGGTGGGGAGGCGGAAAGGCAGGGAGGTAGATAGCTAGGGAGCTGAATAATGAGGGCTGCATGCACAGTAACACAATTACACAAGCTAGAATTGCATTGATGCCTTTCCTTGCCTCTTGCTCAAATCCAATAGAATCAACCTATTGTTTCCCTCTCCTGGATCTGGCTCAAGGTCTTACCAACGACCTTCGTAACGGTCATAACAGCCTAATTTAGGTTTTGAAGACCCACCTGAGGAGTGTGTTCTCTTGTGTTCACATTTTGTTTTTTGTTGTGAAAGGACTTTCACCCCAGGAGGTGGGTCTCCCGACACAAACCAGCGACACGGAGGATTCAGTTCGAATGGTGGTGCCCCTCCTACAATATGCAAAGTAGGCGCACTTAGGGCTGGTGAGAGATACCAACAATGGCAGTTTATTGTGGCCCCCCCCTTCAGGGGGGCGGGAGCCCCCAAGGTCACTCCGTTGTCCGTTTGTTGGTTTGTTTGTGCAATCAACTTGTGACCGAGACAAAGCCTGACACATCAGCCAACAGTCTCGTAACTAACTGGCTTCTGTCCGCTCGATGCCGTTGCCAACATTCTCCGCCAATTTTCCGCCCCAATTGCAACGCTGCTTGGGACTTGTTTTCAGCTGTTTGTTGTCTTCTCCTATCCTTTCAAAGTCACAGAATGCAACATGCTTATGTGTTCTGACTTCTACTTTTTGTTTGCAGTTATTACGTGGCTTCTTCATGGACCTGCCCCTTTGAATTCAAGTTCAAAAATTCAGATTCAAAATTGTGAGTCACACATTTGTTCTGCAGGTATTGCATGGCTTCTTTATGGACCTGCCCCTGTGAATTCAAGTTTAAAAACTCAAATTCAAATTCAGAGTCACACATTTGTTGTGCAGATATTGCGTGGCTTCTTCTTGGACCTGCCCCTCGAGAGTTGTGTGGTTGCCTTTAGAAGCAAGGTCTAGGTGAGGCCTACCGCTTATACTGTACCTACACTATTATTGTTGGTGGGTTACGTTGTGGTGGTGGTGGTGGTGGTGGGTCGGGTGGGGGGGGGCTTCACTCTATTCCGTTCAAAATCGACGAAGGCAGACATTTGTTTGGTTATGGCTTCCTTCATAGACCGCCAGCTGTGGCGTGTGGTGTGGTGCTGCAAGGGCAAGGTCTGAAGGTGACCAGGTGTTTGTTAAATTGAAATAGAGACAATGGACAGGCCACTCTTGACCCAAGAAAAGCCCATGTATTACATGTGTGTGTGTGTGTGGGGGGGGGTGGGTGACCGGGTTTTGTGTGGGGTTGGGGGAGGGGGTCTTTCACCTAGACCCATTCGATCACAGAATGCAGCATGTTCTTGCGTCATGGCTTCTCCTTGGTCCTGCCCCTTGGGATTGTGGTGTGGTTGCTGCAGAGGCAAGGTCTGAAGGTGAGGCCTATCCCTGGACTGTAACATACACGCATTGTGTGGTGGCGGCGGTTGTTGTGGCGGTGGGTGTGTGTTGGTGGGTGGTGGGGGGGGGTCTTCAACTGCCGGTTCAGAGTCACATAAATACATAATACAACATGTTTTGGGGTGAATACTTCATGAACCTTACCATTGAGAGATAGGTGTGGTTGCTGCAGAAGCATGGTCTGAAGGTGAGGCACTTCGTTACATTGTGATTTTGTATTACACACGATAACATCGTTATCTTTAAAAAAACGGCATAACGCGCTAGATTGGCCTTACGCTATGGATGATTTCGTGCCTCGTGTTGCCGGGTGCTGCCCTTTCTCCCCCCTTGGTTTCTTTCTCCCCCCCTACTCCTCCCTCCCTGGGGTGGGCCTGGGCCGCTTTGTTTTTGTGTGTGTGTTGGTGTGTGTGTGTGTTGTGTTTGTGTGTGTGTGCCGGGCGCCCTCCTCTTCAATGGTCTTCTTTTCTCCCCTCGAATCCTCGGTGCCCACCACGGCGTTGCTCAAGCTCTGATGGGCTGGGAATATGTGTGGGTGTGTGTGTGATAAGGTGCCGCGGCACTAATTGTAAATTGTGTGTCCTTCGTGGTACACACCTCCGCTGGGCCAAACAGCACCGTCAAGCGTAGCCTCACGCAAGTGTGAGATAGGGCATGGACGATTGGGTGTGTGTGTGTGGCGAAGGATATCGACACTCGTATAATAGTGTGCTTCTGTACGTTTCGTATAAACACAATCCTCTGATGCCAAACGCGAGAGAGCGCCTCAAGCTCAAAAGTGGACATGGGAGAATCGGTGTGCTGGTTATGTATCAAGGTGAGGCATACTTTGCTTTAGTTAAATTGTGGTAACTGTAAAAACGAATCCTCTGACCACCATAAGCGCGAGCGTCCGCCTCAACTTGTGAGGGGCATGTGGAGATTGGGCTGTGTGTGGTGAAGGTGAGGCAACTTTGTTAAATTGTTTAACTGTATAAAAACGATCCTCTGACAAACCTAAAGAAGCGCGAGCGGCCAGCACTCAAGCTTTGGGAGGGTGCCTGGGGAGATTGTGTTTGTTTAAGGTGAGGCCCTTTGTTAAATTGTGTAACTGTATAAAAACGAATCCTCTGACACCTAAGCCGAGCGTGAAAAAGAAAGAGAAAAAAAGGGAACAACAAAAAACGACAAAAAAAAAAAAAACACAAAGTCAGAAACAGCAGTGGGCATGGGGAGATTGTGTGTGTGTGTGAAGGTGAGGCACTTTGTTAATTGTATAACGGATAAACGAATCCTCGCCGAGGCGGACGAGCGTTTGCCACAAGCTTGGGGACGTGGGGGACGTGGCATGGGAGATTGGGTGTGTGGGTGAAGGTGAGGCCCACTACTTTGTAAATTGTTTGTAAACTGTATAAAAACGAATCACTCGAAACCTAAAGCGCGAGAGCGGAGCGTGCCTCAAGCTTGGGAGTGGGCATGGGGAGATTGTGTGTGTGTGTGTGGAAGTGGGCCGGGCGCGGTTGTGAAGGTGAGGCACTTTGTTAAATGTGGTACTGTATTAAAAACGAATCCTCGACACCGAAAGACGCCCACGCCGAGAGCAGGGGCAGAAAGAGGGGCGAGGGTGGATAGGGGGAGAGGGCTTGGGGGGGGCCGAGTTTGGGAAGGGGGAGGGCTTTGCAATGTGTAAAAGTGGGGGGGAAAGGTAGATAAAAAAAGAAATCAATCTGAAACCTAAAGCGCGAGCGTGCCTCAAGCTTGGGAGTGGGCATGGGGAGAGATTGTGTGTGTGTGTGTGTGAAGGTGAGGCACTTTGTTTAAATGTGTTGTAAACTTGAAAAAAAACGAAATCCTCTGGACACCTAAAGCGACCGAGAGGTGCACGTCAAAGGAGGGGGATGCGAAGTGGGAATGCGGGGAGATCTGTTTTGTGTGTGTGTGTCGTGAAGGTGAGGCACTTCTTGTTTTAAATTGCTGTAACTGTATTAAACAACCCCCCGAATCCTCTGACACCTAAAGCGAGAAGCGTGCTCAAGCTGGGAGTGGGAAGGGGAGATTGTGTGTGGTTGTGTGTGTGTGGAGGTGAGGCACTTTGTAAAATTGGTTACTGTATAAAAACGGACTCCTTTGACAACGAAAGCGAGGAGCGTTGCCTCTCAAGCTTGGGCAGGGCCTGTTTGTGGCATGGGGAGACTGTGTTATGTGTGTGTGTGTGAAGGTGAGGCACTTTGTTAAATTGTGTAACTGTATAAAAACGAATCCTCTGACACCTAAAGCGCGAGCGTGCCTCAAGCTTGGGAGTGGGCCATGGGAGATTGTGTGTGTGTGTGTGAAGGTGAGGCACTTGTTAATTTGTGTAACTGTATAAAAACGAATCCTATGACCCTAAAAGACAAACACAGAGCTGTTTTGCACAAGATTGGGATGTGGGGACATGAGGAGATTGTGTGTGGTGCTTGAAGGTGGAGGAACTTTGTAAATTGCGTAACTGATTATAAACAACGAAGAAATATGAAAAATAAAGTAGAGAGAGCGTGCCTCAAGCTTGGGAGTGGGCATGGGGAGATTGTGTGTGTGTGTGTGAAGGTGAGGCACTTTGTTAAATTGTGTAACTGTATAAAAACGAATCCTCTGACACCTAAAGCGCGAGCGTGCCTCAAGCTTGGGAGTGGGCATGGGGAGATTGTGTGTGTGTGTGTGAAGGTGAGGCACTTTGTTAAATTGTGTTACTGTATAAAAACGAATCCTCTGACAAATCTGAAAGAGAAGAGAGTGCCTCAAGCTTGGTGAGTGGGCAATGGGGAGGAGGAAGATTGTTGTGTGTGTGTGTGAAGGTGAGGCACTTTGTTAAATTGTGTTACTGTATAAAAACGAAAATCCTCTTGACAAAAGGCCAAGCCGAGAGAGAGGTAGGTGAATATTTAGCGGGGGAGCAGGGGGAAAAGGGGGAGGAAGCGGGATGTGGGGGTGATGTGTGAGGAGGGAAAGGTGTGAGGCACTTTGTGAAAGTGTGTAAATGGAATAAAAACGAGATAGAGTTGTGTAACTGTATAAAAACGAATCCCTCTGACACCTAAGCGCTAGCGTGCCTCATATCTCTGGAGTGGGCAATGGTAAGCTAATGTTTGTTGTGTGTTTTGTGTGTGGCGATGGTAGGTCACTTCGTAATTGGCTTCTGTCAATTCTGCATAACTCATCCTCTGGAGCAAACTCGGGCGTGCCTCTTGCCGAGTAGCATGGGAGATGTGTGTGTTTGGTTTGTGTGTGGTGCAAGTGAGACACTTTGTTGAATCGTGATCCTGTACAGTTCTGTATAAACACAAATTCTCTGATGCCAAACGCGCTAGCGTGCCTCTAGCTCCAAAGTGGACATGGAAAGAGAGTGTGTGTGTGAAGGTGGGGCACTTCTTTCAATTGAGTTTCTGTATAAAAACGAATCCTCTGCTGCAAAAAGTGCGAGCGTGCTTCAAGCGCTTGAGTGGGAATGTGGAGCTTGTGAGTGTGTGTGTGTGTGTGTGTGTGTGAAGGTGAAGGTGAAGGTGAGGCACTTTGTTAAATTGTGCTTCTGTACAGTTCTGTATACACACAAATCCTATGATGCAAATTCGGTGGGGCATGCCTCAACTCATCGAGTGGCAAGTGGAAAGTGTGTTGTTTGTGTTTGTGTGAAGGGAGCACTTTCGTTCATTGTGATTCTGTACAGTTCTGTATAAACACAAATTCTCTGGTGCCAAACGCGCGAGAACGCCTCAAGCTCTGGAGTGGGCATGGGAACAGTGTGTGTGTGTGTGAACCTGGGGCACTTCCTTAAATTGTGTTTTGATATAAACACAAATTCTCTGATGCCAAATGCGCGAGAGCACCTCAAGCTCTAGAGTGGGCATGGAAAGAGTGTGTGTGTGAAGGTGAAGCTTTTTTTTAACATGACATAGACAGGCCACTGTTGACCCAAGACATGAAACATGTGCACCCACCATGTTCAGCCCCACCATCCCTGCTCAATCTTGTAGGTTGCAAGCGAGAATGTAGTGTTTGTAGCACTCACTGATTGGATTGAGGCGGGGCGTGGAAGTAAAAATAAAAAAACATGTGCACCCACCATGTTTAGCCCCACCATTGCTGCTCAATCTTGTAGGTTGCAAGCGAGAATATAGTGTTTGTAGCACTCACTGGTTGAATTGAGGCGGGGCGTGGAAGTAATAAAAATAAAAATAAACATGTGCACCCACTATCTTTAGCCCCACCATTGCTGCTCAATCTTGTAGGTTGCAAGCGAGAACACAGTATTTGTAGCACTCACTGATTGGATTGAGACAGGGCGTGGAAGTAATAATGATCCATTACCACCCACCATGGTTAGCCCCACCATTGCTGCTCAATCTTGTAGGTTGCAAAAGCGGATATAAGTGTTTTGTACTCACAGATTGAATTGAGCGGGGCTTGGGAAGTAATTACAAAATATTCACCCACATGGTTTAGCCCCACCATTGCTGCTCAATCTTGTAGGTTGCTAGTGAGAACACACAACTGTGTTTGTAGCTCTCAGTGATTGGATTGACGCAGGGCGTGGAAGTAATAGCATACCATGTGCACCCACCATGATTGTCCTCACCATTGCTGCTCAATCTTGTAGGTTGCAAGCGAGAACACAGTGTTTGTAGCACTCACTGATTGGCTGAGGGGGCGTGGAAAGAATAATCCCGTCAGTCATCAAATTCTTGAGCTTGTGTATTATGTGTTTATATACTTGAGACGACCATTGTTTTAGTATATACTAGGGCATTTAGCCCGTTGTACCAAAAAAGCTAAGAGCGCTGAGCGTAGACGCAAGGTGAAAGCAGGTGAAAGCAGGTGAAAGAGTAGCGTTTGAAAATCGAGGTTTGGGGTGGTCATGTGCCAGATCAGCAATCAACGGTTGAGGTTATAGATGTTCCAGACCTGCCGGGAATGCCTGCCAAGTAAGCGGAACCATCGCCAAGTAAGCCCTGAACCCCTGACATCGGTCGGGCGGACAACGCAACTTAGTATAGATATACATAAAAGATCAACATTGGCCTATCTGTCTACCCATACAGTGTAATGGGTGAAATGCTCTGCTATTTTATTGGAGGTATCATATTTCCATTTGGGACATGAATGGTTGGAAACACTTTATATCTGGTACATGCCATCCCATACCTGGGTAACCCACCTACCTGTTCTGCTAGCCTACGCATATCAACATACAGGTAAACACACATCACGTAGCCCGTACTCTAATACTATACCCCTCAGCTGCTAGGTGCATCGTGAGCTTTACATCATATTTTCCATTTGGGACCTGAATGGTTGGAACACGTTATGCTGTTACATGCCCATCCTCTTACCTCGTTACAACATTATCATCCTCTACCCTCTTACATTAGCCTCTACCCTCTTACATTATCCTCTACCCTCTTACATTATCATCCTCTACCTCCTTAACATTATCCTCCTCTTACTACACTCTTTACATTATCCTCCTACCCTCTTTACATTATCAATCCTCTACCCTCTTTAACATTTACCTCTGCCCTCTTTACTATCATCCGCTACCCTCTTTACATTATCATCCTCTAACCCTCTTTACATTCCCTCTACCCTCTTTACATTATCATCCCTCTACCCTCTTTAATTGTCATCCTCTAACCTCTTTACAGTATCCTCTCCTCGTTACATTATCATCCTCTACCGCTCTTTACTTATCCTCACCATCCTCTCCTCTTTAACATTTCCTCTACCCTCTTTCCATTATCGCTACCCTCTTTACTTATCCTCTATCTACCCTCTTTACTTATCCTCTCCCTCTTTACATTATCACCTCTACCCTCTTACTTATCATCCCTCTAACCCTCTTGCATTATCCCATCTAACCCTCTTACATTATCATCCATCTACCCTCTTTCCATTATCCTCTAACCCTCTTTACATATCCCTACCCTCTTAATATCATCCTCTACACCCTATTACTTATCCTCTACCCTCTTTACATGTCCTCTACCCTATTTACATTACATTCTCTAACACTATTTGCATTACAATCTCTACCCTCTTTAACATTATCATCCTCTACTACCTCTTTACATTATCCTCTACCTCTTTACAACATTTCCTCTAACCCTCTTTACATTATCCTCTACTACTAACCCTCTTTACATTAATCATCCTCATACCTCTTTACATTAATCCCTCCTCTACCCTCTTTACTTATCATCCTCTAAAACCCTATTTACATGATCATCCTCCTAATACCCTCTTTAAACCTTATCATCCTCTACCCGCTTTACTTATCCTCTCCCTCTTTACATTATCATCCTCTACCCTCTTTACATTATCACCTCTACCAGCTTTACCTTACCTCTACTCTACCCTCTTTACATTATCATCCTCATACCACCCTCTTTTAACATTATCCTCTACCCTCTTTAGCCTTCTCATCAGCTACAAACCTCTTTACTTTTCCCCTACCCCTCTTTACATTATCACATCCTCTACCTCTTTACATTATCCTCTACCCCTTTACATTATCATCCCTCTACCCTCTTTACATGATCATCCTCTACCCCTCTTTTACATATGCTCTACCCTCTTTACATAAGCATCCTCTACACCCTCTTTACATTATCCTCGACCTCTTTTACTTATCCTCTACCCCTTTACTACATCCTCACATCTCTCACCCTCTTTCATATCATCCTCTACCCTCTTTACATTATCATCTCTACCCTCTTTACTTATCCTCTACCCTCTTACATTATCAGCCTCACCCTCTGTGCATTATCCTCTACCACCGCTTTACATATCTCCTCTACCCTCTTTACTGATCATCCTCTACTACACTCTTTCTTATCAATCCTCTACCCCTCTTGTACATTCTCCTTTCCTCTCTTTAATTATTCCTCTAACCCTCTTTACTTATCATCCTCTACCCTCTTTACATTATTCTCTACCCTCTTTACATTATCCTCCTCTCCCCTTTACAGTTATCATCCTATACCCTCGTTACATTACCCTCTATCCCGCTTAATTATCATCCTCTACCTCTTTACTTATCCTCTACACCTCTTACATATATCCTCTACCCTCTTGACTTATCATCATCCTCATAACCCTCTTTACATTATCCTCTATACCCTCTTTACTTTCCTCATACCCTCTTTACATTATCATCCTCTACCCTCTTGACATATCCTCTACCCCCTTTACAAATTTCTCCTCTACCCTCGTTTACATTTCCTCCTCTACCCTCTTTACATTTCATCCTCTACCCTCTTTACATTATCCTCTTCCCATCTTATATAGCATCCGTCTACCCTCTTTACTTATCATCCTCGACCCTCTTTACAATTATCATCCTCTACACCCCTTTCAACATTTCCTCCTCTAACCCTCTTAAATTATCTCTTACCCTCTTTTATTATCATCCTCGACCCTCTTACATTATCCTCTACACCCTACTTTACAGTACATCCTCTACCTCCTTTTACCACATTTCATCCTCTATACCCTCTGTTACATTATCCTCTACCCTCTTTACAACATTATCATCCTCAACCCCTCTTTATACATATCCTCTAACCCTCTTTATTACCGTATCCTCTTACCCTCTTTACATTGCACCATCCTCTACCCTCTTGTACATTAGCTCTCTACCCTCCTCTACCTCTTGACTTATCATCCCTACCTCTTACTTCTCCTCTACCCTCTTTACATTATCATCCTCTACCCTCTTTACTTATCATCCTCTACCCTCTTTACATTATCCTCTACCCTCTTTACATTATCATCCTCTACCCTCTTTACATTATCATCCTCTACCCTCTTTACATTATCCTCTACCCTCTTTACATTATCATCCTCTACCCTCTTTACATTATCCTCTACCCTCTTTACATTATCCTCTACCCTCTTTACATTATCTCCTCTACCCTCTTTACATTAATCCTCTACCCTCTTTACATTATCATCCTCTACCCTCTTTACATTATCATCCTCTACCCTCTTTACATTATCCTCTACCCTCTTTACATTATCATCCTCTACCCTCTTTACATTATCCTCTACCCTCTTTACATTATCATCCTCTACCCTCTTTACGGATCATCGCTACCCTCTTACATTACCCTAACCATCTTACATTATCCTCTAATCCCTCGTTACATTTATCCTTTCCCTCTTTAACAATTATCATCCCTACCCTCTTTACTTACATCCTCTAACCCCCTCTTGACATTATCTCTCCCTCTTTACATTATCATCTCTACCTCATCTGACATTATCATCCTCTATCTACTACCCTCTTTACCATTATCCTCTAACCCTCTTACTTACATCCCTCTTAACCCTATTTAACATTTCCTCTCCCCGCTTTTACATATCATGCCTCTAATCAATCCTCTACCCTCTACATTATTCATCCTCTAACCCTCTTTAACATTATATCCTCTAACCCGCTTTACATTAGCATCCTCTCCCGCTTTACTTATCCTCTAACCTCTTTACTTTCATCCTCGTACCCTCTTTACATTATCCTCTAACCCTCTTTTACCTTATCATCCTCTAACCCTCTTTACTTATCTCCTCTACTACCCTCTTACGATTATCTCTACCCTCTTACATTATCATCCTCACTCTCTTTACTATCCTCTGACCCTCTTTACATTATCCTCGATACCCTCTTTACATATCCTCTACCCTCTTTACGTTATCATCCTCTACCCCTTTTACATTATCCTCTACCTTGACAATGTCATCCTCTACCCTCTTTACATTATCATCCTCTACCCTCTTTACATTATCATCCTCTACCCTCTTTACATTAATCCTCTACCCTCTTTCACATTATCATCTCTAACTACCTCTTTACATTATCATCCTCTACCCTCTTTACATTATCCTCTACCCTCTTTACATTATCATCCTCTACCCTCTTTACATTATCCTCTACCCTCTTTACATTATCATCCTCTACCCTCTTTACATTATCCTCTACCCTCTTTACATTATCATCCCTACCTCTTTACAGTTAATCATACCTCCTACACCCTCTTTACTTATCATCCTCTACCCTCTTTAACATTATCCTCTACCCTCTTTACATATCATCCTCTAACCCTCTTACATTATCATCCTCTCAAACCCTCTTTACATTTCATCCTCAACCTCTTTACATACATCCTCAAACTACATCCGCTACCCTCTTTACATTATCACAGCATCCTCTACCCCTCTTACTTATCGCATCCTCTACCTATTTACATTCTCCTCTACCTCTCTTACATTATCTCCTCTACCCTCTTTACATTAATCCTCTACCCTCTTTACATTATCCTCTACCCTCTTTACATTATCATCCTCTACCCTATTTACATTATCATCCTCTACCCTCTTTACATTATCCTCTACCCTCTTTACATTATCATCCTCTACCCTCTTTACATTATCATCCTCTACCCTCTTTACATTATCCTCTACCCTCTTTATATTACCCTCTCTACCCTATTTACATTATCATCGTCACTTCCACCTTGAAAAATACAAAACCATAGATTGGCGTATTTGCCGACCCATACAGTGTAATGGAACTTAATACCTCAAATACAGAACAGAATGTCACCCTTTACCTTGTATGGGTCGGCAGATAGGCCAATCTCGATTTTGTATTTTTCGAGGTGGGAGTGACGATGATAATGTGGATGGGGAGGAGTGTGGCATGCCTCAGACAAAACGTATATCCCATCATTTTTGTCACAGGTGAAAGCAGTATACCTCAAGTATAGAAAATAATTTTATCCATTACACTGTATGGGTCGGCAAATAGGCTAATCTAGATTTTATATTTTACTGGGGGCAACCACCAATATTATAATACAAAACATAATAAAATCGATAAAAGCAATTCAACCTTGTTGACCTTACCACCAGGAATAGCTGTCTTGCTTGTCCCTGCGACCAATGTGTGCTTGGCGGAGCCCCTCTTTGCTAGGGGGTGGGAGCCCCCAGGGTTAACTATTTGTCTGTCTGTGCGACCGGAAATTGAAACCAGCATCAGCCACGTCAGCCACCTGTCTCATAACTAACTGGCTTTGGTCAGCTCATTTTGGTTGTCCACCTGTCGTTCTTTGCCACACCTCGTCCATTTTCCGATCCTCCCGTCCGCTTGCGACGCTGGGCATGGCAATGTGGAAAATTGATACAAATAAAAATAGTGTCTACCCTTCTTGCAGGTGCCTTCGATAGCCCCCACCAGGGGCGTACTCATTTACGGTGATTCGAATACTATCATAATCGTCAAAATAAAATAATGAAATAATAGAATAATAAAATGTTAAAATAGTGTCTAAAATAGTAAAATAGTAAAATAGTAAAATAGTGTATAAAATAATAAAATAGTAAATAAATAAATAGTGTCTATCCATTCTTGCAGGTGCCTGTCGAGACTTTGTTGCCACCACAGCATCACAGCTAGTGCGTCTGCCATACCTCACTCTCTCCTTCCTGCTAGCCAGTGCGCTCACCAGGCCTTGGTATGCCAAGGCAATCAAACAGGTAGGTGTGGGTGGGGTGGGGTGGTGGGTGGGTTGGGTGTTGGTGGGTGGGTGGGTGGGTATAGGCATCACGCAGTGGTGGTCTACCGATACCTTCCTCCCTCCTTTTCTTTGCTACCATGCCATCACCAGCTCTGGTAGGCCAAGCATCATAGGTTGGGGAATATTCATATGCGTTATAGTCCATGATTCTAGATATTCAAGCGCGTGTGTGTGTTTGGGTGTTGGGTGGGTGGGTGGTGGGTGGGTATAGCGCATCATAGCACGAGGCACTGGTATGCCTGGGCAATCAACCAGTGGGGAGATATTCCTATGCTGTTAGTCCAAGTGATATCTAAATGTCTAAACGCGTGTGTGTGTGTTTGGGTCGTGTTTGGGTGTTTGGGTGGGTGGTGGGTGGGTATAGCAGCATCATAGCACGAGGCCCTGGTATGCCAAGGCAATCAACTAGGTGGGGAGATATTCATATGCGTGATAGTCCAGTGATATCTAGATATGCTAGACGGCGTGTGTGTGTTTGGGTGCGTGTTTGGGTGGGTGTGTGGGTATAGGCATCATCTCGTCAACGAGGCCCTGGTAATGCCAAGGGCAATCCAACTAGGTGGGAAGTTCATATGCCGTTGATAGTGCCAGTGATATCTAGTATGCTAGACGGCGTGTGTGTGTTTGGGTGCGTGTTTGGGTGGGTGGGTGGGTGGGTATAGCAGCATTATAGCACGAGGCCCTGGTATGCCAAGACAATCAACCAGGTGGGGAGATATTCATATGCGTGATAGTCCAGTGATATCTAGATATGCTAAACAGCGTGTGTGCGTGTTTGGGTGTTTGGGTGGGTGGGTGGATGGGTATAGCATCATCATAGCACGAGGCCCTGGTATGCCAAGGCAATCAACCAGGTGGAGAGATATGTATTTTAATATATTTGTGAGATATGTATACATATCCCACACCAAACCTCTCCACCTGTCTGTTGCCACCGCAGCCGACAGGTGGGGAGAAGGAGAAAGGCAAGGGTATGTCTCATGGTCAAATCCAAGATGGCAATGCTCTGCCCCCCCTGCACCTACAAAATCCGCCACCCACCAACCCACCCTCAATCTAATAACCCGTTGACCCACAATTCCCCCCCCCACCCACCCACCCACCCAACCTGCCACCGCAGCCGACAGGTGGGGAGAAGGAGAAAGGCAAGGGTATGTATCATGGTCGAAGCCCAGATCGCGATGCTTTGCCCCCCCCTGCTCAAGGAGTGGAAGGAGCTCTGGCGCAGTACTTGCTGTACTCGTCTGGCGTGGCTTCAAACATGCACAGGTGGGTGGTTAGTTATACTCGTCTGGCGTGGCTTCAAACATGCACAGGTGGGCGGTTAGTTATAATCAGCTCCTCATGATGATGCATACTTCATATGAATGCTCCCCTAGTCCCCACTCACGCCCCACGCCACCGCAACCCACCCACCCCCCGCCCCCCAACACCCACTCACCCCCCCTCACACACACACACACACACACACCACATCCCTCCCACCCTTCCACACATGCCCACACGTATCCCCAATACCTCTCATCCCTCACGCACCCCTCCCCACAACCCACAACCCACCCCCCTAACCGGCACCCCCCCTCCCCCCCCCCCCCCCTACCCCCCACCACACCCCCACCCCACACCCAACCCCCCACCCACACCCAACCCCAACCCACACCCAAACCCAACCCAACCCAACCCCCCCCCCCCCCCACCCCCCCCCCCCCCTCCCAACCCCCCCCCCCCGCCCCCCAACCCCCCCCCAACCCCCCCTCACCCCCACACTACCTCCTCACCCCCACCCCCCCCTCCCCCCACACCCCCCCCCCACCCACCTCCCTACCTTCCCCCCCTCCCCCCTCCCCCCCCCCCCCCCCCCCTTCCCCCTCATCCTCCTACCCTTCCTCCTCCCCCCCGCCCCCCCCTACCCCCCCATCCCCCCCCCGCCCCCCCTTTCTTCCCTCCCCCGCCCCCACTCCCTCCTCCCTCTCCCCCCCCCCTCCCCCTCCCCCCTCCCCCCCACCCCCCCAACCCCCAACACTAACCCGAACCCCTAAGCGGTCTGGCTTCAGCCATCTCCGTCTCTCCATCCACCACCCCTCGCCCCTAACCCCCAACTCCTATCCCAAATCCAAACCCAAACCCAAAAACAAAAGCAAAGGCAAAAACAAAAACGACTGCAACCCCCAACCTCCAATCCCCAACCCCAAACCCAACCCGACCCCCGACCCCTAAGCAGGTCTGGCTTCAGCCATCTCTGTCCTCTCATCCACCCTTGGCCCCTGACCCACAACTCCAAACTCAAACCCAAACCCAAACGCACCCCCCAACCCCTAACTCGACCCCCGACCCCTAATCAGGTCTGGCTTCAGCCACCTAAGTCCTCTCATCCACCCTCGCCCCCTGCCAGAGCCCAAACCCAAATCCAAATCCAAAACCAAAACCACCCCCCCAACCCCCAACCCGCCCCCTGATCCCAAACCCAAACCCAAACCCAAACCCAAACCCAAACCCAAACCCAAACCCAAACCCAAACCCAAACCCAAACCCAAACCCAAACCCAAACCCAAACCCAAACCTAAACCCAAACCCAACCCACCCCCCGACCCCTAAGCAGGTCTGGCTTCAGCCACCTCTGTCCTCTCATCCACCCTCGGCCCCTGCCAGAGCCAAGCTACTGCACCATCAATGTGGAGGTCAGTGTCCAGCTCATGGAGCGTCTCCTTAAAAGAAGCAAAATCCACGGAGGCTTCCCTCACTACCACCAGCACGCACCGTACAGCCTGGGCCAACAGGTGGGCTCACTTGTTTTGCTGCACATAGTAACTTCTACCCAGCTCCAACACCACCACCAGCACGCACCGTACAACCTAGGTCAAAAGGTGGGTTAACTTGTTGTGGCTGTGTGCAATACCTTCTACCCAGCTCCACCACTACCGCCAGCACACACCGTACAGTACCACCCTCACCATCCCCACCCTAACACTAACACTAATACTAACACGAACACTAACACTACCACCATCCCTTACCCCCAACACCACCCACTAACACTCAACACTAACCTTAACTACCAAACACTAACACCAACACCACCACCACACACCCACACCACCACCAACAACAACACCAACACCAACCCACACCACCACCAACACCACCACCAACACCAACCCCCCACCACCCCCCCCCCCCCCCACACCACCACCCCCCCCCACCACCCCACCCCCGCCCCACACCACCCCCAACACCCACACCCACACACCACCCCTCCCCCCCCCCCCCACCCCACCCCCCCCCCCCCCCCCGCCCCCCACCACCCCACCCCCCCCCCCCCCCCCACCCCCCCCCCCCCCCCCCCCCCCCCCCCCCCCCCCCCTCCCGCCCCCCCCCCCCCGCCCCCCAACAACACCAACACCCAACACCAACGACAACGCTGACGCTGACGCGACCCTCCCCCCTCACCCTCACCCTCACCCTCACCCTCACCCTCACCTCTACCCTCACACCTCACCCTCACCTCACCCTCACCCTCACCCTCCAACCCTCACACCCACCCTCACCCTCAACCCTCACCCTCACCTCCACCCTCACCCTCACCCTCACCCCACCCTCACCCTCACCCTCACCCTCACCCCCCCTCACCCTCACCCTCATCCCTCACCCTCACCTCACCCTCACCCTCACCCTCACCCTCACCCTCACCCTCAACCCTCACCTCACCCTCACCCTCCACCCTCACCCTCACCCTCACCCTCACCTCACCCTCACCTCACCCTCACCTCAACCCTCACCCTCCATCCCTCCCCTCAGTCCTCACCCTCACCCTCAACCCTCACCCTCAACCCTCACCCTCACCCTCCCCCTCACCCTCACCCTCACCCTCACCCTCACCCTCACCCTCACCCTCACCCTCACCCTCACCCTCACCCTCACCCTCACCCTCAACCCTCACCCTTACCTCACCCCCACCCTCAACCCTCAACCCTCACCCTCATCCTCACCTCACCCTCACCCTCACCCTCCCCTCAACCCACCCTCACCCTCACCCTCACCCTCACAAACCCTCAACCCTCCCCTCACCCTCCACCCTCAACCTCACCCTCACCCTCACCCTCACCCTCACCCTCACCCTCACCCTCACCCTCACCCCCCCCCTCACCTCACCCGCACCCCCCCCCCACCCTCACCCTCACCCTCACCCTCACACCAACACCAGCACCAACACCAACACCAACACCAACACCAACACCAACACCAACACCAACACCAACACCAACACCAACACCAACACTTACACTTACACTAACACTTACACAAACACTCCCAAAGGTGCTGATCGTTGCATTTATGAAGTAGTATGGTCAACCTGTCAAAGTATAATGAGGAAGAGCCCCAAACCCTCACCCACAACCCACAACCCCCACCCACCACCCACCACCCACCATCCCACAGTGGCCAGCACACTGGATCACATAGTAGCCAGCACCTACCACCCGCCACCTGCCACCCTTTCGACCCCAATGCAGAGAAGGCGAACACAACATCCTTCCGTTTCTAGCTTTGAGGACGATGAGGATGAGCCCCTAACTCCAACCCACCAACCACCACTCACCACCCACCACCCACCAACCTCCACCTGCCACCCATCTTGACCCCAACACAAGGATGGCGAACCCAACATTCTTATGCTTCCACCTCTGAGGACGATGAGATGAGCCCCAAACTCAAACCCACCACCCACCACCCACCACCCATCTTGACCCCAATACAGAGATGACAGACCCAATATCCTATCGCTTCCACCTCTGAGGACAATGAGGATGAGCCCCAAA
Source organism: Chlamydomonas sp. ICE-L (assembly GCA_013435795.1). Lineage (NCBI taxonomy): Eukaryota > Viridiplantae > Chlorophyta > Chlorophyceae > Chlamydomonadales > Chlamydomonadaceae > Chlamydomonas > Chlamydomonas sp. ICE-L. Next base: position 60,456,938 of record JACBWV010000610.1, read on the forward strand.
CCCACCACCTACCACCCACCATTCGCCACCCACCACCCTGTTGACCCCAATACAGAGAAGGGGAACCCAACATCCTTATGCTTCCACATCTGTGGACGATGAGGACGAGCCCCAACCCCACCACTCACCCCCTTCCACCCACCACCCGTCACCCACCACCCATTTTGACCAAAATACAGAGGTGGCGAACCCAACATCCTTTCGCTTCTACCTAAGGACAATGAGGATGAGCCCCAAACCCACCACCCACCACCCACCAATCATCACCCGCCATCCTCCACCCACCCACCACCCAGACCCAACACCCAACACCCAACACCCAAAACCCTTTTGACCCCAATACAGAGGTGGCGAACCCAAGAAGTGTACGCTTCCACCTCGGAGGACGATGAGGATGAGCCCCAAACCCACCACCCACCACCCGCCACCCATATCGACCGCAATACAGAGATGGCAGACCCAATATCCTTTCGCTTCCACCTCTATAGACCATGAGATGAGCCCCAAACCCCAACCCAACACCGAACACCCAACACCCAACACCCAACACCCAACACCCTTTTGACCCCAATCCATAGGTGGCGAACCCAAGCTCCGTATGTTTCCTCCACTAAGGACGATGAGGATAAGCCCCAAATCCCAACACACCACCCACCACCCACCACCCATGTCGACCCCAATCCATAGGTGGCGAACCCAAGCTCTGTACGCTTCCACCTTAGAGGACGATGAGGATAAGCTCCAAACCCCAACCCACCACCCACCACCCATCTTGACCCCAATATAGAGATGGCAAACCCAAGATCTGTACACTTCCACCTCGGAGAATGATAAGGATGAGCCCCAAACCCACCACTCACCACTCACCACCCACCACCCATATCGACCCCAAAACAGAGGTGGCGAACCCAAGATCCGTACGCTTTCACCTCAGAGGACGATGAGATGAGCCCCAATCCCCAACCCAACACCCAACACCCAACACCCAACACCCAACACCCTTTTAACCACAATACAGAGAAGGCAAACCCATGATCCTTATGCTTCCACCTCAAAGGACGATGAGGATGAGCCCCAAACACCCCAACCCACCACCCGCCACTCACCAACCACCACCCACCAACCACCACCCATTTGACCCATTTAACCCAATAAAGAGAAGGCAAACCCAAGATCCGTATGCTTCCACCTCAGAGGACGATGAGGATGAGCCCCGAACCCCAACCCACCACGGCACCACCCACCACCCACCACCCGCCACCCGCCACCCACCACCCACCACCCATCTTGACCCCAATACAGGGATGGCAAACCCAATATCCTTTCGCTTCCACATCTGAGGACGATGAGGATAAGCCCCGAACCCCAACCCACCACGCACTACCCATTTCACCCCAATACAGGGATGGCAAACCCAATATCCTTTCGCTTCCACATCTGAGGACGATGAGGATAAGCCCCGAACCCCAACCCACCACGCACTACCCATTTCACCCCAATACAGGGATGGCAAACCCAATATCCTTTCGCTTCCACATCTGAGGACGATGAGGATAAGCCCCGAACCCCAACCCACCACGCACTACCCATTTCACCCCAATACAGGGATGGCAAACCCAATATCCTTTCGCTTCCACATCTGAGGACGATGAGGATAAGCCCCGAACCCCAACCCACCACGGCACCACCCACCTCCCGCCACCCACCACCCATTTCACCCTATGCATAGAAGGCAAACCCAAGATCCTTTGGCTTCCACCTCTGAGGACGATGAGGATAAGCCCCGAACCCCAACCCACCGCGGCACCACCCACCTCCCGCCACCCACCACCCATTTCACCCCTTACAGAGAAGGCGAACCCAGGATCCGTATGCTTCCACCTCAGAGGACGATGAGGGTGAGCTCCGAACCCCAACCAACAGTAGCCAGCACACAGGCACCCGGTGGATGGTTCGCTCCGATGCACTTCAAATCACCAGGTTGGCATTTATTTTTGTGTGTATTGTTGTGTTGTTGTGCATATACGATTTTACAAATTTTCACCACAACCCACTCAGACGTCCTGCGGTCGAATTCTGGTGGTTAAATTCTGAAATCTGGTGGTTATACTTCCTGGTTTCCGTGGGCATTGCACTGGGGGAGACTGGCACCCAGTGGATGGTTCGCTCCGATGCACTTGGCATCACCAGGCAAGCAAATGTCCTGAATTTATTTCCAGTGATAGAATTCTGATGGTTGAATTCTGATGGTTATTCTTCCTGGTTTCTGTGTGCATTACACGGGGAGACTGGCAACCGGTGGATGGTTCGCTCCGATGCACTCCGCATCACCAGACAAGCGAATGTCCTGAATTAATTTCCAGTGATATAATTCTGATGGTTATTCCTGGTTTCTGTGGGCATTATACGGGGGGACACTGGTGGAAGGTTCGCTTCGATGCACTTTGCATCACCAGGCAAGCAAATTTGTTTTGTTTGTATTGTTGTGTTGTTGTGTGTATACAACAATATGAATTGTATGCACACCTGCGCTCGAATTCTGATGGTTGAATTCTGAATTCTGGTGGTTAAATTCTGAAATCTGGTGGTTATACTTCCTGGTTTCTGTGTGCATTACACGGGGAGACTGGCACCCTGTGGATGGTTCGCTCCGATGCACTTGGCATCACCAGGCAAGCAAATGTCCTGAATTAATTTCCAGTGATAGAATTCTGATGGTTGAATTCTGATGGTTATTCTTCCTGGTTTCTGTGTGCATTACACGGGGAGACTGGCACCCAGTGGATGGTTCGCTCCGATGCACTTGGCATCACCAGGCAAGCAAATGTCCTGAATTAATTTCCAGTGATAGAATTCTGATGGTTGAATTCTGATGGTTATTCTTCCTGGTTTCTGTGTGCATTACACGGGGAGACTGGCACCCAGTGGATGGTTCGCTCCGATGCACTTTGCATCACCAGGCAAGCAAATGTCCTGAATTAATTTCCAGTGATAGAATTCTGATGGTTGAATTCTGATGGTTATTCTTCCTGGTTTCTGTGTGCATTACACGGGGAGACTGGCACCCAGTGGATGGTTCGCTCCGATGCACTTTGCATCACCAGGCAAGCAAATGTCCGGAGTTAATTTCCAGTGATCGAATTCTGATGGTTGAATTCTGAATTCTGAATTATGTTTGCAATATATTCCCTGGTTTCTGTGGGCATCGCACCGAGGGACACTGGCGTCCGGTGGATGGTTTGCTACGATGCACTTGGCATCACCAGGCAAGCAAATATCCTGAATCAACTTCTAGAGATTGAATTCTGATGTTTTAATCCTGGTAGTTGAATTCTGATTGTTGAATTGTGTTGGGGTGGGGTGGGGTGGGATGGGGTGGGGTGGGGTATGGTAGGGTTGGGTTGGATTGGGTGGAGGAGAGGGGGAGGGGGGTTAGGCACACAGTGACGACAGTATCCACGATGAAGGCAATGGCAGTGAGGATGAGGATTTTGATGACGCACACACATATATGTGCCCTCACAGGCGCCAAGATGCACGCGTCCACCGTGGCACCCTGAAGCCACCCACCCCACCCCACCCCACCCCAACACACTCCAACACACCCCAGCACACCCCACCACGACACAACCCAACTTACCCAACCCAACTCCAACCCAACCCAACCCAACCCAGCCCCAACCCCAACCCCAACCCCAACCCCAACCCCAACCCCAACCCCAACCCCAAACCCAACCCCAAACCCAACCCCAACCCCAACCCCAACCCCAACCCCAACCCCAACCCCAACCCCAACCCCAACCCAAACCCCAACCCAAACCCCAACCCCAACCCCAACCCCAACCCCAACCCCAACCCAAACCCCAACACAACACAACACAACACAACACAACACAACACAACCACCTCACTCCGCACACACAGCGACGACAGCATCCACTACGAAGCTAGTGGCAGCGATGATGAGGATTTTGATGACGACGATGATGGCATTCAGCTTGAGAATGAGAATGAGAATGAGGATGCAGATGCGGATGAGGAAGTTGGAGAGGACGAGGATGTAGCTGAAGAGGATGAAGAGGGTGTTGACAGTGAGCTTCGCTTTCCCAACATGTGGGAGGTACAGGGATTGGCCAGGGGACTACTAGGAGCACAACATGCTAGGAGGTGGGTGCTTGTGTGTGTGTCTGGGTGGGTGGGTGGGTGGGTGGGTATTGGGGAGTGGTGTGGGGTAGGGTGGGGTAGGGTGGGGTGGTGTGGGATGAAGAGGGTGTAGACAGTGAGCTTCGCTTCCCCAACATGCGGGAGTTACAGGGGTTGGCAAGAGGACTACTAGGAGCACATGCTAGGAGGTGGGTGGGTGTGTGTGTGTCTGGGTAGGGTGGTGTGTGTCTGGGTGGGACTTGTGTATGTATGTCTGGGTGGGTGGGTGTGTGTCTGGGTAGGTTGGTGTGTGTCTGGGTGGGACTTGTGTGTGTGTGTGTGTTTGTCTGGGTAGGTTGGTGTGTGTCTGGGTGGGACTTGTGTGTGTGTGTCTGGGTGTGTGTGTCTTGGTAGGTTGGTGTGTGCCTGAGTGGGACTTGTGTGTGTGCCTGGGTGGGTGGTTGGGTGGGTGAGGGATGGCAGAAAGAGGTACAGGGGGGAAGGGGGGAAAAGTGGTGTGGGACGAAGAGGGTGTATACAGTGAGCTTAGGTTTCCCAACATGTGGGAATTGCAGGGATTCAGACGGTTGACTCAGATTCCTTTTACAGTGCTTTTCATATTTCCAATACACATAATTTGCCCTTACGGGTTTAGGAAATAGCACATGCAGGCTTCATCACTGTCAGTACTTGTATTTGCAAAAAGTTGGGGGCCTGCTTGCTGGACATTGAGTCACTGCCCGAGAGGTCCAGCGATCTTTCAGATGGGGCCCCCATTGGAACAAGTGCTAGTAGACAATTTTAAGGTGTATGCTGGGCCTTGGAAGGTTTTAGCTCTGTGTGCGATATTTCCTCTAATTAGGGGGTATATCTCAACACTGGCTAGCCTTCCTGGTCTTATCAGCTGTACCATTACAATAAAGTCAACTGCACTATCTAGCTTGTAAGTCCAGACTGTTCAGGTCTGTCTTTGTGCTACTACCAAAAGAGTCGCTACTGTCAAATAATAACAGAGTCGCTTCCCCTGGGAGGCTCTGGTAGCTTCTGGAAGATATAACTCCTGTGGGACGGAGGGATGGTGGTGTGAACTAGAAAAGCTGGTAAAGATCGAAGGCTTTGGCAGCTTGGGGCACCAAAATTTTAGTGGCCCCGGTGACTGTGCACTCGATTTTATACCGGGCAGGACAGTACTGCTAGAAAACACTGGCGGTGGTTACTCCTGGTTTTGCCCGGGGGTTTACGGATATTTGAAAATATGAAGGCATCCTGCGGGATTCTGCGTCGCGCGTCTGAATACTCCATTTCTCCCACTACTGTGTGGGAAATACGGCGTTGGCCAGAGGACTTGAAGGAGCACAACATGCTATTCGGTGGGTACTTGTGTGCATGTCTGGGTGGGTGGTTGGGTGGGTATTGGGGGGTGGTGTGGGGTAGGGTGGGGTGGTGTGGGGTAGGGTGGGGTGGTGTGGGATGAAGAGGGTGTAGACAGTGAGCTTCGCTTTCCCAACATGTGGGAGTTACAGGGATTGGCCAGAGGACTACAAGGAGCACAGCTATTCGGTGGGTACTTGTGTGCATGTCTGGGTGGGTGGTTGGGTGGGTGAGGGATGGGAGAAAGGGGTTGAAGGGGGGAATTGTGTGTGTGTGTGTCTGGGTGGTGTGGGGTGGTGTGGGTTGCAGAGGGTGGAGACAGTGAGCTTAGGTTTTTTCAATATGTGGGAGTTACAGGGGTTGGCAAGAGGCCTACAAGGAGCACAACATGCTAGGAGGTGGGTGCTTGTGGGTGTGTGTTTGTGTGTGTGTGTGTGTCTGGGTAGGGTGGTGTGTGCCTGGGTGGGACTTGTGTGTGTGTGTGTGTGTGTGTCTGGGTAGGGTGGTGTGTGCCTGGGTGGGACTTGTGTGTGTGTGTGTGTCTGGGTAGGTTGGTGTGTGCCTGGGTGGGATTTGTGTGTGTGTGTGTGTGTGTGTGTGTGTGTCTGGGTAGGTCGGTGTGTGCCTGGGTGGGACTTGTGTGTGTGTGTGTGTGCAAAGGGTTAGGGGGCTGGGCTGGGCTGGGTGGGTGGGATGGTGGGTGGGGGTGGTGGGGTGGTGGGGGTGGGGTGGGGTATGGGGGTGGGGTGTGTGTGTGTGTGTGGGGGGGGGGGGGGGTATTGAGTGTGCTAAGTGCCTAATTAGGACATGTGTCCCACACGAAGGATATAGGCCCAGCCTCCCATATGGTTAGGGATCGGCATATCATATGATGTTGGCCAAAGGTGAGTATGATATCATGGGATATCATACAAACTGCAGCATATGATATTTTATTTAAATAGCAACTTGAGCCTAGTCAGACTGCCGGCGTCATATGATAGATTCCCGCACAAGGTCTCCTGGCACAGCTTCTGAGCCAACTACGCCCAACAGCAACATTGACTTCACCTGTTTTGAGCCAGCTACGCCCAACACCAACACCGGCTAACCCGCCCCCTTGAAATTCGTGCACCAGATCTCCCGGCACAGCTTTTGAGCCAGCTACGCCCAACAGCTGCCGTGTCGTCAACCTGGCCACCTCCCCGGTCTACCACAACGGCTACGAGTGGGCACTAGATGTCTTCTTGGTCCGAGAGGAGGGCCAGGAGCCTATTTAAGGAGCAAGCCTACACCCCACCCACCCACACCTCCACCAAAACCAACACCGACTAACCCGCCACCTTGAAATTCATGCACAAGGTCTCTTGGCACAGCTTTTGAGCCAGCTACGCCCAACAGTTGCCGTGTCGCCAACCTGGCCACCTCCGCTGTCTACCACAACGGCTACGAGTGGGCCCTAGAAGTCTTCTTGGTTTGGGAGGAGGGCCAGGAGCCTATTTAAGGAGCAAGCCTACACCCCCACCCACCCACCCACCTGCCCCTCCACCAACATCAACAATGACTAACCCGCCCCCTTGAAATTCCCGCACGACGTCTTCTGGCACAGCTTTTGAGCCATCTACGCCCAACAGCAACACCGCCTTACCCTGTTTTGAACCAGCTACGCCCATCACCAACACCAACACCAACTAACCCGCCCCCTTGAAATTCGTGCACAAGGTCTCCTGGCACAGCTTTTGAGCCAGCTACGCCCAACAGCTGCCGTGTCGCCAACCTGGCCACCTCTGCCGTCTACCACAACGGCTACGAGTGGGCCCTAGATGTCTTCTTGGTCCGCGAGGAGGGCCAGGAGCCTATTCTAGGAGCAAGCCTACACCCCACCCGTTCTGCTTTCTCTCTTCCGCTTAGCTTCCCCCAATCAACCAAGGCGGGGCAGGGTGGGGAAGTGACAAGGGTGGCCATAGTAGGGGAAGAACTCTGCCCCTGTGCACCCCCAGCTTCTCCCCCACGAGCAACAGCTGGATCATCATCATCGGCATCATCATCGGCATCATCCTCTTCATTGCCACCAGGTAACATAATCTACCACTACCCCCTACCCCACCTAAGGCCCTCCCCCTCTACCCCTCCCCCTCTACCCCCTCTACCCCCTCTACCCCCTCTACCCTACCCCCCCCCCCCCCCCTCCTCCTTACATACCCCTGTGCAACCCCAGCTTCCCCCCCACAAGCAACAGCTGGATCATCACCATCGGCATCATCTTCTTCTCTGCCACCAGGTACCTTCATGTACCCCTCGCACTTCCCCCTCACCCTCTCCCCCCCTCCCCCCCTCTCCTTCCATACCCCTGCACACCCCCAGCTTCCTCCCCACAAGCAACAGCAGAATCATCATCCTCTCTGTCAACAGGTACCTTCATCTACCCCTACACCCTCCCCCCTACCCCCGCTTCCCCTACCCCTGCCCCCCCCCCCCCAACCCACCCACCCACACACACACCACACACCACACACTCACACTCAAACTCACACACACACACACACCACACCAACACACACACACACACACACACACACACCACACACACACAAGCAACAGCAGGATCATCATCATCGGCATCATCCTCTTCCCTGCCATAAGGTACCTTCATCTACCCCCCCCCCCCCCCCCCTCATACCCCCTCCATACCCCACCACCACCACCACCACCACCACCATACACACACCACACCACCACCACCACACTCACAAAAACTCACACAAGCAACAGAAGAATCATCCTCATCATAATCATCCTCTTCTATGCCACCAGGTACCTTCATCTACCCCTACCCCCCCCCCCCCCCCCCCCCCCCCCACCATACACACACCACACCACCACCACCACACACACACACACACACACACAAGCAGCAGAAGAATCATCATCATCGGCATCATCCTCTTCTCTGCCACAAGGTACCTTCATCTACCCCTACCCCCCACCCCCCCCCCCCCCCCCCCCCCCCCTCATACCCGCTCCATACCGCCCCCCCCCCCACCCCACCCCCACCCCCACCCCCACCACACCACCACAACCACCACCACACACACACACAAGCAACAGCAGAATCATCATCATCGTTATCATCCTCTTCTCTGCCAAAATGTACCTTCATCTACCCCTCCCCCCTCCCCCCTACCACTCCCCCCCCCCACACACTCCCCTCCCCTCAAACCCCTCCATATCCTCTCCCCTACCCCCCACACACCATCCCACCTCCCCCCTCCAACCTACCCCTTCCACCCCCTCCATACCCCCCCCCCCCCCCCCCCTCCCTGCCCCTCCTCCCCCCCTCCAAATCCCTCCTTCCTACAAAACCCCTCCCCCCCCCCCTCCCCCCTTCACCCCCCCCATTCGACCCCTCCAACCTACCCCCTCCCTCCAACCCCTCCATACCCCCCCCCCCCCCCTCTCCAATCTCCTCCTTCCAAACCCTCCCCCCTCCACACACCCCTCCACCCTCCAACCCTTCCACCTCTCCACCCCTGCCCCCTCCTACAACCTCCTCCCTCCCCCCCCCCCCCCCCCCCCCCCCCCCCCTCCCCACATCCAGCCCCTCCATCCCCTTCTTCCCCCTCCAATCCCCCCTCATCTCCAATCTCCTACCCCCCCCCCCCCCCCCTCTCCAATCTCCTCCTTCCAAACCCTCCCCCCTCCACACACCAATTCACCCTCCAACCCTTCCACCTCTCCACCCCCCTCCCCCTCCTCCAATCTCCTCCCTCCCCCTCCCCCTCCCACATCCAGCCCCTCCATCCCCTTCCCCCTCCTCCAATCCCCCCCTCCTCTCCAATCTCTTACCCCCCCCCCCCCCCCCCCCCCCTGCCCCCCCCAGGACAACCACTGTCGTCTTCCTTTCCAGTGGGTGTTGCAAGACGGCTGGCAGCGTCGGCAACAGTGAATGTGGGACCACCTGTTCCATCCTTTACCAGCTTGGCATCTACCTCCACGGTGAATGCAGGACCCCCAAGCCCCCCTGCAGTACGCTTGGGAAGGCCAGCTGTACGCTTCCATTCAATCCACCCAGAACCTGAACCCTCAACCACACTCACAAACAGACCTCCACCCATCCCTCGGGTCACCCCCCCGGTCCTTGGTTCCACGCAGTCAGCAGCCCAAGGAAACGATTCAAGCCACCCACACCATACACCTACACGCTCACCTCTACACCAGCAGGTGGGGCAAGGTGTGTTAGTGCAGCCCCCACCATCTCTACCTGACCTTAGGTCCCACAGGATAGGCGAAATAAGGCACCAACGGCGGTTGGGCAGCATCACCGACCAGGCTGCCAGTCCTGGCAGGACCCCCATGCAAGCACGCAGCTATCCTAGCATACCAGCCAGCAATGTTAGCCAGCCAGTCACACATGCCAGCATCTTAAGCCAGCCTGGCACTCATGCCAGCAATGTTAGCCAGCCAGTCACACATGCCAGCACCTCAAGCCAGCCTGGCACTCATGCCAGCACCTCAAGCCAGGCTGGCATCAGCTTGAGGCACCAAGCATACTTACAGTCAACTAACACGCATGGGGCAAATGCCAGGTCATCCCCCCCTGTGGGCAGTACTGCCAGCTCATCCCCTCACGAGGGCAGTCCTGCCAGCTCATCCCCCCATGCGGTCGTTGGTGCAACGGAAGCTTCCGCAGAAGAATCAGATCCAGAGGTTGCATATGTGACAGCTACCTTCAATCTGTTGGTGTATGATTTTGAACTCGATAAGTGGGGGTGAGTACAGAATGTCATGAATATATATGTTGATATGAATATCAGAATATGTGTGTGTGTGCATGTGTATATGTATGTGTATGTGTATGTATGTATTGATCAAGATCCAGAGGTTGCATATGTGACAGCTACCTTCAATCTGTTGGTGTATGACTTCGGACTTGATAAGTGGGGGTGAGTTTAGAATGTCATGCATATGTATGTGTATGTGTATATGTATGTGTACGAATATGTATGTGTATATGCATGTGTATGTATGTATTGTTTAAGATCTAGAAGTTGCATGTGTGACAGCTACCTTCAATCTGTTGGTGTATGATTTTGAACTCGATATGTGGGGGTTAGTTCAGAATGTCATGAATATATATGTGGATATGAATATCAGAATATGTATGTGTGTGCATGTGTACGTATGTGTATGTATGTGTTTGTGTATATGTATGTATGTATTGTTCAAGATCTAGAAGTTGCATATGTTACAGCTACCTTCAATCTGTTGGTGTATAACTTCGAACTCGATATGTGGGGGTGAGTTCAGAATGTCATGTTAATGTATATGTATGTGTATGTGTGTGCATGTGTATATGTATGTGTACGAATATGTATGTGTGTATGTATGTGTAAATGCATGTGTATGTATGTATTGTTTAAGATCTAGAAGTTGCATATGTGACAGCTACCTTCAATCTGTTGGTGTATGACTTCGAACTCGATATGTGGGGCTAGTTCAGAATGTCATGTTAATGTATATGTATGTGTATGTGTGTGCATGTGTATATGTATGTGTATGAATATGTATGTGTCATGAATATGTATGTGTATGCATGTGTATATGCATGTGTCTGTATGTACTGTTCAAGATCTAGAGGGTGCATGTGTGACAGCTACCTTCAATCTGTTGGTGAATGACTTCAACCTTGATAAGTGGGGGTGAGTTCAGAATGTCATGGATATGTATGTGTGTGTACGTCTGTATATGTAGGTGTGTATGTATGTGTATGTATGTGTATATGTATGTGTATGTGTATATGTATGTGTATGTATGTGTATATGTATGTGTGTATGTATGTGTATATTTATGTGTATGTATGTGTATATGTATGTGTATGTGTATGTATGTTTATGTATTTGTATATGTATGTATTGTCCAAGATCTAAAGGTTGCTCGTGTGACAGATACCTGTTGGTGTATGACTCCAAACTCGATAATTGGAAGAGAGTTCAAAATGTCATAAATATGGGCTTGTAGAAGGAAACATGTTTGTAGAATGCATTAGGCAGTAATCTATCTATCTTTATATGTATTAACATACACGTTGGTGGTGTCACAGAGGGGCGGGGGGCTGGAGGTGTCGGGGTAATTGCTTTATGCTCGCCCTCTCATCACCGCATTTCTTGTTACACGTGCTAGTCTTGCTTTTTTCAAGACCTGGGCCTGCCTAGGACTATATTAATGCTCATTGGAAACTGTGGACCACGCTCTAGCCATCCTAGAATCAGGGAATGCTGGCATGTGTCTCTTCTCTCATTATAAACCAGCCATCCAACTTGACAGTGATCCTTCAATTGTAGACACTTTCAACATCTCCTCCTATACCTCTAAATATATATCCTCCTGATCATGCAGCTTGCGTTATGCTCGCCATCTCACCACCCCACATGAATATGGGCTTGAACAAGGTCAAATGTGTGCAGAATGCAATAGGCAGTAATCTATATACCGTATATGTATATATATATATATATATATATATACATGAACATAAATCTTGGTGGTGTCACAAGGGGGCAGGGGACATGTTTTTTATTTCAGATTTCTGTAGCCCAGGTTGAGTAGCCACTTGGACAACTCAACCCTTATTTCAGGATATTTGCGTGGCTAT
>JACBWV010000610.1:60471582-60490472 GCA_013435795.1 Chlamydomonas sp. ICE-L
GCAGGCAGCCCATTTCCCCCCTTTCGCACCCTATTTCCCCCCTTTCGCACCCATCGACCTGGGTTCGATTCTGCGGAACCCTCTGCTGTCCCCTTGCCGCGAAAACGTCAAATTATCGGACCGTCAGATTTTCGTGTCAGTATGGTGCCTGTAGTGATAACCTGGTCCCCATTTAAAGGTTACGCTCCTCAACAATAATTCCCTCCTGCTGTTCTAGTTGACGATCATCCCCTTAAACAGACTAAACCTCCAAGTACCGAACATTGCCATTTGATTCACATACACCAAACCTCCAATTACCATATAATTACCATGTAATTCACACACACCAAACATCCAATTACCATACACTTACGATATAATAACTATACAATTAAAATACAATAACTCGCAATAGCCATACAATTACCACACAGTAACCATATAATTACCATATAATTACCATATAATTACCACACAGTAACCATATAATTACCATATAATTACCATATAATTACCACACAATAACCATATAATAACCACACAGTAACCATATAATTACCACACAATAACCATATAATTTCCATATAATTACCATATAATAACCATATAATTACCATAATTACCATATAATTACCACACAGTAACCATATAGTTACCATATAATAACCATATAATAACCACACAGTAACCATATAATTACCACACAATAACCATATAATTTCCATATAATTACCACATAATAACCATATAATTACCATAATTACCATATAATTACCACACAGTAACCATATAATTACCATATAATAACCATATAATAACCACACAGTAACCATATAATTACCACACAATAACCATATAATTCCCATATAATTACCACATAATAACCATATAATTACCATATAATTACCATATAATTACCACACAGTAACCATATAATTACCACACAGTAACCATATAATTGCCACACAATAACCATATAATTACCATATAATTACCACATAATAACCATATAATTACCATAATTACCATATAATTACCACACAGTAACCATATAATTACCATATAATAACCATATAATAACCACACAGTAACCATATAATTACCACACAATAACCATATAATTTCCATATAATTACCACATAATAACCATATAATTACCATATAATTACCATATAATTACCACACAGTAACCATATAATTACCACACAGTAACCATATAATTACCACACAATAACCATATAATTACCATAATTACCATATAATTACCATATAATTACCATATAATTACCATATAATTACCACACAATAACCATATAATAACCATATAATAAACATATAATTACTACACAATAACCATAGAATTACCATATAATTACCATATAATAACCATAATTACCATATAATTACCATATAATTACCATATAATTACCATATAATTACCATATAATTACCACACAGTAACCATATAATTACCACACAGTAACCATATAATTCCCACACAATAACCATATAATTTCCATATAATTTCCATATAATTTCCACACAGTAAACTTAAAATTACCATACCAAAATGACTGAATAATTACCAAACGAAAAACTCATAATTACCATACATTTACCATACCGTGTAATTCACCTTCCAAAACACAACTCCCAGGTACTACCCGATTTGGTCTCTGGACACATTGATCAAGGTTGGCTCAACATCAACTTGCTGGTGAGTCTTGCAATTTTTTCTAAGCCTTTAAGTAGTCACTGTTTGAGTGCTGTCGTGTGTGTGTGTAACAGTCCAGGTATTACCCGATTTGGTCTCTGGACACGTGGTTGGCTCAACATCAACTTCCTGTTGAGTCTGGCAATTTTTTCCAAGCCTTAAAGTAGGAATTGTTTGATTGAGTGCTGTCTTGTGTATGTTTGTTTGTGTGTGTGTGCGTGTAACAGCCCAGGAACTACTCGATTTGGTCTCTGGACAGATGGATTAAGGTTGGCTCAACATCAACTTCCTGGTGAGTCGTGCTAGCTTTTCCAAGCCTTAAACTAGTATTATTTTTATTGAGTGCTGTCTTAAGTGTGTGTGTGTGTGTGTGTGTGTGTGTGTGCATGTAACAGTCCAGGTACTACCGGATTTGGTCTCTGGACAAATATTTCACTCCGATACACAATATCATAAGACTAAACAAAATCATGAACCCAATTCAATACTCCTTGCTTGTTTCGCGAATATTTCACTCCGATACACAATATCATAAGACTAAACACAACGATGAACCCAATTCAGCATTCCTTGCTTGTTTCATGAATATTTCACTCCGATACACAATATCATAAGACTAAACACAACGATGAACCCAATTCAGCATTCCTTGCTTGTTTCATGAATATTTCACTCCGATACACAATATCATAAGACTAAACACAACGATGAACCCAATTCAGCATTCCTTGCTTGTTTCATGAATATTTCACTCAGATACACAATATCATAAAACTAAACACAATAATTAACCCAATTCAATATTCCTTGCGTGTTATGTGAACATTTCACTCGGATTAACGATAACATTGATTAAAACACAATGATAATCCCAATTGAATATTCCTTGCTTCTTTCATGAATATTTCCCTCGGTTATACAAGAACATAAATTGAATCACAGTAATGAACCCAATTCAATATTCCCTGATTCTTTCGAGAAGATTCCCTCGAATAATTCCCTCGGATAAGATCAGGCTCGGATTATTCCCTCGGATAAGATCAGGCTCGGATAAACAATAATAGAAATTGGAACACAATGCTGAACCCAATTCGGCCTTCCTTGCTTGTTTCATGAATATTTCCCTCGGATAAACAATAACATAAATCGAAACACAATGATGGACCAAATTCTCTATTCCTTACCATGACATGCGCCCGACGGCTCCCCCCCCCCCCCCCCCCCCCCCCCACACACATACACCAAGGCCTACCCCTTAATGTGTGTACACCTGTATCTGAACTTGTGCCCCCACCCCACCCCACCCCACCCCCTATTCATTACCTTGACATGCAGGCAGCGCCAGGCCTATGCGCCCGACGGCAAGCTTGCCTTCAAGGTCAAGATCACCGATATCAAATGAGATCACTGGCTGTCACTCGTATCAAAGGAGATCACTGGTATCAAATGAGATCAATGGCTTTCACTGGTATCCAAAGAGATCACTGGTATCAAATGAGATCACTGGCTTTCACTCGTACCAAATGAGATCACTGGCTGTCACTGGTTTCAAATGAGATATAGCTCTGGTATCAAATGAGATCTATGGTATTAAATGAGATCACTGGCTTCCACTGGTAACAAATAAGATATATCTCTGGCATCATATGAGATCACCGGTATCAAATGATATCACTGGCTGTCACTGGTATCAAATGAGATCACTAGCTGTCACTGGTTTCAAATGAGATCACTGGCTGTCACTGGTATCAAATGAGATCACTAGCTGTCACTGGTTTCAAATGAGATCACTGGCTGTCACTGGTATCAAAGGAGATCACTGGCTAGGCTGTCACTGGTTTCAAATGAGATATATCTCTGGCATCAAATGAGATCATTGGTATCAAATGAGATCACTGGCTTCCACTGAAATCAAATCAGATCTCTGGTAATAGGTTTGGTACTTAACCAGGCATCAATACCATCTTTCTCCCAAGCCTCAGCCCATCTCGGGCATAAAGCCCCATGTAGTGGGGTGGGGGGTGGAGGGTGGGGTCAGGTAGGGTGATGTGTGTGCGTGTGCGTGTGCATGTGCATGTGTGTGTGTGTGTGGGGGGGGGGGGGGGGGGGGGAGCGGGGAGGGTTGCTACATGCATGTATGTCATTTTTCGCTTGTGGATGGGTTCTGCGAGGCGCTGTTCCTCCTGCCCCTGTCTGTCTTCTTTCCGTCCCTGGTCGCCCCTTCGGCCTCAGGCCTTTCGCCTCCCCCTCCCCTCACTAGAGCTTTTGCAATGAGATGATCCGCAACATGAAGGTCCCATATGGCTAGCCGGGCGGTGCTAGTACATGGCTCCAGTGGTGATGATAGCACACAGAAAACCACTCCACCACGCTCCCTCTCTTGCGCATCTCTGTGGGCAATGCAGCACAAGGGGGGGGAGGGTGTGGGCGGTGTTGTACAATACAGCCCCAGTGTGTGATGATAGCACACTTGTGAAAACACTCACGCCCTCCACAATAGCTCCTACTAGCTGCATCCTGTGTGCAAGGCAAGGCACAGGGGGGGAGAGGGGGTTAGGGCGGTGTTAGTACACGTACCACATGGTGATGATAGCACACAATGGTAACCCCACGCCCACCACAATCTCCTACTAGCACGCCTAGTGGGCAATGGCAGGCACACGGGGGGGAGAGGGGATTGGGTGGGCGGTGGTAGTCACATAACACGGCCCCAGTGGTGATGATAGCACACATGGAAACCACCACGCCCACCACAGCTCCTACTAGCGCTCTGTGGGGGCAATGCAGTCACGTAGAAGGATAGGGGTTAGGCGCGTGGAGTACACACGGCCCCAGGGGATGATAGCACACAATGGAAACCCCACGCCCCCCACAGCTCCTACTAGCGGCTCCTGTGTGGCATGCCAGGCAACAAGGGAGGGGAGCAGGGGTATATCAGGGGCGGGGTGTACACGGCCCCGTGGTGATGAGCACAATGGATATCCTAACCACGCCCACCACAGCTCCTACTAGCCGCTCCTGGGGCAGTTTAGGCACAAGAGGGGAGAGGGGTGGGGCGGTGTCTAGTACCTGCCCCAGTGTGACTGATGCAACATTTGGAAACCCACTCAGCGCCCACCACATTGCTCCTACTAGCGCTCCCTGTGTGCAATGCAGGCACAAGGGGAGGAGAGGGGTTAGGGCGGTGTTAGTACACGGCCCCAGTGGTGATGATAGCACACATGGAAACCACCACGCCCACCACAGCTCCTACTAGCGCTCCTGTGGGCAATGCAGGCACAAGGGGGGGAGAGGGGTTAGGGCGGTGCTAGTACACGGCCCCAGTGGTGATGATAGCACACATGGAAACCACCACGCCCACCACAGCTCCTACTAGCGCTCCTGTGGGCAATGCAGGCACAAGGGGAGGAGAGGGGTTAGGGCGGTGTTAGTACACGGCCCCAGTGGTGATGATAGCACACATGGATACCACCACGCCCACCACAGCTCCTACTAGCGCTCCTGTGGGCAATGTAGGCACAAGGGGGGGAGAGGGGGTGGGGCGGTGCTAGTACACGGCCCCAGTGGTGATGATAGCACACATGGAAACCACCACGCCCACCACAGCTCCTACTAGCGCTCCTGTGGGCAATGCAGGCACAAGGGGAGGAGAGGGGTTAGGGCGGTGTTAGTACACGGCCCCAGTGGTGATGATAGCACACATGGAAACCACCACGCCCACCACAGCTCCTACTAGCGCTCCTGTGGGCAATGCAGGCACAAGGGGGGGAGAGGGGGTTAGGGCGGTGCTAGTACACGGCCCCAGTGGTGATGATAGCACACATGGAAACCACCACGCCCACCACAGCTCCTACTAGCGCTCCTGTGGGCAATGCAGGCACAAGGGGAGGAGAGGGGTTAGGGCGGTGTTAGTACACGGCCCCAGTGGTGATGATAGCACACATGGAAACCACCACGCCCACCACAGCTCCTACTAGCGCTCCTGCTGGGCAATGCAGGCGAAAGGGAGGGAGAGGGGGGTAGGGCGGGTGGTAGTCACGGCCCCAGTGGTGATGATAGCACACATGGAAACCACCACGCCCACCACAGCTCCTACTAGCGCTCCTGTGGGCAATGCAGGCGAAAGGGAGGGAGAGGGGGTAGGGCGGTGGTAGTACACGGCCCCAGTGGTGATGATAGCACACATGGAAACCACCACGCCCACCACAGCTCCTACTAGCGCTCCTGTGGGCAATGCAGGCGAAAGGGAGGGAGAGGGGGTAGGGCGGTGCTAGAACACGGCCCCAGTGGTGATGATAATGTTGTGCTGGATCTCCTAGAATGCAAGAAATTCTACCAGATGTTAATGCTAATGACCCATATATATTGCAGTCAATGTTACCTAAACCTTTCTGGTGAGGTGGTAGGTAAATCATTTCAGAGCCCGACTTTTCTGATAATATCATTGAAGAAGATAAATAGTTTTTACAGCAAACAAGCTGCGTGGCAGCACAAGTCATTGCCGTCCTCCGCCCCCTTGGTTATGCCTTGTGCTGGTGTCAGTAATTTATTTATATTTTGTTGCTTCATTTATATTTTGTTATTTTATTCCTTTTCTACTTATGTATTTTGTGTCTCGTGGTGATGTCAGTCATTAGTAGTATCAAAGCCACAAACAAGAGGTGGAGGACCGTATTGTGTCTTGTTACACGGTGACTATAGCTAGCTCTGGATGAAGCTGTGGTGTCCTTAACTTCACGTCCTGTAAGTAACTGTATTACACGGATGAATATTTCCAATTTCAATTTCAATGTCTTGTTACAGGGGCGTGGCAGCACTAGACATTACTGAGCTTAACCCCTTGGTTGTCCCTGCGCTAGTCCCTGTAATACCGTATGTAGCACCACAGCCACAAACAAGAGGTTGGTGGAGGACAGCTGGGTGTATAAGCCTCAGACCCATCGCATCAGGGATGTTTTTCCCGCTATATATAGCGATCGCAAGTTTTGACCCCGTTTTAGAGAAATTATCGCTATAAAAAAGTTTAAAAAAAAATTGCCCCAGATGGCCCCCAAAAGCTACAAAAAGCTACAAAAACCACTAAAACGCTGTCCCTGGAGGAGGCCTAGAACCATAAAGCTAGAAAAGTCCCACTTTCAGATTTGAAAAAACAAATCACTCCATCGCTTGTATGAGGTGACCGATGGATGAAGAGTCGGGGGGTCGACTCCCCTTTTGGTCGCTCTTGGCGTTGCAGGTCGTTGTCAACCGCGATGGTAGCTTGTCCAGTTGAGGTAGGAGACCGCTCCCCACCCGCGTACGACGGGCTCCCTTAACACCACGCCCCACCAGGCGTTATCATTACCTTTACCAGGACTAACCCCGCTCTGCTAACTGAGACGCAACCAGTTGTATAACCTGCGTCCTGGGACGCAACGGAACCTTCCTTCTGGTCAACAGACCCTCCCCAGGTTGCGGCCAGCGATGCAACGGAGCCTTCGACATTGCGCCTGCGATGGAGGATGCAGCGTCCTGAACAACTAGCCCTGGTCACATATGGCGAGCAAATTGTCGCGCTGTATCTCCTTTCAAGCGGCGTAGCACACAAAACACGGCGCTGTCATGTACTTATTGGTGTTGTGGATGTGCTGTTACTGCTTGCTTACCAGTACAACTGCGTCAACAAGAGGTATAGGTCAGCATCATGCATTGCTTTGCCACACAGCTTGGAGATCCAAGCGCAGAGTTGCATGTTATATTATATTATATTATATTATTATATATTTATATGTTATGTTATGTTATATATGTTATGTTATGTTATGTTATGTTATGTTATTACCCTATCTATAATAGCGCGTTGTCCGTCCGGGGTTTTGCTGCCACGGCTGGGGTACCACCTGGCAGGATCTCCCTTTTTCGCCGAGCTGGCGCCGACGTGGCCCTAGATCTCAGGTCTGCGCTGCAGCCTGCGGCACGGGAGCGAGCTTGCTGACCTTTCATGAAAGCGGCTGACCTGTCATCATCGCGGATTGGCACCAACGATTTTTTCTAGCCGTCTGCCCGTCCAATGTTGCTCGGCATTATGCCTCAAACTTCCTACCACTTCCAAAGGTTTCAGTGCCTTGCCGTTCGGCCCATAAATGCGACCATTTCGCGCCCTTGCGCTTCCCTCTTTCTGACAGGCCAATCTCCTCTTTGATTAGCCTTCCTCTTCTTCACCCGCCATGTCGAGGCCCCCACCACCGTGGGAGCTTTGCACTCTTACCGACGCAGGCGTGGTCCTCAACACTTTTTCTTGGCTGTTCAACCCCCTGTTGCTGCATGCCCTCGGCTGGGGACAACTTGACCACCCACGATTTCATGCAGCGCTCTGGGACAGCTGCACCAGGGAATGAGCAAGCCAAGCGAATCCAAGAGGAGAACAGGTGCGCACTGCAGTTTGCCTTTGTGCCCGACACTTCCGCGGATGGCCCTGACTTTCCCTTCTTTTTCCTCCTCCAGGGATGCTCACCATTTCCCGGGCGCCACGGGAACGAGCTTCCTGACCTGTGATGAATAAAGCTGACCTGTCGTTCCTCCCGGAACACCTGCCCCGTCCATCTTTATCATGTAGATAAAGTAGTGGATGTAAAAGGTGAACGGACAGCGAAGTGGACCCCATCGGACCCAGAGGCGGCATGCCCGTGTCCGCCCGTAGGCGACAGGCCCGGCCTACCTGTCCATCGCCTGCCACCTCGGCGTGGCGACCGCTTCTTCTTCCCGGTCGCGAGGAGTGATAAAAAACGCAGCTTCAGAGCCCTATAATGTGTTGACAGCAACTTGAGAACCTCTCCCTGGCAGCCAAAATGACGCACCCATGCGATGTAAGGCCTTTAATATTCCAACTCTTCGCCACTCAACCATCCTCGCATACACCAAAATGACTGATATGGCGCGTGCGCTTAGAAGGCAGAGGCGGGCAGCAAAGAAGGCTGGCTATGCCAGGCTCTTCACTCTTGTTGAGGGTAGCGCCCGCTGTGCCATTGCTAGCCCAGGCAAGGAAATATTGAAGCATTGTATACGTGCATACCCAAGCATTGGGAAGCGGCGCGACGGGACCCTGTTGAAAGGCTTTCGGGCCTGGGTACGCAACCAGCACGTCCAGCACCATCAATTCGGGCTGGTATTAGAGACGAAAGGTAGTGCGTTCTGCCCAGCTGATTCCTTGTCTCTCTTGCGTCTTCTCTTGATATGCATCAGTTTTTTGTTTTCTTATTGTAGGCACGGACTTGGGCTTCGCCATGGCGCAATGCTGCCTTCCTTTCCTCTTGGCGGCCTCTGCAGTTGCTCCAGGCGAGCCCACCGAACGGGCATTTTTCGCCTGGTTGCGCAAGAAGAAGGCACGCAGCGCCTTCTTCAAATCCGCGGATGAATTGGTAAACTTTTGAAACAGGTGTGTTAGGTGTAGTAGAGTGGAATGGAGGGGAGGGGTGTTAGGTTTGGTGGAGTGGAGGTGTGTTAGGTGAAGTGGAGTGGAATGGAGGTGTGTTAGGTGGAGTGAGTAAACAACACCATGCTGCACCCCTCAACACCATGCTGCACCCCTCAACACCATGCTGCACCCCTCAACACCATGCTGCACCTCTCAACACCATGCTGCACCCCTCAACACCATGCTGCACCCCTCAACACCATGCTGCACCCCTCAACACCATGCTGCACCTCTCAACACCATGCTGCACCCCTCAACACCATGCTGCACCCCTCAACACCATGCTGCACCCCTCAACACCATGCTGCACCTCTCAACACCATGCTGTACCTCTCAACACCATGCTGCACCTCTCAACACCATGCTGCACCTCTCAACACCATGCTGCACCCCTCAACACCATGCTGCACCTCTCAACACCATGCTGCATCTCTCAACACCATCCACCTAACACCTCCACTCCACTCCACTCCACACAAGCTCACACACCTCCACTCCACTCCACTCCACTGAAGCTAACACACCTCCACTCCACTCAACTACACTACACCCAACAACCCTCCCCTCCACTCACCTAACACCTCCAATCCACTCCACTCCACTCCCACCTAACACACCTCCACTCAACTCCCCCCCACTCCACTCCACTTAACTTTACTACACTACACCTACCCCCCCCCCACCCCCCACCCCCCCACCCACCCTCCACCTAACACACCTCCCCTCCCCTCCCCTCCCCTCCCCCACTAAACTGCACTTCACCTAACCTCCCCCCCCCCCCCCCACCCCCACCCCCCCTTACACTCCACTCCACTCCACCTAACACACCTCCATTCCACTCCACTTCACCTAACACACCTCCACTCCACCAAACCTAACACCCCTCCCCTCCATTCCACTCTACTACACCTAACACACCTGTTTCAAAAGTTTACCAATTCATCCGCGGATTTGAAGAAGGCGCTGCGTGCCTTCTTCTTGCGCAACCAGGCGAAAAATGCCCGTTCGGTGGGCTCGCCTGGAGCAACTGCAGAGGCCGCCAAGAGGAAAGGAAGGCAGCATTGCGCCATGGCGAAGCCCAAGTCCGTGCCTACAATAAGAAAACAAAAAACTGATGCATATCAAGAGAAGACGCAAGAGAGACAAGGAATCAGCTGGGCAGAACGCACTACCTTTCGTCTCTAATACCAGCCCGAATTGATGGTGCTGGACGTGCTGGTTGCGTACCCAGGCCCGAAAGCCTTTCAACAGGGTCCCGTCGCGCCGCTTCCCAATGCTTGGGTATGCACGTATACAATGCTTCAATATTTCCTTGCCTGGGCTAGCAATGGCACAGCGGGCGCTACCCTCAACAAGAGTGAAGAGCCTGGCATAGCCAGCCTTCTTTGCTGCCCGCCTCTGCCTTCTAAGCGCACGCGCCATATCAGCCATTTTGGTGTATGCGAGGATGGTTGAGTGGCGAAGAGTTGGAATAATAAAGGCCTTACATCGCATGGGTGCGTCATTTTGGCTGCCAGGGAGAGGTTCTCAAGTTGCTGTCAACACATTATAGGGCTCTGAAGCTGCGTTTTTTATCACTCCTCGCGACCGGGAAGAAGAAGCGGTCGCCACGCCGAGGTGGCAGGCGATGGACAGGTAGGCCGGGCCTGTCGCCTATGGGCGGACACGGGCATGCCGCCTCTGGGTCCGATGGGGTCCACTTCGCTGTCCGTTCACCTTTTACATCCGAGGTTCGTATGTGTGTGTGTGTGGGGGGGGGGGGGGGGGGGGGGGGGGGGGGCTTCATATCGGTACGACGGGCTCTAGGCTGGCGAGCTCAACCAACTTGGCATCACATAGGAAGGCATCAACTTCAATCCTGGATCTCCATTCCCCGGTCGCTACATGAACGACCTTCCTAACCTGTGATGATATAGCTGACATGTCGTTCCTCGCGGAACACCTGCTCCGTCCATCGTCGTCGTCTGAGGTTCGGGGGTGTGTGGGGGGGTCAAACTTCCTACCACTTCCAGAGGTTTCAGCGCCTTGCCGTTCGGCCCATTAATGCGACCATTTCGCGCCCTTGCGCTTCCCTCTTTCTGACAGGCCAATCTCCTCTTTGATTAGCCCTCCTCTTCTTCACCCGCCATGTCGAGGCCCCCACCACCGTGGGAGCTTTGCTCTCTCACCGACGCAGGCGTGGTCCTCAACACTTTTTCTTGGCTGTTCAACCCCCTGTTGCTGCATGCCCTCGGCCGGGGACAACTTGCCCACCCACGATTTCATGCAACGCTCTGGGCCAGCTGCACCAGGGAATGAGCGAGCCCAGCGAATCCAAGAGGACAACAGGTGCGCACAGGTTTATACTGCAGTAAGTCTGGATGCTAGGGACTACACCATTCGAATTTCCCATGTAACCTTCTCGCTACTCATTCTCCTTCTTAGCATTCGCGTAGCGCATTCGCATCCTCCTGCGTCTGCGCTACCGAATGATACCACCTGCTCTCTGTTTCGTGCAGTTTTGGTCAACTCTCCCCGAAACTGCAACCAAACAGGAGCTCATGCTTCCGCAGAGGCGATGCTGCTATCGAAGTGGCTGTCTTCAACATCTGACGCGAGTCGCAGCAATCGCTGTGATCGCAGGGTGATATGCGGTTATTTTGGTCGGCTGCACCTCTGAGCAGTCGGAAGTATGAATTTCCGGACAGAATGCGCCTCTCCCTGGACTTCCCAACAGGGGGGGATGCAAAGCGCGTATCCCTGGTGCATTCTTGATGGTCGCTGCCAGGAGCGAAGGCTCCATGCAATCGAGAAACCTACTAACGAACACTTTCCCCCTCCATGCACACATGGACAGCTACCTGCTTTTTCGAACGCGGACCTTCCCACCGAGCGTCACATTACCCTTCTGAACGCGGACCCGCAGACCGATCGTCATAAACGACTCCTGGCAACTACCACAAATACTAAGGCCTCATCACTCGAACAGCTCAAGCGCGACACAACTTGCCCAATCATGTGCAAAATTAGCCCCCGTGCCGCACAAGAATTGCATAAGCAAGGAGAGTCGAAACAAGAAAAGCCGAAGCAGGGTAAGATCCATACTAGCGGCTCTGCGAATATAGAACACCGCCTTGCTACCAATTCCAACCTAACGCGACCATGCGATCAGGGCAATGCAGCGAACTCAGATCACCAACCTGCCGCCAGGACCCACATGAGACGATTTCTCAACCATGCAACCATGCGACCAGGTGACCATGCCAACACCCAAAATCTAGATCACCAACTTGCTGTCAATACCCACCTGAAGAGACCATGCCACCTTGCAATCATACCATCGTACGACCCTTCACACACAGCATGCCCCCACCAAAAGTCATCATCATAATAAACACCAAGTCTCCCCCAAAGGAGCACAAGCCTCTCTCCAAAAGAGCACAAGTCTTCCTCCAAAGAAGCAACAAGCCTCATTACAACGAGCACAAGTTTTCCTCCAAAGAAGCAACAAGCCTCATTACAAACGAGCACAAGTCTTCCTACAAAGAAGCAACAAGCCTCATTACAAACGAGCACAAGTCTTCCTACAAAGAAGCAACAAGCCTCATTACAAACGAGCACAAGTCTTCCTACAAAGAAGCAACAAGCCTCATTACAAACGAGCACAAGTCTTCCTACAAAGAAGCAACAAGCCTCATTACAAACGAGCAAGTCTTCCTACAAAGGAGCAACAAGCCTTCCTCCAAGAAGCACAAATCTTCCCCCAAGAAGTAACAAGCCTTCCCACAAAGAAGCTAAAGCCCCTCTCCCCAAAAGCATCCAGTAGAGTAGGCCACCCTGGCCCAATATGTACACCATGTGCAACCTAGGTGTGATCAGAGGATGGCCCAAAGGCACTCCTGGGTAAATCCATACCTGAGCATGTGCCCTCATGGTGATACCATTTCTAGTATTTTTCGGTGGTGGCTCACTCCCTATGCCTCAGACGCATGGGCCCAGGGGCTCATACTATGGAACATTATAATAGCGGGATGGGCATTAATCACCACATGCATCTACCTGACCCTGCCAGACTGCCCCCCCCCTACCCTAAACAGAGCTACTAGACGTAGACAGGGAAGAGGCAGCATGGCTTTTATCTATAAGGCACGGAGATGCTCATGTAAGAAGACGTGGTCCCCTGCCGCCCCCTGCCTCATCATCGGAACCTCCATGCTATTATATTACCTCCCGGTAACCACCTGCTTGTATTACCTCATGACTCCCAGGTCATCACCAGCCTCATACACCTCACCATCCTCACTAGCCTAATTACACCTCAACCCGCTTGCCTGCCCCCTCACCCCACCTGTAGAGGAAGGGGTCAGACCTCGCCCCCACTCCATACCCCCCTACCCCCGCCCCACCCCTCATACTGGGAACCTCAAGTATTCGACCTCTGCCAGGCCCACTCAATGAATAGCCAACTTGGGGGTCCCCAGGCCACCAACAGCCTCCCCCACCCAGCCATCCCCACCAGCCCTAAACACATCCAGATCCAACTGCCCACCCCCCCACCCCACGTGTAGAGGAGGAGACCAACCCCCTCTCCCCCTCCCTCTTCTCCCCTCCCAACCCACCTCCCATACTGGGAACCCCAAGCATATAATTTCTGCCAGTCCCACGCCATAAATACCTACCTAGGAGGTCCGTACATAGAACCCCTAGCTATCCTCGCATACGCTGATCACCTCCACACCAGCCGCCGTAGAATTAGGGACGAGCACTACACAACTGGACACGGCCAGGGCAACTTCTCAGTCCCCCTGCTTAGCTCCTTCCTGCATCTACACCACCCCATTGTGGGCATCCTCACCCCGTTGTATAACCCCCCTTACACCCCTGCTCAGCTTCCCCTTCCTAACCATGGACAACCGAGAGACATACCCCAAGGGCATCATGCCGGGCAGCACAAAGGAACAGATATTAGAGCGCCTCCACCCCCACCAGGCATGCATACTCAACTTCAGCACGGTATTTGGCCATGCAGCCACAATCAAACACTTCCAGGGTGAGTGGTACTTGATAGACTCTCTCAAACACCAACCCATTCTCCTGAACACCCCTCGTAAATGGGCGAGCATCCAGGGCCACACCTATACACTACAACCAGGACAACCCAATGAAGCATGGCTAGATCACAACCCCATCAACCCTATGGAGGAGGACCTCCCGGAGGACCCCATGGAGGAGGACCAAGCCACCACCCCCACCCCCGCCGTACAAACAACCCAGACCACCCACCGCACCAATCTCCCATATTGGGAACCCCAAATCGACTCCAACTGCCAAATACACTCCATCAACATTTACATGGGGTACAAAGCTCTTGATCTTGACGAAATCCTAGACTTTTCTGTAAAATTAGACACTCATGTGCGCAACTATACGTGCCAACAATGGACCCTAGAAGGGCACTATGACAGTCTCACTGGTAACTATTCTAGCAATCTTATTAATTTCTACCTTTCTTCCAACAAATCTCACCTTGGCCTCCTTACTAAGCACACCAACCCAAGATACATTCCCCACCATATTAGCCCCCACACAGAAATCGCAGGGACTTCACTGACCTACTCTGAAGGTATCATGCTGGGCAGCTCACAGATGCAGATCCTACAACGCATCCCTACCAACTGCTCTTGCTTCCTCCTACATTATCACTCTGGATATGGACATGCTAAGGCCATTAAGCAACTGGACGGTGAGTGGTGGGATATGAACTCTGAAGGCCCCTATCCCCTGACGCCTCCTGACTGGCAACATCTTCAAGGGCACATTTACACCCTTACAGACACATCTGGACTACCCTGCCCTCAACTTTTCCAGCCTGAAATTTACTATGAACCAAACAACCCAACTCAAACTATCATTATAGACCTACCTACCACTCTTACTCACAATGCTACCGACTCCTCAGACCAGATAGTTCTTACAGACCAGATGGATCTTACAGACTCCTCACAACTTCAACAACTTCTCTCAGACCTTCCACACCCTACAGATCACATTCACCCTGCAGATCCTACAGAGCCCCCAGCTCCTACAGAAACTGTAGACCTTGTCTCTGATGATGAGGAGCCTCCCAAATCTAAGAAACCTAAAAGAACCTCTACCCGTTGCAACCCCACTTCCCTCCACTCAAACTCTACACATAAATCACCGACCACCAAAAAAACACCCAGGGGTACAACTCAACCTCCCAAGACTAACCTTCCTATCCCTACTAGACCTGCCATACCCGACAGCAACAAGATGCGCCAGAGCAGGATCTTTAGAGCAGAACCTCCTACCAAGAAACCTACTCCCCCCAGACTCACCACAAAAACCCTTCCAACGAAAAGAATTAAAATAACCCACACTACCTCATATCCTGTTCAACAGCAGCAAACTGCACTCTATCTCACTAACATTATCACTTCCAACTGCAGAGGCATCTTCTCATCCTGGAAAACTCTACGACCATATTCGAACTAATGAGCCAGACATTGCTATTCTCACCGAAACAAAACTCACCTCTAACAACACAGGTATAATTAATATGATCAAACAAGACCTATCTGACTACCACTTTCATCACAGCAGCAAAACCATTAAGCAAGCTACCAATGCAGACAACATTGTAACCCGCTCAGCTGGAGTTATCACACTTATAAAAAAGACTCTTACTACACATCCAATTAAACATGAAGTCCCCACTGACATAGCTGGTCATCTCACTCATCAAACTATTAACAACACTACCCACATTTTAGGCGTCTACATGCCCTGCAATGACCCTGCCAAAAGAGCCCGAATTTATGAACACATTCACTACATTATATCCCAAAACCCCTCTCATCACTATATTGCAGGGGAGACTGGAATGCAGCCTACTACCTTACTGATAGAAGCAACACAATCAAGCACCTGGAGGACCAGCCCCCACTATCAACACCTTAATAAATATCCAATTCACATTCAACCGTCACCACGTCCCCACACTTACTCAGACAACACTTCCTACAGTAGCAGGATAGATGACATCATTCTCATCAACCCCCAACTGCAACCACGGTGACAGAAACTGCACACCAAATGGGAGACACACTGGACCACTTGACCCTGGAACAACACATTACCTCCTCTCTCTTTCCCCCTCCTAACCTTGACGTACCACCTCACAATCCAACACCTCAACTGCAGCTTCCTCTCAAGCAACAAGACATGGCCAAAGCTAAAGAAGCCATCTCTAATCAATTTCTCCATCAATTCCAGCACAGCCACATTAACATAGATAAAGCCTGGACTATAGCACAAACTTTACTGGGAGAAGATAAAACATCTGCACACATTCAATCTATTAGACAAGAACTCAAAGCCACCATACCAGAAGACCTTAACAGCATGACAAATCATCTCATGGTCACTCTTCACCAAGCTCTCTCCATCATGACTGACACCTGCCCTACCAAGCCTAGTACACCAGGCACCTTCCTGCCAAGACAAACTGCCAAAACCTACAGAAGACTTAACTACCATATTAAACACATTAAAGCACTCCGAACAGCTTCCAACCACCTTGACCAACAACAATACATGGAACTTAGAAGCACACCTCACACGGCAGGCACATACTCACCTACCACTAAAATTAAAATACAACAGCACTTTCAAAATTTACTCCTCTCTGACTATTGTCTCTCCTTAACTGCTGATATTAAACAAAGTATTACAGAATTACGTCACATGCAGGTTGCACTCAAAGAGGAGAGAGCAACCGCCTCCATTAAGAAATTCCGACGCCGCCTCAGTACACAAGCACGACAAACTCACAGGTATATTTTCTCTCCTGAAAATCACACACACACACACCCTGCTCTACTGGACGCATCCACACACACACTCAGCACTAGCACCCAGGGTCTCCTGGAAGTTATGACTAAACATATGGGAAAACTCATGTCACCTCCCACTCCACCCATCTCAGATGACTATACACGACACGCCACCCCCCCTCCATGGGAAATACACACAGACAAATACCACTTGGAAACTCCAGCCAACTCCATACAAAACACTACCTCTCCCTACACCTTTCTCTCCTCCTCAACCACCTATGCTGACTGTATTAGGAAACTCTCTACCAACAAAGCCACTGGCCCAGACGGATACCTAATGAATTACTTATGTGCCTCCCACAGGAAATGCACCTCATCATACACAAACTCATGCAGCTAGTATGGATCCTGGGAGAAACACCAGACTGCTGGAAACCTCACACACAGTCATGCTCTACAAAAATCAGATCCTTGCTTACCTCAAAACTACAGGCCAATAGGCCTTAACAATGCTGTAGCCAAACTCTGGACCTCCCTTGTTACTAACACTATTACTACCTACTCTGAAACCAACCACATTCTTAGCGCCTGCCAAGAAGGTTTCAGAAAAGACAAAAGTACCTATAGACAACTCTTGAACCTACTCCACAACATTGAGGACGCTGCCCTCTTCCACCAGGACCTCTATGCTGCCTACTTCGACTTTAGCTCTGCTTTTAACATGATTGATCACCAAAAACTTCTCTGCATCATGCACAGCTTGGGTTACACCCACGACACTATAGACACTATTAAAGGAATCTACACAAACTCTACTACACATATTCTCCTTAACAATACACCTGGCTCCCCCATCCCCATCACTAGGGGCACCATCCAGGGGATACTCTCTCCCCCCTACTCTTCATTATCTGTCTAGAACCCCTACACAGATGGCTCCGTCTGGGGGACGAGGATACAGAGCAGCATCCCTACCCTCCAAAACAGCAGATGAACACCACACCAGCAGCTTGGGGTATGCTGACGACACTGCTGTCCTAACCGGCAGCTCAGAGGACCTTCGCATCCAATGTGGTAAAGTTCAAACTTTTAGCATCTGGTCGGGTATTCCTCTTAACGCCACCAAATGTGTGGTCAGTGGCATACTCCACAAATCACACCCCTCTCAACCTACTCACAACAACACTCTCAAACAAAGGCTAGATAAAAATCCACTAGGAAACTCCTAAGGAAACTCCTATGCTACCTACCAGCCGCCTGACCAAGCCTACAATACTTGGGGGTTCACATCTCACTTACCTTAAATCGGAAAACTCAACTCCACTCTACTATTGAAACCATTCACAATAAAGGGCTGAGCATCCTCACCAAAGCTAAAAACAGGGCAACCCCCACAATGTTACGAATAATTTCACAATGTGTCAGAGCAGCTATTAAATACCCCATGATAGTAGCTCCCTTCTCACCTAACCGACATTCACGTCATTGACAGAGCAGTATTAAAAACAGTTAAACTCTGTTGCTCCCTTCCCAGATCTTTTCCGACAAGAGCACTCCACCTCCCTAAAACAGAGGCAGGACTAGGGGTGCCCTCCCTACTCACTGAATACACCAGATTACTGCAACAGCCCTCACCCAGTCCATTAACGACCAAGGTCACCCTGTGATTCCTCACTAGAGCTCTCCTTAATAATCAACTTCCACCTGACCACTCTAGAAAATCCTCTCTCTCTACCCGCAGCAACTTAAGTTATTCCTAGCCCCGCCAGCTGGAAATATTAAAAAATCTGACATAACACTTTCTTGGAAGGACACAGAACTTCTTGACAAACTTAACATACACTCTCTTTCCCTCCCTCCACAGCAATCCCTGTATCACTCATGACTCATTCATGACCTGGTG
>JACBWV010000610.1:60492139-60530231 GCA_013435795.1 Chlamydomonas sp. ICE-L
AGAGAGGGAAAAGTAGTA
The DNA here is from genome assembly GCA_013435795.1 of Chlamydomonas sp. ICE-L. Classification (NCBI taxonomy): domain Eukaryota; kingdom Viridiplantae; phylum Chlorophyta; class Chlorophyceae; order Chlamydomonadales; family Chlamydomonadaceae; genus Chlamydomonas; species Chlamydomonas sp. ICE-L. Next base: position 60,492,158 of record JACBWV010000610.1, read on the forward strand.
CAAGGAGGGAGGGGATGCTTCAGCTGGTCCGATTGCTCAGCGACCAATTCCATATCTTAACTGGTTGAGTGTTAACAGCTGTAGCAACCGTCTCTAGTTGTTGATGTACGCAAAATATTGCGACAAGTCGACTACGAATTCAACTTGACGGTTCTAAACTGTTAGTCGGAGGAGGGACTTCACACTATCAGCACATTTCATTCAGTGTAGACACAATCTCCATTGATGACGGGATTTTGACTCCATGCATAATGCATTTCTATCGAGTGGAGGGGTATACGAGCTAAGCTTCCGCAATTACATCAGTTTCAGTTCCGCTGCAACTTCCTATAGTCAATCAACTAAATTTAGTGTATCTTCTCAATCGGTCAATAGGGCATGGGGAACATTTGTTGCACAGAGTCCATGAGGCGGGCTTGACGCAGTTACAAAATCCGTCTATACCTTTACAAGAAAAGCTACTGGATGTCTTCGCACAATTTAATTTAAATGGCGTATACACACCTGATTTTCGCGCGAATCCTCGGGTCCAGTGTTTTGCCCTAACGCAGTTCATCATATAATTCAATACAATCGGCAGATGGACGGTTCCCACCCATATTGTGACACCTATGCTAAATGGCGTGACGGAACTTTTTTTTTGCCTAAGTTGCAAAGTTCTGCCACACACGATGATTCTTTCCTATCTGGCGTGGACACCAGGGGCAATTCTAGTATAGGTTCATTTGACACTCAGAGCATCGGTGGTTGCAGCTGGTTCCGAATCACTAACAGCCCTTGTTTTCATTGAGTGTGGTTCCATGTTGAGGGTAGATGCAGGGCGTCAACTCGAATTAGTTTTGTAATTATCTAACAATAATATAAATGAACCCTGGTACCAAAACACATTACAAAGGTGTTCAGTTTTTGATGCCATAGGTGATAATATTTTCCCCCCCAAAAGCCAATGCGTATTCGAGATAAATGAAGGAATATGGGATTTGAACAGCGCGAAGATAATGTTTACAATGAATTCACTAGGAGTTCGCTCCACGTGGAATCGGCTGTATGATCAGCACTCTTTCAGTATATTTTGATGATGTCCTAATTCAAACAATAAATCAATATAATCATTTGGCTAGGATGATGGACGTACGCAACTCGACACAAGCCTCAACTAATATGTTTGGGAATAATCAAGCAGTCGACATTGTTGCCGAGACAGATCAGATACCGTTCGTGATTGATAAATTCCATGGTATCCCTAGGAACTAAGGACTGTGTTGTTAAAGGCAAAATTAGAATTGTTATTGAGTGGGCAGACGCTGTGGTGCTGTTAAGAGAAAATGTATATGTTGGATATGAAATTGTAAAACCAACACTCATTATCAAAAGTGAAATAGAAGACAACGTATCCGATAGAATTGAATTCGATAATTTTCACCAGTCAATTCCAACTCAATGAATCCGAAAATCAAACAACAAATATATACATTGGCTCACGCGATATAGAATATGTCTTGGCAACTTTCATACCATACTGATTATTATTCAAAGGTATCTACTCAAGATTATAATGGAACGAGTTACTTCTTTAGTCATGGATTAAAAGATATTATCTTGAAAGTAATCCAGTTTATGTAGGATTTAGTATAAACATGTACCCATTGCAAATCATCCTATTCCTTATGATAAAGGCAATAGAATAACCTGGATTTCATATTCGATAACGAAAATTGTGCGATCGAACACCCTCATGACACACACAGTGGACGGGACATTATTGTTAAGATTCCCCCCAACTATTACATCTTACCAATGGGCCTGCGGGTTGCCTATTGATATAGAGGATGAAGAAGATATGAATTATAATGTTTCATTTTATTCAAACGGGAAACAATAACAAGAAAAATTACTCACTTTTATTCGTGAAATACAAACAGTCTTCTAGAATTAGATATGACGAAAACGGGTTCAAAATATATTTACACAAAGTAATATATAACAACATGGATCAATATGTGCTGCCCTATGTATTGAGTCATGGCCGAAAAAAATAACAGTACAATCAACCAGCAACAAACTTTATTGGCAGACGGACAATACGACAACCCTTGCATGAATCAGACTTCTCTGGGAAGACCTATTCCAGGGAAGCCTAATGCAGTCAAAATACTCCGAACAATGCCAGTATAATCCCAAATTCCAATAAATTATTTGTAAAACCTATTTAATTTTTCTAATTAATTATTATCAGCATGAATAGCGGTGCTCCTCGCTTGTTTTATGTCTTGGTGACTCCTTGTGTACTCCCTTAGAACTATCGGTCCTGACAGTACTATGTCAGCTTCCTGTTGACTGCGTCATCGGTCTTCTGACAACGCGCTGTCTAGCCTGTACCCTGATCAGGTTCCAGGCTACGCCCCCTTTCCTCCACTGGTGCCCCTTAATGGGTCTCCTGTGCTTGTAAACTTATTCTCGTCTCCGCATTTATAGATTGGCGTGCTGCACACACAAAGTCCACTCTCCGGAGTGTTATCCAAGCTGATAATTATAATATTTTCTAATGTAAATCACATATGGGAATATAGAAGAAGACAGCAACCTATTAGAAGACACTGAAGTGATACCAGTCAAATCTAAACGTGTAATGTCCGAGAAGCAGAAAGCATCATTGGCTATCGCTAGAGAAAAAGCATGGGCAAAAAGGCGAGAATTAGGAGAGATTACACGACAGGAGAAAGAATTGAAGATTCAAGCCTGATTCAAGAGAAGAAGTCCAAAAACAAGAAAAAAACGGCAGAAATTACACGTCGCAAAAACACTGTCTTTAAAAGCTGAAGAAGGATGTGGTTGGTTGTTGCTTTAGACGTTCAGACGAAGATCAACAGATTGTAACAGATTCTCATCAGAAGAAGAAGAAGTACAACAGATATCAAAACACATTGAGAAACGTCTGAAGGTCACCAAAGCTAGGCCAACATATCTCAAACACTTACTCAAGAAGATACAGTAGAACTCATCCGGCAAAAAGTACTAAACGAGGGCAAACAGGGTAGCTTACCAATCACTATTTCCTGGTCACACATGTCCATTTTGATTAATATTCTACCATGTAATTAGTGATGAGTATTGTTGAGAACGCAGTAGCAAATTTCAGTCACAAACCACTCCAATACAAAGCGAACAAGTACCCACAGTCCCTTAATTCAGCTCTACCCACGTAACTATTTTGTATCGCTCCTCGTCGGCTCCAGGGTAAGTGGGAAGACGTATAGTCTCTGCAAATTATTGAAACAATACAAGATTTATGGGTTTGATAACAAACAGGATATGAGAGTTATAGTATTTTCCCCGACAAATGATGCTAATCAGGTATTCAATTGCTTGAAAATTGATCCAAATGATATCATTTCAGAATACAGTGATCAGAAACTTTTAGAAGTGATTGAAAACATCAAACTAGAAAAGGAAAACACTGAAGAATGCAGAAGGCAGATGATTGTTTATTCCAAGTTTATGAAAGGCAATATAGACGGACTGTCGTTTGATGAAATCGATTTCCTTGAGAGAACTGGATACCAAAAACCCTCCTGCAAATACCCAAACGGTTGTGTGGTATACCTCATATTGGACGACCTTGTGGGCAGTAGTGCATTTAAATCTGTTGGCAAATCAGCCTTGACTAATTTGGTTCTCAAGAACAGACATTTGGGTATAAACATAATGATGTGCACACAGAATCTCAAGGCGATACCTAAGTCTATTCGAACCAATACTAGTCTTTTTGTGCTATTCAAGTTTGCCAGCACTAAGATTTTGGAGGATTTATATGAAGAAGTAAGTAGTACGATCACTCTACAGAAGTTTGAAGCACTCTATCTGCACGCAACAGCAAACGAACATGATGCTCTTATCCTTGATTTCACACAAGACAAAAGCCAAAGGTTCAAAAAGAATTTCGACATCATTCTCAGCTTACAGTAAAATTATTTTTCTGAATTATTGTTAAACAATGGCGGCTATCACAAATGAATATAGACAGACCAATGATTACAAGTATCTGAAAGCAGCAGTATTGGACTTGTCACCCGGACTGCCGGAATATTTGGTGGATTCGTGCATTTCCCTACATATCGCCAAGCCGCTCATGTATAGGGACAAAAAGCTTCTACGAAAAGATATGAATAAGCAGACAAAACCAGTTTCAAACGAGGTCTTGGAAGGTTTGGTCACTGTAGAAAATGAAAAATCTACAGTAATATAAATGGCTTGGCAGAGAGTAACGTTATTTAGCTCATACAATACATCAACACAGAACTACCAATTGAAGTTAAATTGCGACCTGCCATACAATGAAAAGGGGTACCAGCTGGCTGTCGAATCATTTACCACAGCGAGTAAACCAGGGCCGTTCTGCATGAGTGCAAATGGGATCTTCGCACAAACCTCCTTTGATAATTCAGTGAATGGAGAGAGAACTAACTTGCTTTTAGGAGGGGAAACACACAGTATTGTGAAGACAATTACAAGCAATACACTGAGCCACAAGCTAATCCCGTCTTTGAAAACCCAACAATTAAATATAACAGTATATGATGCCAATGGAAATCTGTATGTAGGATTCCCAAACTTCATACTATCAGTTATTATCTATGAAATTATATAATGGCGCCCATTGTTATCAAAACTCAATTTATATACATCAGCTCACAATACAGGACTTCTGGGACCCCGGATTCCTTCACAACTAGTCTACCTGCTGGAATCCTACATAACGAATTTGGCGGCAGAACTAAAGTAACTGTTACTGATTTAATAATCAACAGATGTTTCTATAGTATTCGGGCGAGTAACAATGACTTCAGTGTTGTTAATAATGGGACAAAGACATCCGTTAGAATTCCAGTCGGGAATTATGACCTGGACCAATGGTTAGCAACACTGAACACTTTACTACCAGGCTGGACCATAAGCCACAATGAAATAAACGGATTATGCACTTTTAACACACCTGGTCCAGGATATGGTTTTGAATTCAAAGATAAAAGTTCATATTTATTTGGGTTCCTCCCACATGATAAGCCAAGTGGATCACAGATTATTAGCAGCTTTCCATTGCGTTTGAACTTAGAAAGTTTCCTGACAATTCATCATAACCTCCCAAACGTAACTAACTCGGCTGTGAATAATTTCCGTCAAACCAATGCACAGGAATCAGATGTATAGATTTTGAAAAACCTAAACGATAAAATTACCTTACTTGCACTGAAATAAATATCCAGGGCTATTATATAATATGGGCATCTTTGATTCAATCAAATCTGGAGTTGGACGCGCAATTGGTTCCTTTGGAAACGTAGTGAGAAGGGTAGCTGATTTTGGGGGCAATGTAGCCCGGAAGGTAGGTCAATTCTCTATACCGGTGTCTAACGCCGCAGCTGGTATAGCGGACATGCTCGGGCAGGGAGCCGTGGCAGATGGGATCAGAAGTGTAGGGTCTGCGTTTAATGGCTTCTCACCGGAAGCAGAGAAAATCCTGAGTAAGGCGAGCGGGATCGGGAGAGTAGCGCAGGGCATAGGCAAAGTCATGCTATAGCGGCGTTCCGCTAACCAACAGTCAGTCGCTTCGCTCATGACTTCCTCTTGACTTCCTCTTGACTTCCTCTCGACTTCCTCCATTCCTCCTCCTGCGAACATGGAACTTCGGGAAGTCAGTGAGCTAATAAGTTCATTAGCCTTACAGGGCACCAAGTTGAATAATAATGCCATGCCATGCTAAGTTGATTCTTGACCCCCCCAATATTAAATTGAACGGATAAGTAAGCAACTGCTTGTGCATCCATCACCAAGGAGGCTGCCACTGCTGCTTGACGAACATTTCACCCCCCCAGGGGCCGACCTCCAGGGGACCCGCCAGGGCCCCCTACTATTTATAAGTGAGTGGATAAGTTGCAGTGCCGACGACCGAGACAAAGCCAGGCACCTCAACCACCTATTCGACTAGTGCTAAATTAGACTAAAAGCTTTGAGATTATTCCCGGAATTGTTTCTAGCCCGCCCGAATCCAACTTTTATCATAGATCTGTCTTATACTCCTACCACACAGCCCCACGCCCACGCCCCCCCCCCCCCCCCCCCACACACACACATCACTAGTCTCCCCCGGCCGGGCACGAGCCGATTGTCTCATTACCCCTCTACTCATACCTAACAGGCTTCAGTAAGCTCCATCGTTGGATTCGTTGCCACCTGTCGTTCCGTTACCGATAATCTCTGCCAATTTTCTGCGTCGCTTGCGACGCTGCATAGGACTTGCCGTTGCTCAACAACGAAACGTAACGCATATATGCGCGCAGACCGGATGACTAACCACACCTGATAACCAACCAACTCTGCGAAAACTCTCCAACCTATCTCAACCGAAATTGAGCGAACTCTGGTTTCAGCGAGAATTACCACTGACTGCCTTCGGAAAGTAGTCAGATAAAGCAACACATGCTTCAAAATGTTGATCCAGACTGAGCTTGTGACCAGAAACTGCTTCCACCTATGATAGCCTAGTGGCGATTTATCCATACCTCCTTTGATGTCCTCGCGCATCGCGTTTGCCCACGTGCATCGCGTTCCATAGACCGTTGGTACGTGGTAACAATGGCATCTGCACCAAGCTTCTCGAAGACCATCCAAGCTGCCACGTCCTAATGGGCTCCAGAGACCTGCCCCGAGGACAGCAAGTCCCTAGTAGAGAGCGAGTCCAGCAGGGCCGGTCGCGTTGAGGTGCTCCAGATCGATGTGTCGAACACGGAGTCAGTGGTCCAGGCTGCAGCCCATGTGAGATGCATAATCTATTTACACTCAGTTGATAATGTGAGGATGGTTGGAAGACCCCCAGGAAGTTGGGGAGTAAGCTTGTATAGGGTAAACACTGGCCGGCCTAAAGTATGGCAATGTAATGTAAAGTAATGTAATGTTATAATTGTTCAAGACTGATGCTAGGTTATTGTTTGAGGTCAGATCCCTGGCATCACCATAATAAGTGCACCATGATGCATGGGGCATGGAACTCTGTGAAAAGTACACCATGGAAAGTACATCCCTGACTTCACCATGATACGTGCACCATGATGCATGGGGAATTCATAGAATTGTTCACAGCTGTAGCACTCAATGTCATGACTCACCCTCCAGTCGTCATCTGCATTTATACAAAGGTTAATTAAAGTTTGCAGCTGAAGCTGCGCCTCTCTATGGCATCATCATGGCCATTAAGGGCGCCTGGAGGCGCTTCCCTAATGAAATTATCTGAGTTCTGAATTGAATTGATTTTAATTCATGTTAATTACATTAAATTCAATTGCAGTTTAGTTATTATAATTAAATAAGATTAAATTAAATTTACGTGGAACGTATGCATTGAATTGATTTGAATTGTATTCATTTGAATTTAATTGAATTTGATTTCATGCCTGGCCACTCTATGGCTTCATATTCAACGCCGGTGTTGCTTCTGGATCCCAGAAGGAAATTCTGAAGATATGTGTTTACAACATTACCTCCTCATGCAGACCACATGAATGATAGTGTGTAAGAGCTGACATGCAGAGCTTTTTTCGTTTTAGAAAGGGTGTCTTCTGGTTGCTTTCAGGGATTTAATACTTTCCAAGGACGGGGTCCAGAACAATGATAGTGTGTAAGAGCTGATGATCAATAGATAGTAGATGTCATAGGTAGAAATAGCTATACAGCTACATAGCTGCCCTTGGTCGTGTCATCATACATGACAAGTCCTTTGCAGCGTCGCAAGCGACGCGGAAAATTGGCGGGGTGTGTTGCCCTGTCGGTAACAGAACGAAAGGTGGCAATGATGGAGCTGACCGAAGCGAGTTATTTACGCGACCGTTGGCTGACGTGCCAGGCTTCAATTGTTTTTCTCGGTCCAACGGACACATAGGTAAACATGGGGGCTCCCGCCCCCTTGAAGAGGGGGCTCCGCAAAAAAACACTAAAATATATGGTAGCAGTCATAGGGAGAATATCAACACAGCTACACAGCTACATGACTACACAGCTTCATGGCTACAAGGCTACACAGCTGCCCCCGGGCCTTGTGTCATCATACATGAAAATTGTTGTAATAGATGGTAGCAGTCGTAGGGACAAACTGCTACACAGTTACACAGCTACACAGCTACATAGCTACACAGTCACACAGCTGTCCTCCGGCCTAGTGACATCATACATGAAAACTGCTATAATAGATGGTAGCAGCCGTTGGGAGAAATACATATATTTGCACGGTGGACCAACGTAAGGCGGGACTGTCGCTAGTGGGCAATTTAATAAGAAAGGAGTACGGCTGGGTGAACAAATACCCAGCTGCGGTACTTTTTATCGAGTACAATACTAGGTCCCAGGTTCACTTCTGAATATATTTAACACTTTCAGGAATGTCTTAAACTATAAAAGTGAAAGGTTCTCCCTACTTGGGGGGAAAAAGGCAGCCACTTGTATAATAAAGGAGGCTGTCCACGAAACACACACACACACACACACACACACACACACAGTGTAAGGGCTGATTTGCAAAGCTTTTTCCCGCGTGTCAGGGCGTGTCAGGGTAGTGGTAGTTTGTGCCAAACAGGGTCTGAGGTAGCGATCCCTGTAGGCATGCGTTTATGGTTTTGGATTCTGAATTGTTCCGGTTTTTTAAGGTCGGTTGGTTTCATTCGGTGTGTTATATCTTATTACCATTTAGGTTATGGATCCAATGTATATGACAAAGCTGTTACCCACTGTCAAAACATATTGAATTTGCATTAATAAGTTTCCCATGTATGGGGTGTCTGAGCCCAGTGCTGGGTTTGTTTGGCGAGGTGACTGTGATGCATGGGTAATTTCACCTGTGTCAGTGGGGGGAATCGAACTCCCATCCTTCAAATTTTGAACTACTATGTACGCAAGGGTCTTGCTAATCTAGTCATAAATGCTCCGCCAAATGACCCCCCCGCGCTTGGCGCTCTGCCTGCAATTGCTAAGCAATAATAGTTTGAGCACACGAAAAGTAGCGGTCTGCAAAGCAAACCCAACTGTAAACCTCCCCAGTGCTGGAGAACAGGAAGGCCCCTTCAATCTCACGCCCATGGCAAGGCGTAACAATTTTCAGTTTGCATCCGCCTCGTTTCCAGTTCCTCTTTTCCTTACCTGATTTCTCCTCTCATTTTTTTAGAACATAGATCCCTAGTAACCACTGCCCGGAGCGAATGTTTTATTTGTACCCCCCCCCCCCCCCCCCACACACACACACACACACACATACACACACACACACACACACACACACACACACACACACACACACACCCAACACACACACACACGTGGCAAGGAGTAACAATTTCCAATGTTCCTTTGCCTCAGGCCCCAACTTTGTTACCAAGTGTAGCTATGAAAGGCAGATGTTCTCATCAACCCTCACATCACATGTGAGCAGGTGGAGGTGAGCTGAGAACCAATGAACCAATGAATGTGTTCATGTAACAACCAGTCAACCGGTAATAATATACCAACGCACACACACCTACCCGCCTACCTACACCCACCCACCCACCCACCAACCCACCCACCCAGCCAACCCACTCAGCCACCAATCCACCTGAAAACTGTGCACATGCTAACTGGTAATAACATACTCATCTACCCACCTTCCTACACCCTCCCTCCCACACACACCCACCTACCCTCCCACCTACACACCTACACCCACCCACACACTCACCTGCAAACCTGCAACCTGTGAACATGCTTACTGGTAATAACTCACTCACCTACCTACACCCACCCACCCACCTGAAAAATTTGAACATACTAACTGCTAATAACATACTCACCTACTAACACCTACCCTCACCTACCCACCTAGTTACACCCACCCATCCACCCAACTGAACCTACAAAATGAACAAGGCCATAACAGCTTCCTCCTGTACCCCACAGGTCCTTGAATGCAACACCAACAAAATGTCAGCCTCCGTCCACCTCAGATATCTCCCCCCACACCCACACATCCACACACCCACACACACATACCCACCCCCACTCTCCCCATCCCTACCCACACCCACCCATCCACATGCACTAACAACTTTCCACTTTACCCCACAGGTCCTTTGAAGCGACTCTACACAAATGTCAGCCTCCTCTTCATATTCCTCCCCCCCCCCCTCCAGCACACACACCATTGAACATGCTAAACGGTAAAAACATATTCACCTACCCCTCCTAACCTCACCCACCTACCCACCTACCTATACCCACCCACCCACCCAACCACCTTCAAACTGTGCTCCCCTGACTGACTATTGAGGTGAACCAAATGCGACCAAGTGCATCTTGAAGCAGACACAATCAGCTGCCTAGAACTGCTGACATATTTGGGTGAAGCACAGTGGCTGGCTCGAGAAGCTACCTAGACAGCAGAAGACTAGGACAGGTCTTATCAAAGGGAGCACCTCAGGACCCACTCATGTTTGTAAGGTTCACGTTGCACTGGTCACTGTGTATTGTTCTGCCTATGCCTATGCCACTGCATATTTGACCCCCACTGCGCGTTTCGCATGTTTTTTTTCAACCCCTGTGCGCGCAGCATGCAGTTTTTATGAATACCACTGCGCTTTTCTCTCTTCACTCAATCAGAGAAAGTGCGGAAAGCGCAGAAAGCGCAGAAACTGAGAACTGCACTGTGTGCCCTTTCTCAAATTTGAGTGAGAGTCAGTGAGTCATTGAGTGACTGAAGGGGTGGATTGAACCCTGGGATTCAAATTGTGAGTCAGCCTCTGACAGAGTAAGTTATCGTCATGGTAGCTGCCAGGTAGGGGCACCCCTGGACCGTGGATTTGAACTGGAGCAGAAACAACCGCACAGTTTAACTGATAAACTCACCTGTCGGCTCGTGCGATCATTCCACACCCCATTTATCAACTCCTCGCCCCTGCTGTCTGTTCATCTGCTGTCGCCATCTCGTCACAGCTGACTGCTCTAGTCTGATAGTCTACTTCTCCCCCACCAAACGTAAGTTTGATTTCTTCTAACTCGACCAGACGCCCAAGATGTTCACGTTCTCATCCATCACCCAGAAAGTCTCATGGGCCCTAGTACACCTGCTGGACCTGATCCCAAACCACTAGCGTGCTTTGATACCATGGAATTGTTTAGACAACATGCTAATTCAGATTCTCCCACCCAGTGTACCATGCACCCTCTAGATCTTTCGATCTCCAGGCTCACTAGCCTACCAGAGGCGGATGGATTCTTGCTTGGTTTATTATAGTTGCATTATTACTTTCCATTATTTCCAGCTAAGTGTGGCCTGCTCAGTGCTGACCTTTCAGATTGTAACGAATATCCAATATCCTCCCAAAAGCCCCCAACTGTACAAAAAAGCACACATATTACCAGTTGCGCGGAGAAAGTGTGTTTTTGGCAACGCACACTTTGTTTTGGCAGCTGTGCTAAAAGCGCTGCAAACAAATGACTTGTGCGCAAAAAGCGCTGATCAATTTTGATTGGCAGTAAGTGGTACCCTGATTATAACCCGTGCCTGCAGAGTTTGGTGGAGAAGCACAAGTGGATGCCAGCCTCGTTGTTTGTGGAGTTGGTTGATTCGGGTAAATGCCTTCATGATCAAATTTTTCATTTAAATTTAATTTGGGTTACAATTTTAATTTGAATTCAAACCCGTGTCTGCAGAGGCAGGTTGGTGGATAAGTGCAATTGGATGCCAGCCTCGGTGTTTATGGAGTTGTTGGCTTCAATTGGTAAATGCCTTCACGATCAAATTTGTATGGAACACACAATTTAAATCCAAACCTGTGTCACCACACATATCCCCCCCCCCCCCCCCCCCCCCCTCTCATTTACACTCACACACGTACACACACAGTCACAATTCACGCAAACATCATGTGGGTGGACTTGTCGGTGGGGCCCTGTTCCAGTACCCTGGTTCATCCATCTGTCACACATGCACTAACAACCTCCCACTTCACCCCACAGGTCCTTGGAAGCCACACCAACACAATTTCAGCCTCATCCTCAGCCCGCCCCCCCCCCCCCCCCACACACACACACACACACACACACACAAACACACACACACACACACACACACACACACACACACACACACACACACACACAACACACACACACAAACACACACATGCACTGACAACCTCCCACCTCACCCCACAGGTCCTTGGAAGCGACTCTACACAAATGTCAACCTCCTCCTCAGATACCTCCCCTCCCCCACCCACCCACCCACCCACCCACCCACCCACTCCACCCTCCCCCCCCCCCCCCCCCCCCCCACCCACACACACACGCATGCTCTAACAACCTCCCACTTCACCCCACAGGTCCTTGGAAGCGACACCAACAAATGTTAGTATTATCCTCAGATCCCCCCCCCTCTCACCCCAACCCCCCCCACCCCACAAACACGCACACACACACATACACACAACACACACACACATGCTCTGACAACCTCCAACTGTACCCCACAGGTCCTTGGAAGCGACACCAACAAAATGTCAGCCTCCTCCTCAGATCCCCCCCCCCCACACACACACACACACACACACACACACACACATGCACTAACAACCTCCACACTTCACCCCACAGGTCCTAGGAAACGACACCAGCAAAATGTCACACCCACCTAGCCCCCTTCCCACACACACACCACCACACACACACCACCACCACCACCACCACCCAGCCACACAAATCCACACCCGCACTCAAACTGACCCTCACATCCCTCCAAGTTCGTCAAAAGCTCATCAAGTTTAAGTTAGTAATGTTTGGCAACAACTCAGCAAGCTGACTGAGGGTGTATTGCCCTGTAAAAACCATAATAAAAAAGCCACCGCTGACACATCCACCCACCCACCCATGCGCCCACCCACGCATCCACCCAGCCACATGCAAATCTACGCACCAACACATGACCCCCCCCCCCACCACCACCACCACCACCACCACCACTCCCCCACCCTCGCATCCACCCTGGTTCGTCAGAAGCTCAACAAGCTTGAGTCTATCATGTTCGCCACACACAATATATCAGCAACACACAAATTCAAACACACACGACCCCTCCCCACCCAAACCATCACCCCCCACCCTCACATCCCTCCAGGTTCGTCAGAAGCTCATCAAGCTTGAGTCCGCCAAGCTTCGCAACGACTCAGGGAGCTGACTGTGTGTGTATTGCTAAGTAAAATATATAATAAACAAATGCAACCACTGATATATCCACACACACCCATGCACCCACCCACGCATCCACCCAGCCACATGCAAATCCCCCCCACACACACCCGACCCCCCCCCCCCAACCCTCGCATCCCTCCAGGTTTGTCCAGAGCTCATCAACATGTTTTGGACGGCCTCTGTCCCTCACACACGCATACCCCCCCCAACCCTATTCTCAAGGCAACCCCCCATCCTCGATGGATCTTGCCATTTCTGCCACTCCCATTACACCTCGGCCCATCCACCTACTTGCCTCATGCTCCCACCCTACGTTTGCTGCCCTCTACATCGCCCGACAAAACGCAGCTGTCCTTCAACTTTATGAAGCCATCTATGTTGGCTCACTAGGCCGCTCCACCTTCTATGTTGACGCATCCTCAAGAAACACCCTCCCACTCGGTGTCTCAATCACATGCCTACCTCCTTGGCTCCTCCCAGACCTCCCACCCTCTTGTACATGCCTCCACCCTTGCTCTTGTAACCCTCTCGCCAAACTGCGCATGGGGCAGCATTATGTTACTGTCAAAACATTGGCGGTGGCATTTCTGTTGCCGTGGGTGTAAGGCTGTTGGTGTCGGTGGCGAGATAATTCTCAGTGCATGGGCGGGGCAGCGTATACTAAAAAAACATCAAAACATCGACATGGGAAACGATCATCTCCTCATATGAAGGGTACGGTGATATCCTACTAATATATCACGTTTTTTATTAGTTTCAGATTCACATCTAAGGTTTCCAGTTAACTAGATGTAAACTAATTAAGACTTAGAAAAACATAAAAAAATAGGAAACGTTCAATTCGAGGATTCGAGCCATCGAGGATCGCCATATCCTACTAATCCTACTAATATATATAAAGGGTACGGTGAATACTGGGCACATATGAAAGAAAGAAAGCAGAACTTGTCTTTAGGATACAATAAGGAGGGGCAATGTTTTTTTTAAGTCTGTTTTTAGGATACAATAAAGTTATACGGAGGGGCAATGTTTTTTTATACAATAAAGTTATACGGTGGGGCAATGTTTTTTTAAAGTCTGTTTTTAGGATACAATACGGAGGGGCAATGTTTTTTTTAAGTCTGTTTTTAGGATACAATAAAGTTATTCGGAGGGGCAATGTTTTTTTATACAATAAAGTTATACGGAGGGGCAATGTTTTTTTTAAGTCAGTTTTTAGGATACAATTCGGAGGGGCAATGTTTTTTTTAAGTCTGCTTAATAATGTTTATTTCCGTTTTCGTCCATCGGGCCCCCAGGTGCGGGTAATGTTTCGGATTTCAGATCTCTGGGTGGAGCATCTATCGGGCGTGCCATATACTTAATGTTTACGTCTGTCAGATGCCTGGCTGGAGCATCGAGCGTGCCATATACTTAATGCTTCAGGCTTTCGGTTTCTTGAGTGGAGCATCGCGCTGCCAGATACTTAATGTTCTTGGATCGTAGACACCTGGCAGGAGTATCGCGCAGGTCACCACCAGGTCGTGGTGACGTGGGTGATATAGACGATGGACGGTCGATATTCAAAAAAGCCTGCCAGGTAGGGCGACCACGTTTAAAAATAATAACTGATTGTGTTGTAGAGAACCACATGTTTTGCTGATGTTTGCCACAAAGGCTGGGCTATGATAATATGTTGCCATGGATTGACCCACAGGATTGTTTTCGACCGGGATCCCTAGGGCAACCATTTGTTGGTAGGTTTATAAATTGAGTAATTAGGAGAAATTGATACTCAGTCTCGTTTTTATGTATCGATTTATTTATAATTGAGATCGAAGTAACACAGTAATCTTTTACACAGCAAATTCGACAGTCTGATATTATGGAACCACTTGTAAGCAATATCGGGTGTGTCAGATACTTAATGTTTGTGCTTTTCTAAATCTACACCTGAGTATCGGGCTGCCATATACTTAATGTTTCCGTCCCACCAAAGTCTACACCTAGGTACCGTATATGTTATTCACCGGGTTTCACCAGCTCACCTAGAGTGACTTAGAGTGCACAGGACTCCCTCCCTGCTGCACTGTACTGCGATGCCGCTGCCAGCTATGGCACGGACTCTGATGCCGATACCCTGAGGTGCCGCGCCATCTTAGTACTTCCTCCTAGCGCATTGATCGAATGCTTATCTAACTGTAAAGATCTTATCCTTACCGTCTTCCCCTCGTCTCTGTGCTCTGCACATACTCCGGAAATTCACAGGTTACGGTCCCATTCGCTTTAGATTGTCCTTGCTTTAACGGTATTCCGAGCTGAAGGACATTTTGATTGTTTTCGCGCGGAGCGCTCAATTGAAAGGATTGAGTAAGGCTCTCCACCCGACAAGAACCTCCCCGCTGGGATACCTTCTCTTCTGCGGTAACATCATCCGCGTATCCGGATCAGGGTAATTCAAAGCGCGCGCTTTTGCGCTTTTGAGCGCTGACTTTTTGACCCCCTCAGCGCTTTAAGCGCAGTTTTTTGCAACCCCTTGTGGGCGCTGCAGGCATTTTTTGCGTTTTTTGAACTACAAAGCGCAGATTTTTTTTTTCAAGTGCGCTAAAGCGCTGGCCAATTTGGCCATTTGAAGTACCCTGATCCGGATTGATTCTGCTCCATTGAGCCTCAAGTTGTCTTCCAGCACACCCCACTGACAACCATATCCACCACCACTGCGCCCCCACCACCCCCTTCCCATCTCCCACGTCCCGTTGCGTAAGCAACCTCGGCCACCTCTCAACCACCTCCTGACTTCTCATCTACCCAGACCTCTCCCCAGTTGGCCTCCACCTCCAACTATTTACTGCTCCTCCTCCCCCTACGTCCCGTTGCACCGGCAAACTCTACCGCCCCATCCCTACAATTATTGCGTCGCCATCGCTATGAGGCATGCTACAACCAACGAGACGGAGCGTCGTCAGACCTTCATTTTCCACCAACACTTCTTTCAAGATTGGCTTGAATCTATGGAAGCTGAACTCAAGGTATCCCACTGCTACTTTTCCCCTGGATCTAACAGCCTGCCTAAGTTTCAGATTGAATACATCCTTGCGCATCTTTCAGAACCTATCAGAAAGCTTTACAAGCACCACAACGATCCAGACGAAATACTAGAGGCACTCAGATCCAAATACGACCTCAAATCCAGACCTCGACAGCAATCACCTGTCGCAGCCGAATCAGCCGCATCCAATGTCCCAGCATACGATGGACTTGCACCATCTACCCCTACTGCATATAATCCTACTTCGTATGCCCTCCATGCCTCCCCACGCACAGATCGCATGGCAGTAAACTGGATCATGGACACAGGAGCTACCTCCCACATGACAGGAGACAAATCACTGTTGTATGACATACATGACATATTCCCCCATATCAAAGTTCAAACTGCATCAGGATATACTCATATTACCAGATCTGGAAAGGCTCTGATCAGAGGAGACAATGGAGTGATCCATAATCTCAGAAATGTTCATCTCAATGATGACCCTAACACTCCAAACCTCATGTCAATGGCTGCAGCCATCAAAGCTAATCCTTCTATGTCAGTTCATTTTGATTCCCAGGCCTGCACCATGACCATCAATAACAAAGTCATCATAACTGGATCAAAGAACAAGAATCTCTACCTCACCCCCACCCTTGTCCCTGACAATACCCTTATCCATGGGACAAGTCTGAACATAGCCATGGCCGCCATTTCCAGAACCACACACCAAACAGCAGAACTTCTTCACAACAGATATGGTCACCTTGCTTACAGCAGTTTAGTTAGACTCATTTCTGAACACATGGTCACAGGCACAGATGTCACCACTGCAGCCTGCAACAAAATGAGAAAGCAGACGTGTGAAATATGTGTCCTGTCAAAAATGGACAAGAACCCCTATCCCACATCATCCACACGTGCAAAGAGACCAATGGCAATCCTCCACATTGACATGAGTGGAAAGATGAAAGTGCCAAGTCTAAACGGCAGCATATACTTCCAAGGCATTCTAGATGACCACTCAAAGTACTCTATGGTCACATTCCACAAAAACAAACACACAGTGCCCAAAGAAACCATGCATGAACTGGAACGGTATGAAGTCCTTACAGAAAACAAAATAGGCACTATTTTCTGTGACAATGGATCAGAGTACATCTGCACCCGATTCCAAAACTGGTGCAAAAAGAAAGGCATTACCCTCAACTTCACAGTCCCTAACAATCCAGCCACAAATGGAGCAGCAGAGCGTCTGAACCGCACTCTCCATGACAGGGCCTGTGCACTCCTCCTCTCATCCAAATTTCCTGAAAGATACTGGGCTGACATGGTGAAAAATGCTAGCATCCTAAGAAACCTCAGCCCCACTTCTGACTCAGACAAAACTCCCTATGAGATGTTCAATGGAGTCAAGCCTAAGATTGATCACCTCAGAACCATTGGGTGCACAGCCTACGTCCACATACCACCCAAATCCAGGACAATGTCGGTGCGACCACCCTGCTGAGCCCAATGAGGAAATGATGCAAAAGCTACAGACGTGTCTCCAGACATTTCGCGAGAAGAACGCACATTGGACTGACGAGGAGTTCGAGGCCTGCAAGGAGAAGGTTCTGGAAAGCTGCATCAGTGCAGCAACAGTAAAAGGGCTGATGAGTTCCAGGAAGTTAGAATGGGCCCTCCATGGGTATCGTGTCAACTTGTTCCCAGAGCAGGACGAGTAATGTGCCAGTTAGCACTAGCGAGTCAGTAAGCTAGCTCCACTAAACCTGCCATCACCAGTGTTGAAGTTAGCACCAATGGACTTGGTTGATCATCAGTGCACCATGTAACATCGTGCACTAGACTAGGATTGCAGATTTCACGATTTAAATTTGTGTTGTACATAATGAGCTTATGAGGTAGCACCATGGCGTCAGTTAGCACATGATCTGTCAGCACTAAGTGCAGAAGTTAGCACCAATGGACTTGTTGGCAACAGTGCAACATTAGCATTGTGCACAAGTTTCACGAGTGTACTTGTTTGCACCATCCAACACACATTTTGAGTGATTTCAGGATTCTAGGATGGCAGTTTGCAGATTTCAGGATTTAAATTTGTGTTATGTACATAATGAGCTTATGAGGTATGAAATTATGAATAATAAGTCCTGAGTTAGGAGTTATTAGTTCTGACTTGTATAAGGTACATATGAGTTCTGAGTTGTGAGTTATAAATTATGAGGTACACATAAGTACAGATTTCGGAGTCGTAAGTACTAAGTTGTAATTTTGAACTGTTGAGTTGTGAGTTGTGAGATAAATAATTATGAGCAATGCGTTCAAGACTTTGTAAACAGCTTTCACCTTCCTCTTGACTGTCCTCTACAATTGATTTTGTATTCGAATACTTTCTCTCTCTCCAAACGAGCAAATCAATGTTACAATTGAAATTGAAGGGAATAGTCTCTTTCTCCGGAATACAACAAAACAATCTTACAAAATAAATTGTAAGATATTTTCGTAAAAGCCACCAAAAAAGCTAAATCAATTAATTTGCGAAAACGATCTTACAATATTTATCGTAAGATTTCAGTAAAATAAAAAATCCGTTGGGAAGCAGGAACGCCCATTACATGGAAGTTTGCACCGTCAGCCAAAATCACTAGACTCATTGGTTACTCACACATCAGAAAAGCTTACAGAGTTGTAGACTCCAACCATAAGATCTTTGATGCTAGAGACATCACCTTCAATGAGTCTGAGAACCTGGCAGGAAAGAACGGATTCCCAGGTGCAGATGCTGTGATTTTAGGCATGTATGAAGAAGACACCCCTGGTGAACCTGATGAAGACGCTCCCTCACCATCCCATTCCCCCTCAGAAAACAAAGCCATTGAAGCCATACGGGAAAGAAACAAGGCAAACATGGGAGCATGGGGATCACCAGAAGATATAGATGATAGCTACCTGCCCAATTCAATGCACCAGCAAGAGACCATTGCCCCACAGCAAAGTGCACATCAACCCAACAACACTGTTGAACAAGGAAATGAACACAACCCCACACAGTCTCAGACTAATGACCTCCCCAACCTCATGGCATCACAAGACAATGCACCAGTACATGCACTCACCTCTCCTGCACCAGCACAACAACAAGCCTCCACCCCTCCACCAGAAGCTGCACTAACACAACCTCGCCGTAGCGGCAGAGAAAGGCATGCACCTAACCACCTAGCATTCCTAGCTGCAGACCACATAATCATACCCAAGATTGAAAGAGAAGCACTGGCTTGCCCTCAAGCCAAGGAATGGAAGTCTGCCATGGATGAAGAACTAGCAGCACTAGCAGAAATGAACACCTGGACATTAGCAGAACTCCCACATGGAGCCAAAGCCATAGGTACTAAATGGGTCTTTGACATCAAGCAATCAGTGGATGGTCAGCTAGTCAGGTACAAAGCTCGTTTAGTAGCAAAAGGATATGCTCAACGTCCTGGCATGGACTATGATGAAGTCTTTGCACCAGTTGCCAAACATGCTACCATTAGGTACATCCTGTCCATGGCTGCAGACCCCTCAGCACACCTTGCTCAGCTTGATGTCTCCACAGCATTCCTCAATGGAGTAGTGGAAGAGGAACTGTACTGTTCTCAACCCCCAGGATTTGAAAGAGACCACAGGGTTTGCCGCATGTGGAAATGCCTATATGGTCTGAAGCAAGCATCAAGGCAGTGGTATCTCAAAGTCAAGGAGGATATGACAGCCATTGGCTTCAGAGAAGTTGATGTTGACCAGGGCCTCTTCCTGCTCCCTGGGCCAACTACAAGACCCCTCATTTGGGTCCTCCTCTGGGTCGATGATTTCCTCCTGCTGTCCTTTGACAAGGACATACTGCAGCAGTACAAAGACAAAATCATGAAGCTCTACAAGACCAAAGATCTTGGAGAACCATCTGTCTTTGTAGGCTATGAGATCACCAGAGATGCAACTGCTGGAACACTCCACATCTGTCAATCCAGGTTCACTCAAGACCTCCTCAGAGCACACAGCATGCTACCTGAGCCCAACAGCACCAGGTTCCCCATCCCACTGCAGCCTGATGCTCCCCTCCCTTATCCTGAAAAGGACACACCAGACACTGGTCTCCCCCTTGCCCAGATTGTAGGATCCCTCAACTACCTGGCAGTCAACACCAGACCTGACATTGCCCAAGCTGTTAATAGATTGGCCAGGCACAGTGCTCACCCCCTCCATGACCACATGGAAGCTGCAACTGGTATTCTCAAGTACCTCTCCAACACCCCTGACCATGGGATCACCTACACCCACTCCAAGAAACTCCTCACTGGCTACTGTGACTCTGACCATGCTGCCTGCCCTATCACAAGGAAGTCCACAACAGGCTATGTCTTCCTCAACCAGGGGGGAGCCATCTCATGGGCATCCAAAATCCAAGCATCTGCCACTGCCCTGTCCACCACAGAAGCTGAGTTCATGGCAGCTACCTCTGCAGCCCAAGAAGGAATGTGGTTGAGGAAACTGCAATTCTCTGCCACAGGTACCATGCCCCCTGCACTTACCATTAATGGTGACAACCAAGCTGCACTCAGTGCATGGAACCAAGAGAAGCTCTCCTCCAGGCTCAAGCATATGGAAACAAGATTCCACTTCCTCAAAGAGCAATCCAAGAAGGAAGGCATCAAGCTCAACTGGATCCCCACTGCTGCCAACATGGCTGACATGCTCACCAAAGCCCTGCCCAGATCCAAGTTCTGTGCATTCAGACAGCAGATTGGCTGCACTGGAAAGCTCAAGCTTGACTAATCTTTTCAATATCCCTGAAGCCCCTCTGAAACCATTCTAGATTTCCTAACAGATCCAAGTACAAGACTTTTCCTAGATATTGATTGATTGCATCATTACTAACTGCTTTCTTCTATTTTAGTTTCGACCTGAATAAAGATCCTGTCCCACAGGATATTCTTGAATCATCTCCTCCTACACCTGAGCTCCCTTTCTGCCTGCCCTCTTAAGTCAGTCTACCAGTCAGTCAAGTTTTATCATACATAAGCATAGCTGCTTATGAATATTTAGAGTCCCTCTAGTTTTCTTTAGACTCCTCTAATTCCCGGAATTCTCCAACATGAAGAATGCCAGGAATTGGGGGGGATGTTATTCACCGGGTTTCACCGGCTCACCTAGATTGACTTAGAGTGCACAGGACTCCCTCCCTGCTGCACTGTACTGCGATGCCGCTGCCAGCTATGGCACGGACTCTGATGCCGATACCTTGAGGTGCCGCGCCATCTCAGTACTTCCTCCTAGCGCATTGATCGAATGCTTATCTACCTGTAAAGATCTTATCCTTACCGTCTTCCCCTCGTCTCTGTGCTCTGCACATACTCCGGAAATTCACAGTATATTGCTGCCATATACTTAATGTTCATGCCCAATTCCTTTTAAAAGAATCACTGCGGAGGGGGGAAGTTGTGGAGTGGGCTTGTCTGTATGGGTCAACACTGGCATGCCTATGGCAATGTAATGTTATATCGAATGCATGCAGCAGGGCGGGTTCGGAAGCAGGTGCTTCAGCACTCACCCGCATGGGAGCGAGGGGAAGTTGGCGTGGCGTCCGGGGGTTGAAAGCTAGGCTGGACGCCGGTGGCTGGACGCACCGGTGGGCTGGACGCGTCCATGGACGTCGGTTGGCGTGGCGTGGGCTCAAGGCAACGGAAACGCCAATTTCCCGCATTGCTTGTGACGCGTTTAGAATTGGCTTTCCTCCCGTACCTCTTCCCTACTATGTTTGCCTTTCCCCTCGCTCTGTGGATCGCGTTTCCGATCCATTAGCGCGTTTGCCACCCTCACCTGGAGTAAACCTTCCTCTGCCTGTGCCGCAGCCCATGAGTAATTCGCAACTGATCTGAAACCAAAGCCAGTGGTCGATGGTCGACGAGGCCTAGAAGTAGCATTTTCGCTTTCAATATCGGTAACACAGCGCTGAATCTGAATTCACTGAACATTAGCTGCTAATTTGTTATTTGCTCGAAATCTGCGAGAGGACGGACTCATCTTACAGTGGGCACGCTTCAAGGGTAAATTATATCAACCAAGCCGAGAACCAAGCTAGTGTTTTTGGTTTTCCGGATACTAGCAGCAGCTTCTATGCAGCTCCCTGAGCCAGCCTCTGGGCTAAGCCTCAACAGTTTGGCAGCGCTAGAAAGCTGATTACGTCAGCTTCAAGGTGCACTAGGTTGGTTTAGGTTTGGCTAATTAGACAGCCATGGGAGCTGCTTAGAAGCTGCGTCTTGTAGCCGGATGAAACTACGAGGTAAGCTTCCTTGGTTCTTCATTGTGTGATTCTTTGGGTCATCACTGGCCTACCTAAGAGGCTATGAGGCTATGACTAATGCAATGCAATGTAGTGTGATGCAAAGTGTCATGAGATGACTCCCAAGCTAAACAATGCAGTGTACTATAATGCAATGTCGTGGAACTGATGCAGGGCTCTTGCTATCTAACCTTACAAATAAGTGGATTTTTATGAATGCATCATTTGTGTCTACTGCCTGTGGACAACAACTTTGCCATTACGATGTCATTAAACAAAGGAATGTTTTAAAATATACAGCAAAACTGAACGGAACTGTATGACCTCCAGAACACCGAACAAAAGCGTATGTGTATGCACGACCATATGCCACAACCCTTCCTATCCTGCCCCATGCGATCACTGCGTATATCCACCTCCCTTCCGGAATCACTTGATTCTGAGCTCTTGCTATAGTTTCATTATATCATTCATATTAAATATATAACGGCTTACGAGGAATTGTTGACAAATATATTCCTTACTTGAAAATCTTCCCCATGATAGTGGTAGGCCCCATTGCAAGCTAAGGGCTGGCCCCCTCATCAACCTCCTTGTAAGAAGGCGTGCTACTTATTTATTTATGTATGTATTCATGTATTTATTTATGTATACATTTATTTATGTATTTATCTCATATTTATTTATTTATTTATTTATGTATGTATTCATGCATTTATTTATGTATACATTTATTTATGTATTTATCTCATATACATTTTTAATGTATGTATTCATGTATTTATTTATGTATACATTTATTTATGTATTTATCTCATATTTATTTATTTATTTATTTATTTATTTATTTATGTATGTATGTATTCATGCATTTATTTATGTATACATTTATTTATTTATGTATCTCATCTTTATTTTTTATGTATGTATTCATGTATTTATTTATGTACACGTTTATTTACGCATGTATTCATGTATTTATTTGTGTATACATGTATTTATGTATTTATCTCATATTTATTTATTTATGTATTCATTTATTGTGTATTGTGTTCATTATTCCCTTTGCAACTGGACCACGAGCTCCCTGGGTACGTCCACATTCCTCCTGGCCCTGCTGCTGATTTGTTTAATGTATTTATGGATTTTATTTAGTTTCCTTATAGGGAAGACAGCATTAAAATGCCTGAGAGTATCCACGTTCCTTTGGCCCTGATGCTGACATTTTTTAATGTATTTAATTTATTAATTTATTTATTCTTCCCTACATTACAGGAGCATGAGCTTAATAAGTGTGTCCACATCCCACCTGTATCTTATGCTGATGTTATGTGCTTATTGTACATATTTACTTTATTTATATACGTTTAGATAAGTTTGTGAAATGGGCGCTTGGCGTCAGAGATAACACCTTTACCAACTTTGTCATCAGTGAACTTATATAAACTTGTATTTATAAGTTTAGGGTTTACACACACGGACTCAATGGTTGAGACAATTGTATTGGCTTTTGGAATAAATGCGTTGACCATAATGACGATGATTTTGTGAAAACAGTCTTGCTAGAGAATGTTCTAATGGCAACCAGAGATAGCAATAAACAATGCTGGTGTGGTGGATTACTAAGATGCATTCAGAGATTAGGTGTTAAAGATTTCTCTGATATTATTCAAGATAATCAGACTTCACTCAGCAAGAATGATGAGGGCATCTATAAAATAACAGACATTGACTGGCAATCCCTGAGTACAGTGACCCCCAGGAATCTTGGTGAAAACCAAGGAATCGGTATTAAAACTATTACGTATGCAAATTGGATGATGTCAGAGGATATGAACCATAGTTCAACATACACTAACGTGTTAAATAATAGGGATGATATAAATGCATATCAAGGCTGCGTCATCCAGCTCACCAACATACACACACACACACACACACACACTCTCACACACACATGCACTAACAACCTCCACCTGTACCCCACAGGTCCTTAAAAGGAACACCAACAAAATGTCAGCCTCCTCTTCAGACCCCCCCCCCACACACACACACCCACACACACCCACACCCACACACCCACACCCACACTCACACCCACACCCACCCACACCCACATGCACTAAAAACCTCCACCTTTACCCCACAGGTCCTAGGAAGCGACACCAACAAAATGTCAGCCTCCTCTTCAGACCCCCCCCCCACCCCACCCCACCCCCCCCGACCCCCCCCCCCCACCCCACCCCCCCCACCCCCCCACACACACACATGCACTAACAACCTCCACCTTAACCCCACAGGTCCTTACTTGGAAGCGACACCAACAAAATGTCAGCCTCCTATTCAGATACCTCAAACAAGCCTAAGGGTGTGTCAGCCATGTTTGTCAAGTTCCTGTGCCCGTCCACCGACGCGGTTATGGACGTAAAGGAGGGATCCAAGGTGTTTTCAGCCGGCTCAGGTACACATGGGTTGGAAAGGGGTGGGTGTTGTGTGTTGTGTGGGGTGGGACGGGGGGTAGTGTTTGGGGGGATGGGGTGGCGAGTGTGTGTGTGTGTCGGTGTGTGTGTGTGCGTGGGGTCGGGTTGGGGGTGGGTGGGTGAGAAGGAGGGGGCCAAGATGTTTTCAGCCGGCTCAGGTACATTGGGATTTGGGGTTCGAGTGTGAGTGTGAGTGGAGTGTGTGGGGGGGAGGGAAGGTGTGTGTGCGTGTGTGTGGGGTGGGGGTGGGGTGGGGGTGGGTGCTTGTGTGTGTGGGTGTTTTTGTGAGGGGGGGCTTGGGGTTGAGGGGGAAGTGTGTGTGTATGTGTGGGAACAGTGGGAGGAAGTGTGTGGGGGTCGGGTTGGGTTGGGGTTGGGTAGGGCTAGGGGTGGGGGGTGAGGGAGGGTTGATGTCCCACCCAAGCCTCAGGGTGTGTCAGCCATGTTTATCAAGTTCCTGTGCCCGTCCACCGACGCGGTAATGGACGTGAAGGAGGGGTCCAAGGTGTTTTCAGCCGGCTCAGGTAGTGAGGGGTGGGAAATAGGTGTATGCGTGGTGTGTTTATGTGTCGGTGTGTGTGTTAGTGTGAGGGTGTGGGTGTGTGGGGGGAATGTGTGTGAGGGGTGGGTGGAGCTGGGGGTGAGTGGATGTGAAGGAGGGGTCGGTGTGTGTGTATGTGTCATGTGTTAGTGTGTGTGTGTGTGTGTGTGTCATGTGTTAGTGTGTGTGTGTGGTGTGTGTGTGTGTGGTGTGTTAGTGTGTGTGTCGGTGTGTGTGGGGGGGAGTAGGTGCGGAGGAGGGGTCCAAGGTGTTTTCATCTGGCTCAGGTACATGGGTGTGTGTGGTGCGTCTGTGTGTGTAGGGTTTGTGTGGGTGTGGGGGAGTGTGGGGGGTTGGGATTGGGGGGGAGTGGACGTGAAGGAGGGGTCCAAGGTGTTTTCAGCCGGCTCAGGTACACAGGGGTTGGGAAGGGGTGGGTGTTGTGTGGCGTGGGGTGGGGGGCAGTGTTTGGGGGGGATGGGGTGGCGAGTGTGTGTGTGTGTCGGTGTGTGTGTGTGCGTGGGGTCGGGTTGGGGGTGCGTGGGTGAGAAGGAGGGGGCCAAGATGTTTTCAGCCGGCTCAGGTACACATGGGTTAGGGGGTGGAGTGTGAGTGGGGGTGGGTGGGGGGGAAGGTGTGTCTGTGGGTGGGTGTTTGGGTGGGTGGGGGGGCAGTGCGGGGGAGTGTGTGGTGTCTGTGTGTGTCTGGAGTGTGTGTATGTGTGTGTAAGTTGGGTGGGCAGGTACTTTGTCCAAGGTGTTTTCATCCGGCTCAGGTACAGAGGGGTAGGGGGTGGATGTGGGGGGGGGGGGGGGGGGGGGGGGGGGGGGGGGGGGGGGGGGGGGGGGGGGGGGGGGGAGGGGGGGGGCGGGGGGGGGGGTGGGGGGGGGGGGGTTTTGGTTTTGTTTTTTTTGTTTTTTTTTCTGTTTGTTTTTTGTTTTTTTTTTTTGTTTTTTTTTTTTTGTCTTTGTGTTTTTTTTTTCTTTTTTTTTTTTTTTTTTTTGTGTTCTTTTTATCTGTTTTGTTGTTTTTTTTTTTTTTTTTTTTTTTTTTCTTATTTTTTCTTGTTTCGTTGTTTGTCAGGCGGGGTCCCCTGTGTTTTCCCCCCTCCGGCACCTGTACCTCGGGGTGTGGTGTGTGTGTGGGTTGTTTTTTTTTTTTTGTTGTGTGGGTGGGGACGTTCAGGGTCTTTTTTTGTTTTCTGTTCGTTTTGTGTGTCTTTTTGTTTCGTGTGGTGTGGGGGCCGTGCGGGTCTTGTTGGTTCTGTGTGTTTGTGTTTCGAGTGTTTTTTGGTGCCCATTGCGGGTCTGTGTGTTTTTCTTTTTTTGTTTGTGTGCGTTTGCGTTTGTTTAGCCCCGTTCTTGGGCGTGGTGTTGTGTCTGTGTGAGTGTTTGTCTGTTTGTTTGGCCGTTCCTTCGTTTGCCTCCTCCCCCCCTCCTTTCACTTTTCCCCTCCACCTCCTCCCGCCCCCCCCCCCTCCTGCCCCCCCTCTCTCTCCCCACTTAACCCTTGCCCCTGCCCCCCCCCCTCCCCCCCCCTCCCCACCTCGCCCCTATCCGTCCGTAGCCGTCACTAGGCCGCTCCCGAGTCTAAACCCTAATCGTACCCTGATCTAACACTAATCGTACCCTAATAAATTACCATAATATAACCCTGAAACCCTACACCCTAATCTTACCCTAGTATAACCCGCATGTAACCATAATCTAATCCACCCCTTATCAAATAATAATCTGACCTCCCCCCACTCGCGCCCTTACCTCCCAGGCTATTTCGTGATCCTTAGCTGTATTTTGGTCCCGTTCTGGCTGTGGCTTACCCGCTACACCTGGTCTAGCAGCGCATTTCTCGGTGTACTGCTTTTCATTCTGGGTGTATTGCTGTTCTTGGCGGCTGAGGCCATCACTGATAGGGAGAATGACAGGCTGGCAGCTCTTCGCCTTGTCACCACACACGAAACTAGGTGAGTCACCCACCCACGCACCCACCCACCTACACACACACACACACACACACACCACATCACACCCACACACAACACACACACACACACCACACACACACACAAACACATGCATAAACACTCGCGCCGCCCTCCCCCCACCCCACCCACCTACCCTCCAGCCACCCCCCCCCACCTACCCACCTGTTGCGCATACAACCACACCTCCAACCAACCCCAACCCTCCCACCCACTGTTGCATCATACAACCACCAACCACAACCACCAAACCCTTGGAATCTTTTTATATCCACTAACATCACCAACCACTACCACAAGCAACTACCACCCTCCCCCAACGCCCCAACCGCCCCCTTTTTTAGCATTACCACCACCCCGGCCCCCGACCACCCCCAACCCCACTACTTCACACTTCCCCCCCCCCCCTGTTTAGCATAACCACCCCCCGTCCACCCACCACCACCCCAACCCAACTACTTCACCCCCCCCCCCTTGTCAGTCATACCCCCCCCACCAACCCGTCCCACCACCACCCCAAACCCCACTCTTCACCCCCCCACCTCACCCCCCCCCCTGGCAGCATCCGCCACGACCCACCACACCCCCGTCCCGCCTTCCCTCCCTTGTTAGGTTGTGCTTGGAAGCGTCTATGCCACCACCCACCACCCACCAGTAACATCCACCAATCCACAGCAAACAACCAACCCCAACCACGTCACCCCCCCCCCCCCCCTGTGCACATCACCACCACCCCCTTCCCGCCTTCTCCCTCCTCGCCTCCCTTGTTGGTGTGCCTCTGAACTTCTATGTGCCCGACGGCGACCGGGGACCACCACCAGCAACAAAGCTGCACTCAACTACCACCAGCAAACCACCCCAACCACCCCAACCACCCCCCTGTGCAGCATGCCACACCCCGTCCCGCTTCCTCCCTCCCTTGTTGGGTGTGCCCCGGAAGCTTCTATGCCCACCACCACCACCCACCAGCAACAACCACCAACACCACCAGCAACACACCAAACCCCCCAACCACCCCAACCACCCCCTGTGTCCAGCATACCACCACCCCTCCCGCCTTCTCCTCCTTGTTTGGGTGTGCCTCGAAGCTCTAGGATGGCCCCCACCACCACCACCACAACAACCACACCACCACACCACAACACCACCCCCAACCACCCCAACCACCCCCTGTGCAGCATGCCACCACCCCGTCCCGCCTTCTCCTCCCTTGTTGGGTGTGCCTTGGAAGCTTCTATGCCCACCACCACCACCACCAGCAACAACCACCAGCACCACCAGCAACAACCACCCCAACCACCCCAACCACCCCCCTGTGCAGCATACCACCACCCCGTCCCGCCTTCTCCTCCCTTGTTGGGTGTGCCTCGGAAGCTTCTATGCCCACCACCACCACCACCAGCAACAACCACCAACACCACCAGCAACAACCACCCCAACCACCCCAACCACCCCCCCTGTGCATCCATGCCACCACCCCGTCCCGCCTTTCCCCTTTTTTGGCGCCACCCGGAAGCTTCATCCCACCACCCACACCACCACCGCAACACCACCAACCACCACCAGCACAACCACCGAACACCACCAGCACAACCACCCCGTAACGCAACCACCCCAACCACCCCCCTTTTCAGCATAAAACCCCACCCGTCTCCCGCCACCCTTGTCCCTCCCTTCTCCTCCCTTTTGGGTGTGCCCCGGAAGCTTCTATGCCCACCACCACCACCACCAGCAACAACCACCAACACCACCAGCAACAACCACCCCAACCACCCCAACCACCCCCCTGTGCAGCATACCACCACCCCGTCACGCCCTTTTTTTTTCCCCCCTCCTCCCTTGTTGTTTTGTTAGCCTCGGAAGCTTCTATTCCCACCACCACCCACCACCACACAACCACCAGCCACCACCAGCAACAACCCCCCCAACCCCCCCAACCACCCCCCTTTTTTGCAGCATACACCCACCCTCCGCCTTCTCCTCCCTTGTTTGGGTGTGCCTTGGAAGCTTTCATGCCCCCCCACCCCACCATCACCAACCACCACACCACCATCACAACCCCACCCAACTACCCCCAACCACCCCCCTGTGCAGCATAACCACCCCCCGTCCCGCCTTCTCCTCCCTTGTTGGGTGTGCCTTGGAAGCTTCTATTCCCACCACCACCACCAGCAACAACCACCAACACCACCAGCAACAACCACCCCAACCACCCCCCTGTGCAGCATACCACCACCCCGTCCCGCCTTCTCCTCCCTTGTTGGGTGTGCCTTGGAAGCTTCTATGCCCACCACCACCACCACCACCATCACCACCCAAAGTGCCGACCACCCCAACCACCCCAACCACCCCAACCACCCCGTCCTGCCTTATCCTTCCTTGTTGAGGGACCCTTGGAAGCTTCTATGTCCACCACCACCACCAGCAACAACCACCCCACCCCCCCCCCACCCCCCCCCCCCCCCCCCCCCTGTGCAGCATACCCCCACCCCTCCCCGCCTTCCCCTCCCTTGTTGGGGGACCCTTGGAAGCTTCTGTGTCCACCACCACCACCACCACCACCACCACCACCACAACCACCACACACCACCAGCAACAACCACCCCAACCACCCCCCTGTGCAGCATACCACCACCCCGTCCCGCCTTCTCCTCCCTTGTTGGGTGTGCCTTGGAAGCTTCTATGCCCATCACCACCACCACCAGCAACAGCCACCAACACCACCAGCAACAACCACCCCAACCACCCCAACCACCCCCCCTGTGCAGCATACCACCACCCCGTCCCGCCTTCTCCTCCCATGTTGGTGGACCCATTTGAAGCTTTTATGTCCACCACCACCACCACCACCACCATCACCACCCAAAGTGCCAATCACCCCAACAAATCCCATCCCCCTTTACAGCATACCACCACCCCGTCCCGCCTTCTCCTCCCTTGTTGGGGGAGCCTTGAAAGCCAGTCAAGCAAACAGCAAGGGAAGGGGCTTGCCCCCTCCAGTTGTAGCTGGTGTAGCTGGGGTTGCTGGCGTTGCTGGCAACAAGGCGGATCCCGCACTCGCAAAAGAGGTGAGGCGCTGGTTTTATTTCACTGATACACATGTGTGTGTGTGTGTGTATAAAAAGTTGTTACCAGCATTGCCAGACCTCAATTATTTGCTGGCGTTGCTGGCGACGAAACTGTGTGTGTGTGTGTAGAAGTTGTTCCTGGCAGTTGTTCCTGGTTCCTTGCTGGACCTCCAGTAGTTGCTGGCATTGCTGGCATTACCAACAGATCCCATACTCGCAAAAAAGGTGAGGCACTGGTTTCATTTCACCGGTACACATGTGTGTGTGTGTATACAACTTTTTTACTGGCATTGCTGGATCATTCACCCACCCACCCTCGCATCCTCCAGGTTCGTCAGAAGCTCATCAAGCTTGAGTCAGTAATGTTTGGCAACAACTCAGCAAGCTGACTAAGGGTGTATTGCCCTGTAAAATGTATAATACAAAATGACACCACTGACACATCCATCCACCCACCCATTCATCCACCCAGCCACATGCAAATCCACGCACCAACACATGCACCCACCCCCTCACCCTCGCATCCACCCAGGTTCATCAGAAGCTTATCAAGCTTGAGTTTGTCATGTTCGCCACCCACAAATCTATCAGCAACACACACATCCACACACCCCCACCCAACCCCCCTCCCCCCCCACCCAACCCCCCACCCTCGCATCCCTCCAGGTTCGTCAGAAGCTCATCAAGCTTGAGTCCGTCATGTTCGCCACCCACAAATATATCAGCAACACACAAATCCACACACACACCCGACCTCCCCCACCCACCCCCCCACCCCCCCCACCACCACATCCCTCAATGTTCGTCAGAAGCTCATCAAGCTTGTGTCCCCTCTCACAAATCTATCAGCAACACACAAATCCACACACACAACCGACCTGCCCCACCCACCCCACCACCACCACCACCACCACCACCACCACCACCACATCCCTCAATGTTCGTCAGAAGCTCATCAAGCTTGTGTCCCCTCTCACAAATCTATCAGCAACACGTGTGCACACAAATCAACACACCCAGACCCAAAACGCCCCCCCACCCTCGCAACACTCCAGGTTCATCTGAATCTCATCAAGCTTGAGACCATCACACACACACCCAGCCACACACAAATCCACACATCCAGACCCAAAACGCCCCCATCACCCTGGCAACGCTCCAGGTTCGTCAGAAGCTCATCAAGGTTGAGTCCGTCATGTTTGACAATGACTCATCAAGCTGACTGAGGGTGTATTGCCGTGTCAAATATATAATAAACACATGCCACCACTAACACATCCAGCCACCCACCCATGTACCCACCCGTGCATCCACTCAGCCACATGCGAATCCACCCACACACACATGACCCACCCCCACACCCTCGCATCCTCCAGGTTCGTCAGGAGCTCATCAAGCTTGAGTCGGTCATGTTCTCCACACACAAATCTATCAGCAAGCACACAAATCCCCCCCCCCCCCCCCCCCCTCCCCACACACACACCCACCCACCTTCCCATCCCTCCAGGTTCGTCAGAAGCTCATCAAGCTTGAGTCTGTAATGCTTGGCAACAACTCAGCACGCTGACTGCGGGTGTATTGCTGTGTAAAATATATAATAAAAAATGCCACCTCTGATACATGCACACACCCACAGATTCATCCACCCAGCCACATGCAAATCCACAGACCAACACATGCACCCCACCCCACCCCCACCCACCCACCCACCCACCCACCCTCGCATCCCTCCAGGTTTGTCAGAAGCCCATCAAGCTTGAGTTTGTCATTTTTGGCAATGAGCTGACTGAGGGTGTGCTGCCTCAATGTGTCACAAATCCACGCACCCACCCATGCACCCAGCTACACACACACCCCCACCCTCGTCTCCCTCCAAGTTCGTCAGAAGCTCATCAAGCTTGAGCCTGTCATGTTTGGCAACGACTCAGCAAGCTGACTGAGGGTGTACTGCCCTGTAAAATATATAATACAAAATGCCACCACTGACACATCCACCCACCCACCCATTCATCCACCCAGCCACATGCAAATCCACGCACCAACACATGCCCCCCCCCCCCCCCCCCCCCCCCCCCCCCCCCCTCACCCTCGCATCCACCCTGGTTTGCCAGAAGCTCATCTAGCTTGAGTTTGTCATGTTCGCCACACACAAATCTATTAGCAACACACAAATCCACACACACCTCCCCCACCCCACCCCCCACCCAACCCCCCACCCTCGCATCCTCCAGGTTCGTCTGAAGCTCCTCAAGCTTGAGTCAGTCATTTTTGGCAACGAGCTGACTGAGGGTGTGCTGCCTCAACGTGTTACAAACTCACGCACCCACCCATGCACCTAGCTACACACCCCCCAACCCACCCACCCACCCACCCTCCCATCCCTCCAGGTTCGTCAGAAGCTCATCAAGCTTGAGTTGGTCATGTTCTCCACACACAAATATATGAGCAACACACAAATCTCCCCCCCACACCCCCCCTCCCCCACCCACCCCCAACCCACCCACCCACCCACCCATCCTCGCATCCCTACAGGTTCGTCAGAAGCTCATCAAGCTTGAGTCCGTCATGTTTGGCAACCAGCTGACTGAGGGTGTAAAATATTGCCGTGTAAAATTTATAATTAACAAATGCCACCCACCCACACACCCATTCACACGCCCACACATGCACCCATCATGCATCCACCCAGCCACATGCAAATCCACGCACCCACCCACCCACCCTCACATCCCCCCAGGTTCGTCAGAAGCTCATTAAGCTTGAGTCCGTCATGTTTGGCAATGAGCTGACTGAGGGTGTATTGCCTCTTGAGGTGCTGCCTCAACGTGTCTTGGCCCTGTGTGAGGACTTGGGAGTACAGCCGAAAGGCAGTACAAATACCATGAGCCTAGCACACATGTCATCCTTGCTGGATGAAGTGGCCTCACATGTGGGGGTGTAGGAATTGAATTCGAATTTGAATTTAAAATTGGGGAGGGGGGGGGGGGAGGAGAACAGCTACATGGATGTACCAATACCATGAGCCTAGCGCACATGTCATCCTTGCTAGATGAGGTTGCATCGCACTTGGGGGTGTAGGATTTGAATTCAAATTCAAATTTTGAATTTGCATCTCGAGGTGCTGCCCCAACGTGTCTTATCCTAGTGTGAGGACTTAGGAGTACAGCCCACAAGGCAGTACAGCCACACGGCAGTACAAATACCATGAGCCTTGCGCACATGTTTTCCCTGCTGGATGATGTGGCGTCGCACGTGGGGGTATAGGATTTGAAGTCGAATCTGATTTTTGAATATTTTGGGGGGTGGAAATACAGCTACATGGATGTACAGAGACCACGGGCCTCGCTCACATGTCATCCCTGCTGGACGAGGTGGTGTCGTATGTGGGGCAGGATACTACATTTTGTCAAATTGGTCCGTGCTTAAAGCGCACAAACCTCAAATTGGTCAGCGCTTTGTAGTGCAAAAAGCACAACAACTGTGCGCTGCGTCCACAAAGGGTTGAAAAAACGCCCAGTGGGGCTCAAAAAGCGTGCGCAAAATCGCGCTTCCGAGCGCGCTTTGTAGTACCCTGATGTGGGGACTGGGGGTGTAGGGTTTTAATTCGAATTTGAATTTTGATTATTTGGAGGGGTGGAGATTACAGCCACAAGGCAGTACATAGACCACGAGCCTAGCACACATATCATCCCTGTTGGATGAGGTGGTGTCGCATGTGGGTGTAAGATTTGAATTCGAAATTGAAATATGTTTTTGGGGTGGCTGGGGGGCGGGGGCGGGGGCGTACAGCAACAAGGCAGCACATATGCCATGGACGTAGCGCGCATGCCATCCCTGTGAAAACCAAAGAAAACACGCATGTCACAGACCGAAATCTGGACAGGTCCTAGGCGGGCGGAAAATTGACGGAGAGTGTTGGCAACGGAATCGAGTGGACCTAAGCCATTTAGTTACAGAGGCAGTTGGCTTACGTGTCAGGCTTCGTTTTTCTGTTTAACTGTTACATGATTTTACGGCTAGTCTTGGCAGACAGTAGGACCCAATTTATTGTGAGCATGTTACAATAATATGTAATTTAATTACGAGGATGGGGCTATAATGGCGATCTTCTGAGCCATTTTTCAGATCATACTGTGAACCTCATTGAGGGTGGGGTGGGTATGGTTGGTAAGGATATGTATGGTTACCGGTACATACCAGTAGCTTCAGCCAACAATGTAACTCCTTGCCGTCTTCCTTCTTTTCCAAGTCCACCGGAGCGAGACCCACGGGAACCAGGTACACAAAGTGGATTATACCGTTTAAAGACTTGTCTAGGTCAAGTCAGGATCGAAATTGGACTTGGGCTTTAAATTTGAATTGTTACATGGTTCTTCTACCAACGTTCTTCGGCCAACTCTGGAATTCTCACCGTCTTCCAAATCCAGGTCTTGACGAGGGAGACCCATTGTCAGTTTGGCACATACTACGCGGATTATATAGTTCAAATACTTGTCCAATTCAAGCCAGGAAATTATTCTTTAACTTGGACACTTCGTGAGATGTATGGCTCTAGCCTGTGAGGCTGCTCTCCATCTTTGGCAGTAGCATCAACATTACATACATAATTATAAAAAACTCGCTTAATTAAATCTCTTCATACAATTATTTATAAGCAGGGACAACATATCATTTGAACTTGGCTGCTTAAGTACTTAAACCTGAACTTGGTTACAAAGCTCCTGCCAGCAATTTGGCTGCTATCCAGGGATACTGTATTCCTTGCCACGATTTATCAGGAATCGCCCGCTTGTCAATGTTTGGTCCATCGCGCCCCCAGGTGTGGAAACGTTTCTAATTATCAGATATTATAGTGGAGCATCAGGCTGCCACGATATTAAACTTTTCCGGATGGTAGATCCTCTGCCTGAGCACCGGGCTGCCATAATTATAAACGTTTCCGGATTGCAGGTGCTTGGCTTGGGCATCAAACAGTCCGATGATAAACGTTTCGATAAAATCAACTCTGGCAAAAAAAGCAGCCCGCTTGTAAACGTTTTCAATGTCCAAATGTTACACATGATTTCAAACGTTTGTAATTTCCCCATATGTTTACTCCACAGGCCCAACGCGTTTTTAAACCCCCCGTGTTCCTTATGGCACAAAGCCTCTTTTTTCTAGGAAGATCATTTTGCGGCTCAACACAGCCCCCCCCTTCAGGCAATATAATGGCATTTACTTTTCCGTCCCGTAAGCCACAGAAATATATGTACTGATGGCACCAATTGGCTTTAGGAGGTGGTTTCGCCCAAAAGGCTGCCCTGAATAGAGAGCCCCCGGTGGATTTTAAATCCCCGGGGGCTCGTCCACGCCAATAATAAATATGACCACCCCCGGTACACGCCACTGCAGCGTGTCACTTTAACGCGTCTTCAAAATAAAAACCCTCCAACGCGGTCGCGCGCCACCCAGCACCAACCCGTCAAGTTGTGGTACGGGTAACATTCAGCCCCCGCACCCGCTTCTATGTAGATATTTGTTGGTGCATGCTCCTCAATTACTCTTTTTGAGCCACCTGAATCTACATTTGAAAGGGGGGGGACTATTCCCCGCATTACTTTTAGATTATTTCCGCGGCGAAACGGAATTTTTGGTTTCGAATTAGATCGCCTACTTGTGGGCACCTATGTCATGGAGCGCACCCTCTTGCACGCCTGACGAATATGCTTGGTAAAATTGCCAATGCGCACATTGCGGACACAACCATACAGGAAGACGTTGGTACACGTGTGGTGCACCCCACAAGTGTTAGACTTCAGGAGTGTGCCCCGCTTCTAGATGTTGAAAGTACAACTACCGGTAGTCATGGTGCGTGAAAGTTCTGATGATTACGCTGGTTGGGGAAGGCTAACCCCCCGTCTAGTTGGTCTCGTCGAGTAGAGAACGTGGCGATACCTCGGGAAACAATATAGTGGGGTTGACGCGGGCACTGCAAACACTTCAGCGCCCTTACCCGTAGGGGTACTTTCCTCAAATCTAGACACCTTTGTGTGATTTCCGCCCCCTCCTCAGGGGTCTACAACTGAGCCCAATTCGTCGAAACACCGGGACATTCGAACTGGAGTTTCCAAGGAAAGCAACAAAGCTCAGGACCGGTGTGAGTGTGGGCCGGAAAGCATGAGCACAGGATGCTGCGGTCAATATAGGACTAGTCACACAGCACTGTCGAGGATTTATCCTTACATTGTCGCGTCTTTTGGTGATAGTTTGGTGCTATACGTCCGTATTTCAGAGGAAACAATTGGACTACAACGCTACGTTTAGTTCAAGCACTAAGAGTGGTCCACGATTCCATTAAAGCGATGTTGTGAATATAGCGTTAGGCCCTACCACGCTATTTGCAAAACCACCGACGATGCAGTGGTGCACACCTCCTGTGCTATGGCCGAGACCTCGAGGATGCCCCCTACACAAGGAAGTTGCACATGGATAGCCGTTTACGCAGCCGTCTGGGCTCTAGGATGGGTAGTAATATTACCCAGTCAACACTATGACGGGTGCTGAGTTCGAGCCAGCCGCACAGGTTTCACCAAGCTCAGATTTTACGCATTGGAAGAGGGGTAGAGAACTTGTGCTCCTGTGTCTTCCCCGTAGATACGGGTGATTTTAGTCCAAGCTTCAGGATTCCACGAGGGTCTGCATTAACCCACATAAACCCTACATGGTAGCCTAGTTCTCACAGCTTATGTACACATGCATGCAAACGAAGGGTTCCTCAATCTCACGGCAGTGGCATGGCGTACAATGTCAATTTTTCATTTTTGGCCCAGATGCGGGTAGTTGAAAACCTCACACACCCGCGCCAAGTCCTAGATTATCAGTAGTTTCTGCCTGAAGCTTGGTGACAAAGTGACAAGTAGGTCCCTCCTTGGACCCACCTGGCGTGGCGCTACCCCTGGATTGGAAACCTACAATACACAAGCAATCCACATACACAAGTCGCCGATTGTGTGATGATCCAAATACATGAAGCAGCTCAACTACCACCAAAAAAGTCGCTAAGCAAATCCATACCAAGTCGCTCGAGCTGTGATGATCCAAAAACATGAGCGACTCACATACCAGCAACAAAGTGTAAGCAAATCCACTCCAAGTCTCGGCTCGGAATGAGTGATGAGATCCCAAAACATGACAGCGCTCACTACCACCAACAAAGTCGCTAAGCAATCCACTACAAGTTCGCTCGATGCTGTGTGATCCAAAAGCGTTGAAGCGCATCACTACCACCAAACAAAAACAAACACAAAACCATGAGAGTACCAAAGTCTTGCTGCGTGGTGCAAAGGCGACAGGTATATTCAAACCAATACTGAAATACCGTTAACCAGCCAGTACTTGAGCACATCCCACGCATTCATGATGGAAGCCCA
>JACBWV010000610.1:60530731-60571462 GCA_013435795.1 Chlamydomonas sp. ICE-L
GTGGAGAGCCGCGAGCCGCCTATCGAGCAAGCCACATGCGAGATAGGTACTGTGACGTGGGTCTGCCCGAATGAGTTGATACTCACGACTAAAGTCGTCTGTACAAACCTGGGAAACGGGAGTGGGTGTGGTGAGTAGGGGGTAGGTGGGATGGGTTAGGAGTGGGTGTGGTGAGTAGGGGGTAGGTGGGATGGGTTAGGAGTGGGTGTGGTGAGTAGGGGGTAGGTGGGATGGGTTAAAGTGGGTGTGGTGATAAGGGGTAGGTGGGATGGGTTAGGAGTGGGTGTGGTGAGTAGGGGTTGGGTGACATGGTGACACGGTGACATGGTGACATGGTGACATGGGTTAGGAGTGGGTGTGGTGAGTAGGGGTTGGGTGACATGGTGACATGGTGACATGGTGACATGGGTTAGGAGTGGGTGTGGTCAGTGGGGAGTGGAACTTGAACTTGTAGACAAGGCTCCAGCCAGTAAGGCTGCTTGCTGTCTTCGGCAGTAACATTAGCATTGAAAGCATTTGACTTTAAATTGAAGCAGTGGGTGGTGGGTAGGTTATGGTGGGAGAAGGGGTGGCCAGGAGGTGGTGGGTGGGAAAGAGTGGAAGTGGGTGTGACCAGGCGGTGGTGGGTGGGGAAGAGTGGAAGTGGGTGTGGTCAGTGGGTGGTGGGTGCGATATAGTGGAAGTGGGTGTGACAGGCCAGTGGGGGTGGGAAGGAGAGGGGAAGTGGTGTGGTCAGGTGGGTGGTGGGTTGCGATATCGTATAGTGGAGTGGGTTGTGACCAGGCAGTGGTGGGTGGGGAAGGTGAAGTGGGGTGTGGTTTCAGTGGGTGGTGGGTTGCGTGCGAGTAGTGAAAGGGGGTGTGGACCAGGCGGTGGGGGGTGGCGGAGGAGTGGAAGTGGGTAAGGGGTGTGCGTCAGTGGGTGGTGTGGTGGGTGCTGCGATTATAGTGGAAGTGGGGGTGACCAGGCGGTGGTGGGTGGGGAAGAGTGGAAGTGGGTGTGGTCAGTGGGTGGTGGGTGCGATATAGTGGAAGTGGGTGTGACCAGGCGGTGGTGGGTGGGGAAGAGTGGATCGGTGGGGAAAAGAGTGGGGAGTGGTGTGTGGTAAGTGGGTGGTGGGTGCGTGCACGATATATAGTGGAAGTGGGTGTGACCAGGCGGTGGTGGGTGGGGAAGAGTGGAAGTGGGTGTGGTCAGTGGGTGGTGGGTGCGATATAGTGGAAGTGGGTGTGACCAGGCGGCGGTGGGTGGGGAAGAGTGGAAGTGGGTGTGGTCAGTGGGTGGTGGGTGCGATATAGTGGAAGTGGGTGTGACCAGCGCGGTGGGTGGGGAAGAGGGAAGGGGGTTGTGACAGGCGGTGGTGGTTGGGAACTAGTGTGAATTGTGGGCTGTGGCCCAGTGGGTGGGGGTGGAAAATAGTGAGTGGGTTGATCAGGCAGCGGTGGGGTGGGGAAAGAGTGGAAGTGGGTGTGGCAGGACGGGGTGGCGGGTGAGATATAGTCGAAGTGGGGTGACCAGGCGGCGGGGCGGTGGGTGGGGAAGAGTGACGTGGGTGTTGACCAGGTGGTGGTGGGGGGAAAATAGTGGAAGTTGGGATGTGACCAGGCGGTGGGGGGTGGGGGGGAAGAGTGGAGTGGGTGTGAGTCAGGGTGGTGGGTGGAAATAGTGGATGGAAGTGGGTGGGACCGGCGGTGGTGGTGGTGGGTGGGGAAGAGTGGAAGTGGGTGTGACCAGTTTGTGGTGGTGGGTGGTAAAGAGTGGAAGTAGTGGTGTGGCAGTTAATTTGTCTTGCCCTGCGTGGTTGTATACACGCAATCAGATACACAGATACCAATTATGGTATTACATGCTATACATATAAATATTCCCTCTTCATAGATATACGTATAAATATTCATGTAATCAGATTAACAGTATTACAAATGAGAAATATAAATATTCATAAAGGTAGATATACGTATACAAATGAAGGGAATCAGATAAACAGTATTACAAACGACACATCTAAATATTCATATAGGTAGAGATACGTATAAAAATGAAGGCAATCAGATAAACGTTATTACATACGATACACATAGCATGATCAAGCAGTGCAAAAAGGTAATGATAACGCCTGGCGGGGCGTGGTATGAAGGGAACCCGTCGTACGCGGGTAGAGAGTGGTCTTCTGCCTCAACTGGACAAGCTACCATCGCGGTTGACAACGGCCTGCAACGCACAGAGCGATTGTAGGGGGAATTGAACCACCGACCCTGCATCCTCAAAGCAATTTGGTGTACCACTAAACCAATTGTTTCGCTGAAGAAAAGGGCTTCAAGCAGCGCATCTTACATGAACAGATTTTGCTTGTGTGGGCTCATGTATATTATTCTGTTAATTACCGGTAATATGTTTAAAATTTTAAATGTGTTAAATATTCGTGATTTTGTTAAACAAACAAGTTCGATGCAGCGTCGCCTGCGACGCTGAAAATTGGCGGAGAGTGATCGCGACAGAGCAACAGGTGGCAAGGGAAGCGATTTAGTTACGAAACCGTTGGCTGACGTGTCGGGCTTTATCACGGTCAGACGGATGGATGGATGGATGGATGGATGGATGGATGGATGGATGGATGGATGGATGGTCGGTCTACCGGACAAAGGGGTAACACTGGGGGCTCCCGCCCCCCAGAAGGGGGGGCTCCGCCAAAAATCGCTTCTCCCTACCTGATCCAGAGACCTAGGCGCTGCCAGCTTTGCCATATCCTTGGAGGTTGACATTGGTGCGAAGCTAGAGATGAGGAAGTGCATCTGGAAGGTGAAGAGATGGAAGTCAGACAGTCATGTCACGTGAAGAGATGGAAGGTGAAGAGATGGAAGTCAGACAGTCAAGTCACGAGACTCACGTGGTCAATTTGGCTGCCATTGATCCAGCCAAGTAGTTATGGATTTATGAAGACAATCTGCTAATCATTATATCCATCCAACCAACCAACCAACCATCCATCCATCCATCCATCCATCCATCCATCCATCCATCCATCCATCCATCCATCCATCCATCCATCTGTCCACCCAATTATCCACCAATTTGTTCAAGAAGAGGGTCAGCCTGATAGCCAATCAATCAGTTAGTCAGTTAGTCAGTTAATCAGTCAGTTAGACAGTCAGTCAGAAAAGTAAAAAATCAAACTATCATCCATCCATCCATCCATCCATCCATGATAGCATACATTTCTTCAGCCCCTTTGTCTGGTCCATAATCCTTGTTTTATAAAAAAAAATGGGGATAGGGACCAAGTTCATAGTGATATCGTTCAAATCTGACCCCAGTCAGTCAGTGGGGTGGACGATCACGCATCCATCCATCCATCCATCCATCCATCCATCCATGCATGCATGCATGATAGCAAATATTTCTTCAGCCCCCTTTCCTGGCCCTACAATCACTTAAGGGATTATTTTTAAGCTGTCCATTCTGCTTTGTGTGCTCCCTGGTTTCCGTGGGTACCGCACAGGTCGACTTTGAATTGGAAGACGGTGAGCAGCCCAGAGTCGGCTGAAAGAAAATGTAACAATTCAAATCCAAATTTAAATTCAAGTTCAAATTCATTCACCTTGGGAAAAGGACCAAGTTCATGGTGATATCTTTCATAACAGCGTTCAAATCGTCGTTCAAATCGACATTCAAATTCAAGTTCATTCACCTTAGGAAAAGGGACCAAGTTGATGGTGATATCGTTCATATCGATGTTCAAATCGGCATTCACTTTCAAATGTATCCGCCTTGGGAAAAGGGACCAAGTTGATGGTGATATCGTTCAAATCGACGTTCAAATCGACATTCAAATTCAAATTCACTCACCTTGGGAATAGGACCAAGTCAGGTGATATGTTCCAAATCGATCGTTCAAATCGGCGCCCATAAGTTCAAAATTCAAATTGCATTCTCGCCGGACCTTGGGAAAGAAGGGACCATGTGTTGATTGTGATTATCGCTTGATTGATACTTAGTTACTGTACTTCTTATATCTACTATTTCTAGTTTCACAATATCGACCTTCCAAAACAAAATTAGCGGGTGGAGAACCACATTCAAATATCAAATCGCTCCCTTGGGAATAAGGAACAAGTTCAATTGGTATGATGATTGAGTTCAAAAATCGAAGTTCCACAAATCGAGCGGCCACCAAAATTCCAAATTCAAATTCATTCACCTTGGGAAAGGGACCAAGTTTATCGGTATCGATATCAGTTACTTTCTGAAAATGACTGTTCGCGCAAATGCAATTAACGCAAATTCACCTCAGACACTTGGGAAGAGGCGGAAACAGGGAACCAAGTTCCCTGGATGATCGTGATATTGCTTACCAAACGACGTTAAATCATGGCCGTTGCCATTAGAGATTCAAATCAAATCATTCACGTGG
This sequence comes from Chlamydomonas sp. ICE-L, assembly GCA_013435795.1. NCBI lineage: Eukaryota > Viridiplantae > Chlorophyta > Chlorophyceae > Chlamydomonadales > Chlamydomonadaceae > Chlamydomonas > Chlamydomonas sp. ICE-L. The sequence goes on from JACBWV010000610.1 coordinate 60,535,143, forward strand.
GAGAATAAAAAGGGACAAGTTATGGTGGATTGTTCAACACGTGTCATATTCGACGTTCAAATGACATTCAAATTCAAATTCACTCACCCCCTGTGGTAATTTTAGGGACCAAGGTTCATGGCTATATTGTTCAATCGGACGTTCAAATCGGCGCCAAATCAAATTCAAATTCATTCACCTTGGAAGAAAGGGTACCAAGTTTATGGTGTGGATTGATATCGTTCAAATCGACGTTCGACAAATTGAATCAAATTCAAATTCACTCACTTGGAATAGGGACAAGTTCATGGTGATAGTTGTTCAAATCGACCGTTTCAAATCTGTCCTGACTCAAATGTCAAATTCGCAATTCATTTGTCACCTGGGAAAAGGACCAAGTTTATGTGTGGTAGATATGTTTCAAATCGACGTTCTAAATTGACATTCAAATTCAAATACACGACTTGGGAATAGGGACCAAGTTATGGTGATATTGTCAAATCGAATGCGTTACAAATCGGCTGCTGCCAAATTCAAACGCTCAAATCATTCACCTTGGAGAAAAGGACGCAAGTTTATGGTGATATCGTTCAAATCGACGTTCAAATTGACATTCAAATTCAAATTCACTCACCTTGGGAAAAGGGACCAAGTTCATGGTGATATTGTTCAAATCGACGTTCAAATCGGCGCCCAAATTCAAATTCAAATTCATTCACCTTGGAAAGGGGACCAATGTTTGGTGGATTCTGTTCAAATCGGTACGTTCAAATCAGACATTCAAATTCGAATATTAACTTCACTTGGGAATAGGACAAGTTCCTGGTGAATTGTCAAATCGACGTTCAAATAGGCGCCCCAAATTCAAATCAAATTTCAGGCACTTGGGAAAAGGGACCAAGTTTTATGGGGATATCGCATTCAAATCGACGTTAAAATTGGACATTCAAATTCAAAATTCACTCACCTTGGGAAGGGAACAAGTTATGGTGTGATGATATGGTCAAACGCGTTCAAATCTGCGCTCCCCGCAAGATCCAAATTCACAATCTCATTCACCTTGATGGAAAGGGACCAGTTTGTATGGTGATATCGTTTTCAAATAGCGACTGGTACTCACAAAGCGACAATAGGTTCTAAAGGTCACAAAAGTCCCCCCCACCACACCCTTGGGAATAGGACCAAGGTCATGGTGATATTGTTCAAATCGACGTTCACTCGGCGCCCAAATTCAAATTCAAATTCATTCAATGGGAAAAAGGGACCAAGTTTATGGTGGTGATATCGTTTAAAATCGCGGTCAAATTGAACATTCAAGATCACATTCACTCACCTTGGGGAAAGGGACCAGTTCATTAAGGTGAATTATTTGTTCAAAGTCGACGTCAAATTCGGCGCACAAAGTATGATCAAATTCAAAAAAAAAAAAATATAAAAAATTTCATTCAAATGGGAAAAGGACCACGTTTATGGTGATTATCGTTTCAAATCGACGTTTTCAAATGACATTTCAAATTCAAATTCAACGTCACGTATGGGAAAAAGGGACAAGTCATGGTGATATTGTTCCAAGAAATCGACAGTTGCAATTCGAGCGCCCAAATTCAAATTCAAATTCATTCACCTTGGGAAAAGGGACCAAGTTTATGGTGATATCGTTCAAATCGACGTTCAAATCGACATTCAAATTCAAATTCACTCACCTTGGGAATAGGGACCAAGTTCATGGTGATATTGTTCAAATCGACGTTCAAATCGGCGCCCAAATTCAAATTCAAATTCATTCACCTTGGGAAAAGGGACCAAGTTTATGGTGATATCGTTCAAATCGACGTTCAAATTGACATTCAAATTCAAATTCACTCACCTTGGGAAAAGGGACCAAGTTCATGGTGATATTGTTCAAATCGACGTTCAAATCGGCGCCCAAATTCAAATTCAAATTCATTCACCTTGGGAAAAAGCGACCAAGTTTAGGTGATATCGTTGTCAAAATTTCGACGCTTTCACATCGACATTACAAATTCAATTCACTCACCTTGGGAATAGGACACACCAAGTCAATGGTGATATTGAGTGTTAATCGACGTTCAATACACGGCGCACCAAATACCCCGCAAAGTATCAAATACTCAAATTCATTCACCTGAGGGAAAAGGACACAAGTTTCAATATCGGTGCATATCGATTCCACAATCGATCGTTTACAAACTTGACATCAAATTCCAAAATTCACTTACCTTGGGAATAGGGACCAAGTTCATGGTGATATTTCAAATCGACGTTCAAATCGGCGCCCAAATTCAAATTCAAATTCATTCACCTTGGGAAAAGGGACCAAGTTCATGGTGATATCGTTCATATCGACGTTCGAATTTACATTCAAATTCAAATTCACTACCTGGGAAAGGGACCAAGTTCATAGGAATGAGTTGATTCTCAAATCGACTGTTATTTTAAACAATTACAAATTCATGTCAACCCATGGAAAAGGGGACCCAAGTTCAATAGAGCAGGCAGGTGAACCAATCATTCAACATGACGTTCAAATCGGCGCCCCAAATTCAAAATTCAAATTCATTCACCCTTGGGAAGGAAAAGGACCAAGTTCATGGTGATATCGTTCATATCGACGTTCGAATTTACATTCAAATTCAAATTCAAATTCATTCACCTTGGGAAAAGGGACCAAGTTCATGGTGATATCATTCAAATCGACGTTCAAGCTTCCTTCAAACCGAACAGAGCTTGTCATGTTGAGCAGCATGTTTGCGGCCACTCCATTCATTGCATCAAAGGGCTTGCCTGAGTCACATCGGTGGGTGTGGGTGTGGGTGTGGCTTGGAGTGGGTGCGGGTGTAGGTGTGGGTAGCGTGGGTGTGGGTGCGGGTGTGGTTTGGAGTGGGTGTGGTAATAACGGCAGTTAAAATTACATTGTGAGTGTGGGTGTGGGTGTGGTGTGGGTTGGAGTGGGTGTGGGTTGGAGTGGGTGTGGGTGCAAGTAAAAAGCTAACTAATCAGGAACAGAGCTTGTCATGTTGAGCAACATGGTTGCTGCCACTCCATTCATTGCATCAAAGGGCTTGCCTGAGTCACATCGGTGGGTGTGGGTGTGGGTGTGGGTTGGAGTGGGTGTGGTTTAGAGTCGGTGTGGGTGTAGGTGTGAGTGAGGTGATAACAGCAGTTAAAATTACAGTGTGTGGGGGGGTGTGGGTATGGGTGTAAGCCAAAAGCTAACTAATCAGGAACAGAGCTTGTCATGTTGAGCAGCATGTTTGCGGCCACTCCATTCACCCCCCCCCCCACTTTGCAGTATAGGGTTTGCCTGAGTGTCAAGAGTTCGGTGTGGTGTGAGTGTGGTGTGTGGGTGGGGTTGGAGGGGGGTTGGGGGTTGGAGTGAGTGGGGGTGTTGGGGATTGGGTTTGGGGTGGGTGTGAGTGTGGGTTGGAGTGGGTGTGGGTTGGAGTGGGTGTGGGTGACAGTGGGTGTGTGTTGCCTAGTAAAAAGTAGCTAATAGGAACAGGTTTTCATGTTGAGCAAAATGTGTTGCCGGCCACTCCATTCATTGCATCAAAGGGCTTGCTTGAGTCACATTGTGACAGGGTGTGGGGCGTGGAGTGGTGGTAGCCAGCAGTTCAAATATATAGAGTGGGTGTGTGTGTGGCGGGGGGGGGGAGGGGTGGGGGGGGGAGTGGGTGTGGTGGCAGGGGGTGTGGGTGTTTTGAAGTCATAAGCTGTAACTGTCCGAGAAGCCAAATTAGGTCATGTTAAGAGACATGGTTGACTTTGCCACTCCATTCATTGCATCAAAGGGCTTATCTGAGTCACATCAGTGGGTGTGAATGTGGTTTGGAGTGTGTGTGGATTGGAGTGGGGAAGGGGTTTGTGTGCTGTGGTGTGTGTGGAGGTGGGATGGTAGGAGGGGGGGGGTTGGGAGGGCGGTGTAGGTGATGGGTGTAGGTGTAGGAGACGTGAGGGTGGGGTTATTAAGCAGGCTTCCACTCATAAGAAGGGAAAAGCAGGAAGTAAGAAGGAAACCCACCCCAGACCCTGCCCACTACCCCGCCCCCCCCCCCACCTTCCATGTCTTCTACCCTACCTCCCCTACCTCCCATACCCCAACCTACTTCTCGATTCCCCAGCAGGCCCTGGTGCCCCCCCTCCCCCCCCCTCCTCCCCCCCCCACCCCCGCCCCACCCCGCACACTCCTCATCCACCCCCCCCCCCCCCCCGCCTACCCCTTGAGTACTCCGCCTCCCTCCCCATACCCACTTCTCGGAACCTGCAAGCCGCCCTGGCGCAGCGCCACCCACCCACCCACCCACACACACCACACGCCTCCCCTCCGCGCAAACCGTCCTACGCCAACCTACTACTCGATTCCGGCAGACGGCCCTGGTGCCCCCGCCCCGCGCTCAACACCACACCCAGCACCTCACCAACACCCCAACCCCAATCATCCCCTACCCTAGGTGCCCAACCCTATCTTGGTCTGAGACATCTGCAGCGGCGTGACCTGGCCGCCAGCCACAGGGCTCCAGAGCTGTTGGGCTGGCAGCTTGGAATCGAGTCGCCCCACGATCTCTTGCAAGAGCTTGGTCTCAAATGGGCAGCACACAGGTCGGCAGTGATAGCTCAACCCGCACTTGAGTGAGGGAGCGACAGCAGCGCGTTGTAGGGGGACGTGTTGACGTCGTCCTCTTCCGAGGGGAAGACAGTGAGAGACGGTGAAGCGAAACACATCGGAGGTATTCGATCCTGTGGGTGGGGTTGGTGGTGGTGGTTTGGTGTGTGGGGTGTGGGGGGACTATGTGTGGGGGGGGGGGCAAGGGTGGTGGGTGGTGGTATGATGTGTGTGGGTGGTGGTGTGTGTGGGTTGTTGGGTGGTGGTTGCCGCGTGTAGTGTGATAGCGAGCATTGTGGGGGAGCGTGTTGAGTCTTCCTTGCGGAGAGGAAGACAGAACAGGTGTGAATGAAGGTGCACTGCGGCCACACATGGGTCTTCATATCCTGTTGGTTGGTGGGGTGGGTGGTGGTGTTGGTGCGGTTGTGTTGTTGTTGTGGTAGGTGATGAGGTGGTTTTGGTGGTGGTGGGAAATGGTGGTGGGTGGCGAATGGGATAGAAGGACCAAAAAAAAAAAAATAAATGGAGGTGACCAAAAAACAAAAACAGAAAGGTGCCAAAAAAGCACAAAACACTGTTAGGAACTGGTTTTAGCTTGTGCTGATGTTGTGGGTGTTGAGACACTTTTGTTGGCGCGTGGGGGTTGGGTTGTTGGTGGTCGGTAGGTGATAGCAGAGCGTTGTAGGGGTAGAGGTGGAGAAGGTGTTGACGTCGTCCTCTTCCGAGGGGGAAGACAGCAGACAGGTGAGCGGTGAAAACATCGGGTGGTATTAATCCTTTTGGTGTGGGTGGGGGGGGGGTGTGTGTAGTGGGGGGGGGGTCTGGGGGTGGGCGGGGGCGAGGTTGGGGTGGGTTGCGGTGGTGGGGGCCCAGTGGTAGTGATAGCGCACATTGTAGGGGGATGGTGTTGAGTCCTCCTCTTGGAGGGAAGAAATGAAACAGGTGAAGGGAACACATAGGGTATATCTGTGGTGGGATGGTGGTGTGGTGTTGTGTGTGGGTGGTGTGTGTGTGGGGGGCGGGGCGAGATGGTGGTTGGTGTGTGTGGGGGGTGTGGTGGTATGTGGTGTGTGGGGGGGGGGGGGGGGGGCGAGATGGTGGTGGGTGTGGGTGGTGTGTCGGGGTTGGTGAGGTGTGGTGGTGGTTGTGTGTGGGGGGGAGATGGTGAGTGGTGGTGTGTGTGGTGTGTGTGTGTAGGGGGGGATGTGGGGTTAAGGGGGGGGGGGGGGGGGGGGAAGGGGGGAAGGGAGATGGTGGTGGATTGTTGTGTGGGGGTGTGGGGTGTGCGGGGGGGTGGGGGGGGGGGGTTGGGGGGGGTGGGGGGGGGGGTGGGAGGGGGGGGGGGTGGAAGGGGAGGGGGGATGTGGTGGGAAGGAGGGAAGCGCAATGAAAGATGCAAAAAAAAAAAGAAAAGGAGTGGGAAAAGGGTAAAAGGGAAAGGGAGAAGAAAAGACGAAAAAATGGGGCGTTGGTGTGGGAACCCAGGTGAAGAAAGGAACAACAAGAATAAGTTGGTACTGGGGGAGGAAAGTGGGGGGCGGGGGGGGGAAGCGGGGGGGGGAAGGGGGTAGGAGGAGGGGCTGGGATGGTGGGGTCTTGGCCTTCTTTTTTTCTTGGAGTGTGGGGGGGTTGGGGGTGTTGGGGTGTGTGGGGTGTTGGGGGGTTGGGGGGGGGTGTTGGGGGGGGGTGCGAGATGGTGTTGGTTGCGAGGTGGTGGCGCGCAGGGAACAATAACGACTCAAACCCACACCTCAATGTGAGTAGTGGTAGTGTAGACGCACTTGTGGTGGCAAGGTGTGACGTCTACTCATCGGAGGGGAAGACAGAAGAAGGTTGAAGCGGAACACATCGGGCGGAGAGTAATCATTCCTGTGAGGTGGTGGTGGTGGTGTGGGGGGTGGGTTGGGTGGGGGTGGGGCGAGATGGTGGTGGTTGCGGTGGTGGCGGCGCAGTGGTAGTGATAGCAGCACGTTGTAGGGGGAGGTGTTGACGTCTTCCTCTTCGGATAGGAAGACAGAAGAGGTGAAGCGGAACACATAGGGGTATTTATCCTGAGGTGGTGTTGGTGTGGTGTGTGTGTTGGGGGGGGGGGGGGGGGGGGGGGGGGGTAGTATAGTGACGGGGGGGGGGGGGTTTAGTGATGGTAGTGATTTTTAGGTTGGTGTTGGTAGTGATAGAGAGATTACTTTTAAATAATACACTATCATATGAAATATAACTATAATAAATTAGTATATCTATTCATTACCTTTAATTATAGATTGAAACTAAATATTATAGGGTAAAAGTCAACTTGGATAATATTATTCCCTGGTTAAGTAAAGAAGGTCTGACGCGGTACATACAACAAAGGACTTATGATATGCATATTGCCGTTATAGGATAATAATATAATTCAGAGTATACAAAAAGAGAAATTCTTCATATTATAAGTCCTAAAATCTATAATAATTATCTATGATATATTTGTTAAGATAAGATTATATTAATATTATATATAAATATAATAATATAAATATATTAAAAACATAATAATCTAATAATATATAATTGTAAATATTTTATCTAATTAATTTAATATTACATATATTTTCAAAATATTATAAAAGATATAAATATTTTAATCTAATACTTAGATAATGAGATATTATATAATAACTAGATATCCTTAATAAGATAAATCTAATAAATCTGAATAAATATAATATAATATATAAGTAATAATATACTTATATTAAAGTAACAAAATAAAGTTAGCTAATTATCTAAATTAGCTAAAATAGTAATTATATAAACTGTATTTTAAACTAATAATTACATAAACTTATTATAAATATTACAATTTAATAAATACTATTAATTACTAGTATTACTAAGATATAACTTCATTAAATATTATAATAGATATATGTATAGATAAATATATGTAAGTAAGATATATATATGTATAGGATAAGATCGATTTGTACTATAAGATTGATTTGTACTATAAGATCGATTTGTACTATAAGATCGATTTGTACTATAAGATCGATTTGTACTATAAGATCGATTTGTACTATAAGATCGATTTGTACTATAAGATCGATTTGTACTATAAGATCGATTTTATCTTTGTACTATAAGATCGATTTGTATTATCTTCGGAGAGAGAGGAGGAGAGCCGAGACAGAGGGACCGAGAGCCGAGGAACGCAAGGAGAGGAGGAGGAGGGGAAGAAAGACGAGGAGGACGAGGAACGGGGAGATGGGAAGGAGGAGGAGGAGGGGAGAAAGAGGAGGGCAAGGAGCAGAAAAAGAAGAGGACGGAAATAAGAGAAACAGGGAGAGGCGGGACGGGGGAGGGAGAGAGGGGGAGAGAAAGAAGGGAGGGGGGAAAAGAAAGGGAGAAGGGAGAGAGGAGAAGAGACGAAGGCGGAGCGAGAAGCGATGAGGGAGAGGAGAGGGAGCGAAGGGAGGGTATAGTAATTGATCTAGTATATAATATAATAATACTTTATAATTTATTTTATATCTTATTTAATTATATCTTACAATAAATTTAATTATTAAAGATTATTTAATGTAGATCTTATAATTATTAGATTATTCTTATAAATATTAGTTATATATTTATTATATATTTAAATTTAATTATTTATAATGTATCATATTAATTATTATCATATTATTCATCCTCTTAACAATTATTCTCCAATATATATACAATAAATGGATACCAATACCAGATGATATACGACCTGGTTCTTAACATCGAAAAAACCTGCGGTCAGAAGTTGAGCACCGAGCTCCTTAGTCAGTCAACATGCTGCCTGGATGCTATTTCCCCTTGCCTTCTCACTTCGGGCAAATATGAAAGACATCGCATTGATTCCTACAACGCTGTGTTCGTTTTGCAGGAATCAAGCTGCTCTTGGGGTTGGGGTTGGGTTGGGTTGGGTTGGGGGGGGGGGGGGGGGGGGGGCAGGGAGGGAAGGGTGGAAGGGTGTACATGCAGGGGGGTGGTGTAAGGTGGTTGGTAATGATGTTGCATGTACATGCGTGTTGTGGCCATCTGGGAATCAAGTGGCCGTGTGATGGGGATGATCATGGCAACAGTGCACGATGGGAAGTCACCTAATGTTGAATGGGGATGGAAAATGATCGGGTGGGTGACCCTCAAAAAGTCATTCCATTGTGTGGGGGGGAGGAGGGAGGGAAGGGGCCTGCTGTCAGTACGACGGGCACACTTCCCTAGTGATGGTGGAGGAGCTACAGAGCAGTCTAATCGCACACATGCCCATTAGTGGCAGATACAGTATATAGGAAACGGCAACTAATATTAGTGTTTGAAAAACTTATACTAACTAATATTAATTTAGTGTCACAATAATATTAGTTTTACAAATAAATTCAAAATTCTGGCGAGACGGCTTGTCAATCTAATATTAAATAACATTCACTTTTATTATTCATTCACTAATATTAACTAACTTAGCCCATCAGTGGCATTAATACCTGTTGTTCTTGCAGCGCATGTAACCCACCCCCCCCCCCCCCCCCCCCCCCCCCCCCCCCCCCCCTCCACACAGACCACACAAACACCTCCCCCCCAACCCCCCTCCCCCACCCCACCCCTCACCCCCCCACCCCACACACCACACACACACGCAAACACACACGCGCACACACACTTCCTCCCCCCCGCCCCCCCCACCTCCCCCCACCCACACACACACACACAACTCCCCCCCCATCAACCTACCACCCACACCAACACACAAAATCATAGTCTGTGAGCACCGTAAGCACATCAGTAACTGTGAACACCGTAACAATATCAGCCTCTGTATGTGTGTATGTATATTACAGTCCAGGGGTAGGCCAAATAGGCTGAAGGGACTTGCCCAACCTTTTAGAAGAGCTTAAAAGGGAAAAAGTAGTGATGAACTGAACCCCAAACAATCGTTTAACCGACGGGGGCCCTGAGTTCGTGCTACAGTTATAATTTAATTCTACTATATAATTATGTAATAATATAATTGTATAATAAGCCTCTTTGAACAACGGAACAAAATCAGCCTCAAACCCCTGCCAGGGTACTTCCAAGCGCGCGCTTTTGCGCGCTGGCGAGCTGCCTTTTGAGCCCCACTGCACGTTTCGCGAAGTTTTTTGAAACCCCCTGTGGGCGCAGCAAGCAATGTTTGCGCTTTTTGCACTACAAAGCCCAGTTGTTTTGGTCAATGGAAGTACCCTGACCCCCGCAAACACACCCCGCGAGCTCGAAAACATTACCCAGACCTGAGAAAACGATGGACCGTTTCGCGAGAAACATTAATAATCGTGCCTGCACGATTAATCGTGCTTAGGAAAAACGCTGAATGGAAGTACCCTGACCCCCGCACAGCCCGTCCGTGCCGCGAAGCTGGTCAGTTCCAGCTGCCTCTAGGTTCGTTATGAGCCGGTCATCACCCGTGTTGAGGGACAAGTACTGCTAGCATCTGCAGAATGTCGATGCCTGATTCTACGGTGCCCCCCCAACCCCACCCCCACCCCCTTAACCCCAACCCCAACTCAATCCCACCTGAACCCCAATCTTACACCCAACCCAATCCCACACCCAACTCAATCCCACACCCAACCCCAACCCAATCCTACCCCCAAACCAATCCCAACCCAACCCAATCCTACCCCCAAACCAATCCCAACCCCACCTCAATCCCACCACTGCCCCACCCCACCGCTATCTCACCCCACCTAAATCCCACCACCGCCCAACCACACCCCAATCCCACCCCAACCCCAATCTTAGCCAGCCACGCGCTCTACCCTTATAATGACACACACCCCAAGCAGCAGACAGTAGGTGCTTGGATCTACGGTGTACCCCCCCACCCCACCCCCACCCCCAATCCCAATCTTACCCCCACCCCACCCCAATCCCACCCCCAACCAACCCAACCCCCAATCCCCGATCCCACCCGGCCACACACTCTACCCCAATAATCACACACACCACTAGCGTCTGCAGAATGTAGGTCCCAAAATCATAGCCGGTTCCATGCCACAATTCAAATTCAAATTCAATCATCACAAGCACCTCTAGTACATTCAGAATGTATGTGCCAACACCAGATCCAGTTCCTCCGCCCAGAGTTGGCTGACGAACCATGCAACAATTCAAATTCAAATTCAATAATCGCACGCACCGAGGCTAGTGCCTCTAGAATGCATGTGCCAACACCAGATCAGGTTCTTTTGCACATAGTTGGCTGATGAACCATGCAGTAATTCAAATTCAAATTCAAATTCAAATCTAACCCCAATAATTACACGCACCGCTAGTGCCTCTAGAATGTATGTGCCAACACCAGAGCCAGTTCCTCCGCCCAGAGAGTGCAACAGGAGGAAGCTTTGAAGGGAGTCGCAATCCTCAACTGTATTGCGAATCTTTTCAAGGATCTGCATTGGCAGTATAAGGTCGAAAGGTATTTCACAAGCGTGTTCACAAGGGTGTCACAAGCCCATGTATGTGTGTATGCACATTGCAGCGGGATGGATATTTAAAGGGAGGCACATTTCTCAGCTGTATTACAAATCTTTTCAAGGATCAGTGTTGGCAACTGAGGGTTTTTTACAAGCGTGTTCACAAGGGTGTCACAAGCCCATGTATGTGTGTATGCACATTGCAGCGGGATGGATATTTAAAGGGAGGCACATTTCTCAGCTGTATTACAAATCTTTTCAAGGATCAGTGTTGGCAACTGAGGGTTTTTTACAAGCGTGTTCACAAGGGTGTCACAAGCCCATGTATGTGTGTATGCAGATTGCAGCGGGATGGATATTTAAAGGGAGGCACATTTCTCAGCTGTATTACGAATCTTTTCAAGGATCAGTGTTGGCGACTAAGGGTTTTTTACAAGCGTGTTCACAAGGGTGTCACAAGCCCATGTATGTGTGTAAGCACATTGTAGCAGGAGGAAGCTTTGAAGGTACTATGGGCCTTAACTGTGATGACCATGCGTCCATGGTAATACTTATTCTTCAACGTCAACATCAACATCAACATCAGCATCAGCATCAACTTCAACAAGGGACAATAGCACGTGGATTTTCTTCCGCAGCTGTTGTATGTACTGTGGCCCGTAGCTGTGATGCCCATGGCCCATGGTAACACTTATTACTGCACATCAACATCAACATCAACAGCACAAAAGAGCCTGCAGATCATTAATAACAAGGCAAAGAGTTTTGGGGCTTTCTGCCCCACATCGTTCTCTGTACTGTGGGCCGTAGCTGTGATGCCCTTGGGTCCATGGTAATACTTTTTCTCGAACATCAACATCAACATTAACATCAACATAAACATCAACTGCGCAAAAGAGCCTGCACATCATTACTAACAAGGCAAAATGATTTTGGACTTTCTTCCCTACACGGTTCTATGTACTGTGGCCCGTAGCTGTGATGCCCATGGCCCATGGTAACACTTATTACTGCACATCAACATCAACATCAACATCAACAGCGCAAAAGAGCCTGCAGATCATCACTGACAAGGGAAATAGGTTTTGTTCTTTCTGACCCACCTGTTCTCTGTACTGTGGCCCGTAGCCATGATGCCCATGAGCTTATAGTACTGCATGTACTTGCACATCAACACCAACAAGGGTCAAGAGCATCTGAATTTCCTTCCGCACCTGTTCTCTGTACTGTGGCCCGTAGCCGTGATGCCCGGGAGCCCATGGTACTGCATGTACTTGCACATCAACACCAACAAGGGTCAAGAGCATCTGGATTTCCTTCCGCACCTGTTCTCTGTACTGTGGCCCGTAGCCGTGATGCCCGGGAGCCCATGGTACTGCATGTAATTGCACATCAACACCAACAAGGGTCAAGAGCATCTGGATTTCCTTCCGCACCTGTTCTCTGTACTGTGGCCCGTAGCCATGATGCCCATGAGCTTAGAGTACTGCATGTACTTGCACTTCAACACCAACAAGGGTCAAGAGCATCTGGATTTCCTTCCGCACCTGTTCTCTGTACTGTGGCCCGTAGCCGTGATGCCCATGAGCCCAATTGTTACCCGCACCACTGACATCACTGATCAGCTGCTGTGTGTCTAGAACATCACCCAGGGGTCCCTGGGAAGAGGAGTAAAGAGTAAAGAGTGAAAGGTGAGGAGTGAGCAGCGAGGAGTGGGGAGGGAACTGCGAGGAGTAAAGAGTGGGGAGGGGGTGGGAATAGAACCATGTAAGTATTCAGCTCAGAAAAACATCACTGATCAGCTGCTGTGTGTCCAGAACATCACCCAGGGGTCCCTGGGAAGATGAGAAAGGAGTGAGGAGTGAAGAGGGAGGAGGCAGGAGGCAGGAGGGAGTAGGGATGTGTGAGGAGTGGTGAGTGAGGAGGGTGTGGGAATATAACCATGCAAGTATTCAGCTCAGAAAGACATCACTGATCAGCTGCTGTGTGTACAGGACATCACCCAGGCGTCCCTGGGAAGAGGAGTAAGGAGTGAGGAGTGAGGAGCGAGGAGTGGGGAGGGGGTGGAAAAAGAAGCATGCAAGTGTTCAGCTCAGAAAGACATCACTGATCAGCTGCTGTGTGTTAAGAACATCACCCAGGGATCCCTGGGAAGATGAGTGAGGAGTGAGGAGTGAGGAATGAGGAGTGAGGAGTGAGGTGTGAGGTTTGAGGAGTTGAGGAGTGAGGAGTGAGGAGAGCAGAGGGAATAGTACTGTACGTATGGTACATTCGAGGGGTAGCCAAATAGGCTAAAAGGACTTTCCTAACCTCAAATAATCAAGAACAGTCTAAATACTAGATACTAGATACTAAAAACTAGATACTAGACATTATAAATTATACAATTACTCAGATGAGAAACACAGCGCTGTTCAAATTAAGTTTTCATATTCATAACCGCAGATCAAGTTATTAACATATATTCTGGTACATGTAAAATATTTGATATCACTCAATAAGAGAAGAAGTGCCATACGCAAGGGGGCAAGAAAAACGATTTAGTACCACATGTTCAATATGAATTGAGAACCGCAAGCACATGTCGAGACCGTCGAAATCATGTTGATAAACCCAGGGGGGGCCGAGATACAGGAGGGGGGGGGGGGGGGTCGTATACCGGTATATGTAAATTAGATTATATCACTCAGTAAAAGCAGAAGTGCCATGCGCAAGGGGGCAAGAAAAAAGATTTAGTACCACATGTTCGATATGAATTGAGAACTGCGAGCACATGTCGAGACCGTCAAAATCATGTTGATACACCCAGGGGGGGCCGAGATACAGGAGGGGGGGGGGGGGGGGGGGGGGGGGGGGGTCGTATACCGGTATATGTAAATTAGATTATATCACTCATTATTATAGCAATTCAGGGGATGAACTGGACGAAACATTTCCGCAAGAACTCGTACTTCGTACTTAATCAAGAATTTGGGCCTGAAAATCCGAGAATTCTCGACAATTTGGCCTGGAATTCTCGAGAAATCTCGACAGAGTACGAAAGGTTTGTCCAGTTCATCCCCTGAATTGCTATAAGAGCAGAAGCGCCATGCGCCCATGTGCACAAATCCTATGATCACTGTTTTGGGGGGGGCTACACATGGCAGCTTCCAGTCAGCTTCATTAGCCAGGCACTGGGTCATGCCCAAAGATTCCATATGCTTTGGAAGCCCTTCATGTGAGCTTTAAGACGCACAGGCTAGCTTCAGATTCTACCCAAGGACGGGGGAAGGAGCTGCCTAGAAGCTGCTACACGTAGCCCCAAAAAGGAACAGTGCCTATGCGGAAGTCAAGCATGAACCCAACCTTGAGCATCTCATTGATAACTCCACACTTCACACTCCATTTTGATAACTCCACAGTCCACACTCCACCTTGATAAATCCAAACTCCAACATCCACCATTAAAAATCCACACTCTACACTCCATCCCCACTTTCTGCATCTCGTTGAGAACTCCACACTCCACACTTCAAACTCCACCCCACCTTCAGCACTGCATTAATAACTCCACACTCTACACTCCACCTTGATAACTCCACACTTCACACTCCACCCCACATTCAGCATCTCTATGATAACTCCACACCCCACCTTGATAACTCCACACTTCACACTCCACCCCACCTTCAGCATCTTATTGACAACCCCACCCTCTACACCCCACCCTGATAACTCCACACTTCACACTCCACCCCACCTTCAGCATTTCATTGATAACTCCACACTCCACACTCCACCTTGATAAGTTCAATCTTCACACTCCACCTTCCCTTCAACATCTCATTTATAACTCCACACTCCACACTATACATTCATAAGTCCACACTTCACACTCCACCTTCAGCATCTCATTGACAACCCCACACTCCACACTCCACAATCATAAGTTCGCACTTCACACTCCACTCCACATTCAGCATCTCATTGATAACTCCACACCCCACCTTAATAACTCCATACTTCACACTCCACCCCAGATTCAGCATCTCATTGACAACCCCACACTCCACAATCATAAGTTCACACTTCACACTCCACTCCACCTTCAGCATCTCATTGATAACTCCACACTCCACCTTCATAACTCCACACTTCACACTCCACCCCAGATTCAGCATCTCTTTGACAACCCCACACTCCACACTCATAAGTTCACACTTCACACTCCACTCCACCTTCAGCATCTCATTGATAACTCCACACTCCACCTTCATAACTCCACACTTCACACTCCACCCCACATTCAGCATCTCATTGACAACCCCACACTCCACACTCCACATTCATTAGTTCACACTTCACACTCCACTCCACCTTTCAGCGGTCATTGACAACCCACACTCCCCACATTCTCCTTAATCGTTCCACAATCACACACTCTATTACCCCACCTCGCATCCCATGACAACCCTCAAACTCCACACTCCACATTCATAAGTTCAGACTTCACACTCCACTCCACCTTCAGCATCTCAGGATAAAGAACTAAACGACTAAAACACACATGAATAAAAGAAAAAATTGTAAAACTCATAACACAAAGACTTCATAACGACAACAATTCCAATATACACACCACCTCAGAAATCAACCAGCTTCACACTCTAAACAACAACTAATGAACTCCACAATTCAAACATCTACACCCCACCTTCAAACCCACACTTCACAATCAGACACCAAACATTAATAACTCCACACTTCACACTCTACACCCCACCTTCATAACTCCACACTTCACACTCTACACCCCGCCTTCATAACTCCACACTTCACACTCTACACCCCACGTTCATAACTCCACACTGCACACTCTACACCCCACCTTCATAACTCCACACTTCACACTCTACACCCCACCTTCACACTCCACACTTCACACTCTACACCCCACCTTCATAACTCCACACTTCACACTCTACACCCCACCTTCATAACTCCACACTTCACACTCTACACCCCGACTTCATAACTCCACACTTCACACTCTACACCCCACGTTCATAACTCCACACTGCACACTCTACACCACACCTTCATAACAACACATTGCACTCCACCCCACCTTCATAACTCCACACTTCAAACTCTACACCCCACCTTCATAACTCCACACTCCACCCACCCTTCATAACAACACACTTCACACTCCACCCCACCTTCATAACTCCACACTTCACACTCTACACCCCACCTTCATTACTCCACACTGACAGTCCACACCCACCTTCAGAACTCCACACTTCACAATCTACACCCCAACCTTAATAACTCCAACTTACCACTCACACCCACCTTCATTAAAATTCAACACTTCACAATCTACACCCCACCTTCATAACTACACACTTCACACTCCAAACTTTACATCTACCCCCACCTCATAAATCCCACTTCAACTCCACAACCCTCATAACTCCACAATTCAAACTCGCCACCCCCGACCATAAATCCCACATTCAAACAATCACTAACAACCTTCATAAATCCACACTCAAACTACCACACCTTGTCATTAAATCCACACTTCACACTGCCACCCACATTCGTAACTCCACACTTCACACTCCACCCCACCTTCATAACTCCACACTTCACACTCCACCTCACCTTCATAACTCCACACTTCACACTCCACCCCACCTTCAACATCTTGTTGATAACTCCACACTCTACACCCCACCTTCATAACTCCAAACTTCACGCTCCACCTCACTTTCAGCATCTCATTGACAACCCCACTCTCCACACCCCACCTTGATAACTCCACACTCCACACTCCACCCCACCTTCAGCATCTTAATGACAACCCCACACTCTACACCCCACCCTGATAACTCCACACTTCACAATCCACCCCACCTTCATAACTCCACACTTCACACTCTACACCCCACCTTCATAACTCCACACTTCACACTCCACCCCACCTTCAACATCTTATTGACAACCCCACACTCTACACCCCACCTTCATAACTCTACACTTCACACTCCACCCCACCTTCAACATCTTATTGACAACCCCACACTCTACACCCCACCCTGATAACTCCACACTTCACACTCCACCCCACCTTCAACATCTCGTTGATAACTCCACACTCTACACCCCACCTTCATAACTCCACAGTTCACACTGCACCCCACTTTCAGCATTTAATTGATAACTCCACACTCCACACTCCACCTTGACAACTCCATACTTCACACTCTACCTTCATAAATTTACACTTGCCTCTCAACCCTTACCTTCAGCATCTCGTTGATGACTCCACACTCCATGTCCACGATAACTGAGCGAGCCTGCACCGTGTGTAAAAGACTTATCAAAAAGTGCAAAAAACATGCAAAACGTGCTAAAAACGTGCAGAAGACATATCCAAACGTGCAAACAACGTGTATGACATATCAAAACGCGCAAAACGTGCAAACAACGTGTATAAGACATATCAAAACGTGCAAAACGTGCAAACAACGTGTATCAGACATATATAAACGTGCAAAACGTGCAAACAACGTGTATAGAACATATATAAACGTGCAAAACGTGCAAACAACGTGTATAAGACATATATAAACGTGCAAAAAACATGCAAAACGTGCAAACAACGTGCAAAAGAGTTATCTAAACGTGCAAAACACATGCGAAACGTGAAAGCAACGTGCAAAAGAGTTATCAAAACATGCAAGAAACATGCAAACAACGTGCAAAAGAGTTATCATAAGTTCATAACGTGCAAGCATATTGCAAATGGATGATGATACATGTTCCCTCATATATACTCATTTAAGTCTAGGGCTAGCATAGGGGTTATAATGTAGGATTAAATGATCACTGTAGCACGAACTCAGGGCCCCCGTCGGTCAAACAAGTATTGGGGTTTCAGTTCATCAATGTTTTTTTCTTTTTCAGCCTTTCCTATCACGCTTGGGCAAGTCCATATAGCCTATTTGGCCTACCCCTGGACTGTAACATACATAACATAGGTAGAGGGCCCACTAGCGAGTATTAGGCAGCTAAAATCTTATGACCGTGGAATGTTGCTTAGTACCAGTTTTATAACCGTGGAATGTTGATTAGTACCAGTTTTATAACCGTGGAATGTTGATTAGTACCAGTTATAACCGTGGAATGTTGATTAGTACGGGTCTTTTTATGGCCTTGGCCAACTTGAGGCAGCTTTTAGCTGCTAAATCAGCCATGCAACGCCTAATTATATTATTTCAAGTACCAGCAGGCCACTTGCGAGTTCCGCTCAAATGTTAGACCCACTGTCTGAGGTGAGCATTTGAGGCGAGCAGCCAAGCAGCGAGGAAGCTGAGTGAGGGGATGGAGGGGAGGGGCACCCTCCCCCCCTTTCCCCGGGAGGGGATGGCGGGAGGGGAGGGGGGGAGGGTAACGAGGCAGGGGAGGGGGCGGGGGAAGCAGGCTTGGCGGAGGGCGTCAGCGGAGGCGGGAAGGGGGGGAGGGGGAGCGGGGGGGGGTGGGGAGGGGGAGGGGACTGGGACTCGGGTTGGGGCAGGGGAGGTGAGGGGAGGGGAAAGGGGAAGGGTGAAGGGGGGTTGAGGGAGCGGAGAAGGGGGGGACGGTGGGGGAGGCCAGCATGTGAGGTGTGGAGGGAGGTGGTTGGAGGATGAGGTGGAGGGGGGTGTGAGGTTGTGAGGTGTGAGGTGTGAGGGTGAGGGTGTGCGGTGAGGGAGGTGAGGTGAGGTGAGGTGGGTGATGGTGATGGTGGGTGGGTGAGGTGAGGTGAGGTAAGGTGGAGGTGAGGTGATGGTGAGAGTGGTGAGCGTGTGAGGTGTGAGGTGAGGCGGATGTGTGAGGTTGTGAGGTGAGGTGTTGAGTGAGTGAGGTGAGGTGGAGGTATGAGTATGAGGGTGCTTGGTGGGGAGGAGGGGGGAGGGGAGGGGGACGACTGAGGGGATGGGGGAGGGGGAGGTGAGGTGGTGGAGGTGAGGTTTGAGGGAGGTGAGCGTGAGGTGAGGGGGCAGGGGAGGTTGACGGTGAGTAGTGAGGGTGAGGTGTGAGGTTGTGCGGTGTGACAGGACGTGTGGGTGTTGAGGTTTGAGGGTTGAGGTGAGGTGAGGTGAGGTGGAGTGAGCGTGAGGTGAGGTGTTGATGGTGTGAGGTGAGGTGGGATGTGTGAGGTGTGAGGGTTTTGTGGAGGAGCGTGTGGGAGGTGTGAGTTGAGGTGTAGGTGAGGTGAGGTCGAGCGTGAGGTGACGGAGGTTGAAGGTGAGGTGAGGTGGGATGGGGGGAGGCGACGCCAAGGGGAGGAGGCGGGAACCCGGCTAGCCACTCTACCGGGGGGGAGGGGAGGGGAGGGGAGGGGAGCTGGAGGGGGGAGGTGGGAGAGGGGAGAGGGGGATGAGGGAGGGGAGAGGGAGGTGAGGGGAGGGGAGGGGAGGGGAGGTGGTTGAGGGTAGTGAGGAGTGAGAGGTTCTTGGAGGAGTGTGTGAGGTTGAGGTGATGGTGAGGGGAGTGTGAGGTTGAGGTTGAGGTGAGTGAGGTGATGGTGAGGTGAGGGGAGGTGTGAGGTTGAGTGAGGTGTGGAAGGTGTGGTGTTGAGGTGTGGAGGTGTGGGTGAATAAGGTGAAGGTGAGGTGAGGTAGGTGAGGGGTGAGGTGGAGGTGAGGTGAGGTGAGGTGAGGTGAGGTGAGGTGAGCAGCCTAATTGCTGGCTGAAGCGATGTTACCAAGTTCAAGTTCAAGTTAGGCTAAAGGGACTTGCGCGACTTAGAATAATAAATCTTATAATTTAAGACCATCCGGAGGGGCTGTCATCAGTCATATCTAATATATTGAGCCTAGGGCTAACATAGGCAGGTAACGGCAACTTATTTTAGTGTTTGAAAAACTAATATTAACTAATATTATTTAAGTGTCACAATAATATTAGTTTTTCAAATAAATTCGAAATTCTGGTGAGACGGCTCGTCCGACTAAAATTATATAATATTATATAATATTATTTAGTCACTCATATTATATAACATAGCCGATCCCTAAACATAGGGAGACCCACTCTTTAACATTTTAGGCAAGCAGCTTAATTGCTGGCTGAAGCGATGTAACCAAGTTCAAGTTAGGCTAAAGGGAATGTGATATAGTTTAAGTTGGGCTTAAGGGACTTGCACAACTTAGACATATCAATATATAGACCATCCGGGGGGCTGTCAACAGCAACAGCAAAACTTTTGAATTTAGGGCTGGTTTAGGGAGATATCATATGATGACATGATATCATATGATAACCGAATGCCGCTCCCCACCCATACATGCACGGGAGGGGGGAAGCTAGCACCCAGTGAGCTAGTACCCACAAGCCAGATCTCCTAAACCCTAAACCCTATAACCTAAACCCTAAACCCTAAGCCCTTAGCCCTAAACCCCTCAACTCTAATCCCGAGGAGATCTGGCTTGTGAGTACTAGCTCACTGGGTGCTAGCTTCCCCCCACCACATGCACAGGAGCGTGTGATGGCAATCAACATTATCACCTTCAGGGTCCGGATTGTCTCGGTCCCCAACAGCCAGTCCTCTAGGAGGCACCTATGTATGCTCATATACTGCTGCCCAGAGAAAGCTAACCAGGCTAAACGGACTTGCCCAACCTCTAAAAATAAAGATAATACTACTATACTAGACTACCACCCATACATGCATGGACACACGCGTTGCTGATCAACATTCATTTTTTCTAAACAATTTCTGCTTCGAGGATTTGGTCGAAATAAACATATCAGCTTCAGCGTCCGGATTGTCCCCGAACCATCCCCGACAGCCAGACCTCTAGGTGGACAAGATTGGATGGACAAGATATGGATATGCACCACAAATATGAATACCACCCCCAAGATATGAATATGCACCCCAAATATGAAATATGCTCCAGAGGAGTTAACAAGTCACCTTCAGCGTCCGGATTGTCCCGGAACCATCTCCAACAGCCAGGCCTCTAGGAGGCTCATAACGGGTGTCTACGTTCCGAAAAAAGCTGCCCTCCGCAAAACGTGGAGTTGAATTGATGGAGTGGGGTGGAGGGGTGAGGGGTGAGGGTTGAGGGGGTGAGGGGGTGTGAGGGGTGAGGGGGTGAGGGGTGAGGGGTAAAGGTGGTGAGGGCGAGGGGCGAGGGGTGAGGGGTGAGGGGTGAGGGGTGAGGGGTGAGGGGTGAGGGGGTGAGGGGGGGTGAGGGGGGTGAGGGTGGTGAGGGGGTGAGTGGTGAGTGGTGAGTGGTGAGTGGTGAGTGGTGATGAGGGCGTGAGGAATAAGTGGGGAAGGGGGTGGGTGGAGGGGTGTGAGGGGGGTGTGGGGGTGAGAGGTGAGGGGTGAGGAGTGACTTGGTGAGGGGGTGGGTGAGGGGGTGAGGGGTGAGGGCGGGAAGAGTGAGTAGGTCAGGGGGGTGAGGGGGTGAGGGGGTGAGGGGGTGAGTGCTGATAAGTGGTTGGCATAGCTGCAGAGGGTTTTCTGATTAGTTGGTGATTCATCAAAAAATGAGAAGTTGGTGATGGAAAGATAAATGAGAAGTTGCTGATGCATAGAAAAATGAGAAGTTGGTGCTGGTACTGGTGGTGGTATTGCTTGTGGTGGTGCTTGTGCTTGTCGTGGTGGTGCCGGTGCGTCGTTTCGTAGTGGTGCTGGTGCTGGTGCTGGTGGTAGTGCTTGTTGTGGTGGTGGTGGTGGTGGTGGTGGTGCGTCTTTGAACTAGAATTTGAACTTGGTTACATGGTTCCAGCTAGCAGTTTGGATGCTTGCCGTCTACGACAGCAAAATAAATAGTATTCAACATCGGTTTGAGGCTCCTGGTAGATCAGAACTCTCAACCACTTCAAGCATACATCTTACTATGTCTGCCACAGTGACTTTCCTCAGCTGCGGCGAAAGGGAGGGCCCCCTTAACACCACGCCCCTCCAGGCGCTCTCTTTTTTTGGCGGAGCCCCCTCTTCAAGGGGGCGGGAGCCCCCAGGGTTACCCATTTGTCCGTTTGTCCGACCGAAACATTTCTTGCTTGAAGCCTGACACGTCATCCAACGGTCGCGTAACTAACTCGCTTTGGTCAGCTCCATCGTTGCCACCTTTCGTTTCGTTGCCAACACACTCCGCCAATTTTCCGCGTCGCTTGCGACGCTGCACAGGACTTGTTTTGCGTGCGATGCATCGCAAATTATGCGACTCGGTGAGACTCCGGTGCATAGGAGTTCTTTTCATGCATACATAAAAGTTGAACACGACCTTGAATATGTTGACATGGTTCCTGGGTTTGAATCCCAACCAGTGTGCTTTAGTGTTCGGGATCGCTGTCAACCGCTATGGTAGCTTTGTCCAAGTAAAGTAGCAGCCTGTTCTCTACCGCCGTAAAACGGGGCTCCCTTAATACCACACCCCATTAGGCGTTCTCATTACATGGTTCCAGTCAGTCAACAAAATATACATGTAATTGGATCATATGGATAAGCTCTATTTAAAGCGAAGATGACGCACGGCAGCTTATTTCCTGCCCCCCCCCCCCCCCCCCCCCCCCCCCCCCCCCCCCTCCTCCTGATTTTTGTTTATTAAGTATAGAGATGTTTTGTATGTAGTATCGAGATAAAATTTGACATATAACAAGTTGCATTTTCCATGTCGACTGACTGCTGAATGAGTGAAACTGGTTCCAGTCAGTAAAAAAGATATAAAAGGTTTAATTGGATCCTGAGGATAATCTCTATTTAAAGCAAATATAAGGTACGGCACTTTATTTCCTGCTCCCCCCCTGGTTTCAATCATCATGGTAGCGTGTTGTCATATCCGCCTAACCATGCATGTACCCATGCTTATATAAACCTCGCCTTGAACTTGGTGACATGGTTCTAGACATTGTTTTCTTTTCAGCTACGAGCAGCAGCTGCATCTAAGTTAGTATTAGATGACCTAGGCAGCCACGGCAGTGAGGACCACAGCTGAAGGGCATCGTCAGCTCTCAGAGCAGCAGCTTCTAAGCATCTCCCTGAGCCTACATGGCATCATCCATCCCCACCCATCATCCATCCCCACCCATCAACCATCCCCACCCATCATCCATCCCCACCCATCAACCATCCCCACCCATCAGCCATCACCCATCATCCATTCATCCATGCTCGCATCTATCCACCCATCCATGCTTCCATGCAAGCACTGAACATGACATTATCCATCCCCACCCCATACACCCGACTCACATGCTGAGAGCCTCATCGTACACACCCTTGGTGTTGTATGCTGCATGCTCCCTCAAAGTTAGCTCCCTTTAACATGCCCACGCCCGCCCATCCATTCACCCATGCTTGCATTTATCCACCAATCCATGCTTGCATGAAAGCACTGAACATGACATTATCCATCCCCACCCCATACACCCGACTCACGTGCTGAGAGCCTCATCGTACACACCCTTGGTGTTGTATGCTGCGTGCTCCCTCAAAGCCAGCTCCCAGAAGCGGCAGCCTATCTGATTACCGCACTGCCCTACTTGGATGGTCACCAATTCCCGTGGCATGGTCTATTCCTATGATGGATGGTGCTGCTCTAGCAAAACACCCGTGGCTCTAGCAAGCCAAAGAAGGTGCACAGAAGCTGCTGCCCTCAGGCTCTTGCCTGGAAAGTGGGCCAGAGCCCTACGCCTGTCTCATGGAACTGTACCAATCATGGGTAAAACTGAAACAGGAGAACGGCCATAATGTGCAGCACTAACACAGGACTGTTGCAGCTGATGTGTCCTCTATTGCTGCTGAATGCTGGGTGTGCCACTGAGTCAGTTTTGTGTATTCAGACAAGAATTGAGCTTTCACGTGTGAACAATATTGGTGTACTGAGTATGTAGGTAGGAAGTGGTGTAGGAGCTTCCAGGTCGTTGTTTGAAGGAGAGGGAGACGCGAGTAACTGTGTTGGAAAGGGATCTATTGGCCAGGCGAGAGAGAATTCGTTTTGTGGCACTTGGATTTATCAGAAGATTCACGCGCTCTGCAATGCCCAGAATGTATCGAGAGTGCAGCGCATGCAAGGGGCTCGCTCAACGTTCCTCCGCTGTCGACAATTGGATTCGGATAAAGGGGGGGGGGGGGGGGGGGCCGCGACCGCGTCACATGGTCCCGCATTTCAGCAAAAACAATTCCAAAACGCGGACGACAGCCGAGGGCAGAGTTTTTATTAATTTTACATTATTGAGTCGTTTATATTATGTAGCCGCTTATATTATTTAGTCTAGCGTCGACACGAGCGATTGCCTTGTCTTGGGGCAGCAATGGCCTTTCTACTACAATGCAATTTAATGTAGTGGTCCACTCCAGTCGGACCGTTGGCCCCTCAAAAAAGAAGCCTTCACAAATCACGCCTCAAACTTCGCAACTACATTTCATATCGGCTTTCAGATGACGTCACATTAATCACACCCCAGACGTATGGCTAATTGGCTATTGGATGGTGGATAAAGAATACACTCAAAATAATAAGAATATCAAGCAAATATCGACACGTTCCGCAAGCGCTACTACTACTACGTTTAACATCACCCGCTCTTTTCCAACGCAACACCGGCAGTATTCCCGGAGCCCCGCACTCCTATGGACGCAGCAGTTGACGACTGGCGACACTGCTACCTTAATTCACGCAGCTCCGATCATCAAGTATATCGATCCCGATAGCATCCGACTCATCCCACTCAACAGACCCGGTAGCAGCAACCTCCACAATAGAGCAGCTTAATAGCGACATCGAGGGGAACAAGGTAGAAAAGAGCACTCGCCGAATCCGTCACACCCACCACCGAATATATCGAATCCGTCACACCCACCACCGGGGTACACCCATTCCACCCCTAGAACCATTACTGGTCCCCCAACTTGCAGCAGCAGCAGCAGCAGCAGCAGAAGCAGCAGCAGCAGAAGCAGCAGCACCAGAAGCAGAAGCAGAAGCAGAAGCAGCAGAAGCAACAGGAGGAGCAGCAAGAGGAGCAGCAGGTTTGGAAGAAGCATCAGAATCAGAATCAGAAGCTATAGCAGCAGGATCGGGAGCAGCAGAAGTACAATAAGACAGCAGATTGTCATAGTACTGTGAGGCTCTTCATTGCTTACACAGGAGCAGAATAAGCTGTAGAATCTACCAACTGTAGACACCCTGGAGGCCAGGACTGAGCCACTTCACCTGTTCTCCTCTTAGGCTAGCACAGCACTACAGCACTACAGCACTACAGCACAATAGCACTGCAGTCACCCTTGACTGAGCCACTTCACCTGCTCCAAGCCAAGCCAAGCCAAGCCCAACCAAGCCACTGACTGAGCCACTTAACCTGTTCACCAAGCCACGCCAAGCCAAGCCAAGCCAAGCCAAGCCAAGCCAAGCCAAGCCAAGCCACAGACTGAGCCACCTCACCTGTTCTCCTCTTTCTTCCGTCTTGCTCACCCATGGCATCAAGCACCCTGTCCCGTACCCCAAGCATGCATGGCTCTATTAAGTTCGGCCGCTCATCAAGCCAAGTCCAGACATGTCTGGCCGCCACTGCCTGCTCCATCCCCACCCACGCTCGCTCAGCTTGGACATTGTCACTGGAAGCACCTGCAGGGGCTGAAGCAAAGGTACATGAACGTGTTTGATTTGTGTACCGGAATTACTTTTCTTGATATATTGGTTTGGTTTGTGTACCGGAATTACTTTTCTTGATACTTTGGTTTGGTTTGATCCACTTAGTTGGATCACATGGACTATCAGCCTTCAGGCTGTTCACTGTCATCGGTTTGTTTGATGTAATTATTTTTCTTGATATATCGGTTTGGTCCGTTCTGGTTAGTTTGAATAGACCCCCTTTTACTGAAATGCCTCCAGGCTTCTCACTGTCTGCGGCACATGAACGTGTTTGATTGATGTAATTAATTTTCTTGATATATCAGTCTGGTTTGTTCTGGTTAGTTTGAATAGAACCCACCCTTACTGAAATGTCTGAAAGGTCTTCAGGCTGCTCACTCAGGGATATTTTTCCGTAATATATTCCGATCAGAATACGAAACCTCGTTTTGGCCAAAACCCACACGCACCTACTCACCCACCCACACCCACCTAACCACACCCACACCCACGCACACCCACAGCCAAAACCACCTACCCCCCCCCCACAACAACACACACACACACACCACACACAAACACACACACACACACAAACACAACATATGCACCGCCACCCACGCCCCACCCCCCCACCCCCCACCCCACCCCACCCCCACCACCCACACCTACACACACACAAACAACACGTACCCACTTACCCACACCCAAGCCCACCTACCCACACAAACCTGCCCACACCTGCCCACACACCTACCCAGACACAAAACCACACACACCTACCCAAAGCCACCTACACCCACCCACCTACCCACACCCACGCACACACACAGTCATGTGATGCCTCATACAAGGCTTTGCTCTCAACGGGAGCTTTCCAGATGGAAGTGAGACCCGATCTGCCTACCGCCACTTCCTGGAGGGGCTTGCGCAGAGCAATAACTAGAAAGTGCGGTGACACATATTGTAAAGCGTATATTGCAATTGCAATATTGTATTGTGCATGTGAGGTGACACATAACACAATTGTGGAGTGACACCCGGCCTGCCTAGAGCTCCACTTTCGCGATGGAATAGGGGTCGTGTATTGCTGCAAGATGGTAATAATATGTAAGTTTATTAGCGGGGTCGACAATTTTGTATTGAGTATATTGCAATAGACGCTAAGTAATAGTATGTGAATTGTGTATGGGAAGTATGGCGATGGTGACGGTGACAACATAAACACAATTGTGGAGTGAACTAACCCACGGCCTGATGTCTTAACTCTCACTCATGGGGGATAGGTGGACGCCGCGCAGCGAGCGAGAGATATAAGAAAGTGCAATAGGTGGACAAATTTTTGTTTGCGTTATATTGCAATTGCAATATTGGTAGTTTGTGCAGAGGTACGCAAAGGAGAAAGGCGGGGATGGGATTCGGTGAAAAATATTGTTTTGATTTAGTAATAATTATGATATATTGTAAACTATGTTTTCGTATTTTGTAATTGATTATTAACAACATAGTGATGTGACACCCTACCTGCCCACTGCAACTGCGTGGAGGGGGAGTTGTTGCGATAGACAAGTCAATATGTTTCATGGGTACGTGCAGTTAGGAGCACAGAGAAATCTTATAGCGTTTGTAATTGCAATATGCATCGTGTTATGTGGGGTGGTGAACATATTGTATGCGTTATTGTATTTGATTTTTGCGTATATGTGTCAGAATGATACTAAAGATGACAAAAGTGAGTAAAGTGACACACACCATTTACTCTTGCACATAACCTCCACTTCATGGAGGGGTGGTTTGCGCAGGAGTCAATAGCAAGAGAAAAGTGAGGGACGAAATATTGTCTTGCGTATATTGTAATTGCAATAGTGATTGTTTAAGGTCGTGAACGGGAAGATAATAATCGAAATTAGTGATTTACAAGGTTTATTAGTTAAAGTTTTGAGTGAACACATGTCTTTTTACCTAACTAACTTACCCCTGACTAAACTCCACTTTATGGTGAAGGGGTGTTAAATTGCGGTAGTTTAAATTGCTAAATAGACAAGAAGACAGTGAAAGATAGGGAGGGTGACGAATATGATCGGCGTAATTGTAATTGCAATGGTATTGTTTATGTTGAAGGGACAAATAAAACGAAATAGTGAAGTGACCACCCTACTACAATAACTTCCCCCAACTCCACTTCAATGGAAGGGGGTTGCCGAAGAGGCAATCAATAGCAAAGAAAGTGAATTGGTGTGACGAAATATTGTCTTGCGTATTGTAATGCAAGTGTATTGTTTTTGTGAAGGGACAAATAACGAAAATAGTGAATGAAGTGACACCCTACCTAACTAATCGTTCCCCCTAACTTCCACTTCATGGAGGGGGTTTGCGCAGGGCATCAATAAGCAGGAAAGTAGGTGAACGAATATTGTCTTGCGTATATTTTTTGGGTAATTGACAATAGTGTATGTTTACTAGTACAGAGAGGGTTATATAATATAACGAATAAGTGTGAAAACGTGACACCCTACTTTAAATAATGGTCTCGCCAGCCTTAATATGCGACAATTACATGGAGGGGGATGAGTGCGAAGAAGGAAGGAAATGAGTCAAAGAATATGGGTATTTTTGGGTGAAATCAAATCAGGTGACGAAATTGTCTTGCGTATATTGTAATTGCAATAGTGTATGTTTATTGAAGGGACAGGGACAAAATAACGAAAATAGGAAGTGACACCCTACCTAACTAACTCTCCCCTAACTTCCACTTCATGGAGGGGTTGCGAAGGGCCAATAGCAAAGAAAGTGAGGGTGAGAAAGATTGTCTTGCGTAATTGTAATTGCAATAGTGTATTGTTTATGTGACGGGACAAATACGAAATTAGTGGAAGAGTGGACACCCTACCTAATAACTTCCCCCTAACTCCACATCATGGAGGGGGATTTTGGGGTATTTGCGCAGGGCATAAGCAATGAAATCGTGAAGGACGAATATTGTCTTGCGTATATTGTAATGCAATAGTGTATTGTTTATGTGAAGGGACAAATAACGAAATAGTGAAGTGACACCCAACCTAACTAACTTCCCCCTAACTCCACTTCATGGAGGGGGTTGCGCAGGGCAATAGCAAGAAAGTGAATCGAGGTGACGAATATGTCTTGCGTTATTTGTAATTGCAATAGTGTATTGTTTATGTGAAGGCGACCAATAACGAAATGGACAGATCAAGTGAACCACCCTAACCGGTTATACTATACGTACCCCTGGAATCTCCATTAGCTTCTAATGATTGGGGGATTGCGCATTGTGCAATAGCAAGAAAGTGAAATGGTCGTGTTTTTATCGAATATTTAGTCTTGACGTGAATTGATAATGTGTGCAATGAGTGTTATTGGTTTATGTGAAAAGGGACCAAATAACGAATAGGGATTAAAGTGACACTTTCTACCTGTAATCGTAAGTTGGTCAGTGTTCCGTAACTTCTCAACTTCATGGAGGAGAGGGCGCAGAGCTTATTGTGGCATATTGTAAGTTGGGATTATATTTGTTTAAAATTTTATGAGTGTCAACGAAATTTGTCTTGCGATATATATGTAATTGTAATTGCCAATTAGTGTATTGTTTATGTGAAGGAGACAACACATAACGAAATAGTGAAATGACACTCACCTACCTAACTAACTTCCCCCTCACTCCAGACTCATGGGGGAAGGGGTGTTTGCGCAGGGCAATAGCAAGGAAAGTGAAAAGGGGTGGACGAATAATTGTCTTGCGTAATATTGTAATGCAAAAGTGTATTGTTTATGTTGTGAAGGGAACAAATAAAAGAATAGTGAAAAAGAGACACACTAACCAAATAACTAACTCCCCCTAAACTCACTCATGGAGGGGGTTGCGCAGAGGCAATAGCAAGAAAGTGAGACGGGAAGCGTGACGAATATTGTCTTGCGTATATTGTAATGCAAAAGTGTATTGTTATGTGAAGGGGACAAATAACGGTGAAACTAGTGAAGTGAACACCATACCCTAACTAACTTCCCCCTAACTCCACTTCATGGAAGGGGGTTCGCAGAGGCAATAGCAAAGAAAGTGAGAGGAATGGTCTGACGAATATTGTCTTGCGTATAAGTAGTAAATTGCAATAGTGTAAGTTTTTTATGTGAAGGGACAAAGAACGAAATAGTGAGAGGGACACCTACCTAACTAACACTTCCCCCTAAACTCCCTTCATGAGAGGGGGTTTGCGCAGGGCAATAGCAAGAAATAGAGGGTGACGAATATTGTCTTGCGTAGGTTGTAATTGCAATCGTGTATGTTTTTTATGTGAAGGGACAAAATGGTACACGAATGACAGTGAAGTGACAACCTACCTAACTAATTCCCCCTAAAACTTCCACTTCATGGAGGCGGGTTTTGCGCAGGGAATAGCAAGAAAGTGAACGGTGACGAATATGTGTCTGCGTTATGTTGTAATTGCAATAGTCGTATTGTTATATGTGGAAGGGACAATAGAAGGAAATAGTGAAGTGGACCACCTACCTAACTAACTTCCCCCTAACCCACTTCATGGAGGGGGTTGCGCAGACAGGGCAATAGCAAGATCGAAAGTGAATGGTGACACGAATATGTCTGCGGTTATTTGAATTGCAAATTAGTGTATTGTTATGTGAAATGGGAAAATACGAAATAGTGAAGTGGACACCCTACCTAACTAAATTCCCCTAACCCACTTCATGGAGGGGGTTGCGCCAGGGGCAATAGCAAGAAAGTGAGGTGACGAATATTGTCTGCGTATATTGTAATTGCCCAAAAGGTATTGTTATGTGAAGGGACAAATAACGAAAATAGTGTGAAGTGACACCCTACAATACTAACTCCCCCTATCTCCACTTCATGGAGCGGGGGGGAGTTTGGTTTTGCGCAGGGCAATAGCAAGAAAGTAGGGAGATATGTCTTGCGTATATTGTTAATTGCAATAGTGTATTGTTGAGTTGAAGGGACAAATAACGAAATAGTGAAAGGGAAGTGACACCCTACCTACCTAACCTTCCCCCTAACTCCACTTAATGGAGGAGGATTGTCGCACGGGCAATAGCAGAGGAAGTAAAGTTGAAAGGGTACGAATATTGTCTTGCGTATATGTAATTTGGGCAATAGTGTATTTATTTTATGTGAAGGGACAAATAACCGAAATAGTGAAGATGGGGGACACACCTACCTAAACTACATTCCCCCTAACTCCACTTATGGAGGGGATGCGGAGGTTGAGCAGGGGCAATAGCAAGGAAAGGTGAAGGTGACGAATATTGTCTTGCGTATATTGTAATTTGCAAATAGTGTTATTAGGTAGTGAAGGGACAATAAGAAATAGTGAAGGACCACACTACCGACACAAACTTCCCCCTAACTCCACTTCATGGAGGGGGTTGCGCAGGGCAATAGCAAGAAAGTGAGGTGACGAATATTGTCTTGCGTATGTTGTAATTGCAATAGTGTATTGTTTATGTGAAGGGACAAATAACGAAATAGATGAAGGGAACCCTACCTAATAACTTCCCCCTAACTCCACTTCCTGGAGGGGTGGTTCGCAGGGCCAATAGCAAGAAAGTGAGGTGAGAATATTGGTCTTGGTATGTTGACTTGCAAATAGTGTTGTATTGCTTTATGTGAAGGGACAATAACAAAATAGTAATAGTGACACCCTACAACTAACTCCCATATAAGCCTCCAAAGCTCAGAGAGGGGGAGTTTTTTGCAGCAAGGGCAATAGGTCAAGAAAGTGATTTTTTGGTGACGATTTATTTTCTTGCGTTATATGTTGTGAAATTGCAATAGTGTATGGTTTATGTCTATGGTGACAAATAACCCGGAAATAGGTGAAGGCCATGACACCCTCCATAACTAAACTTCCCCTAACTCCTCATGGAGGGGGTTGCGCAGGGGCAATAGCAAGAAGTGAGGTGACGAATATTGGTGATGCGTCGTATTGTAATTGCCAATAGTGTATTGTTATGTGAGAGGGCACAAAATAACGAGCGACACACTAGCTGACAGTGAGAGTGGACACCCTACCTAAAACTAACTCCCCTTATCTCCACTTAAGTGGAGGGGGGGTTGCGCAGGGCAATAGCAAGAAAGTGAGGTGAACGAATCTTGCTGCGTCTATATTGTTAATTGCAATAGGGTATGTTTAGGGGAAGGGACAAATAACGAAAGTAGTGCAGTGAACACCCTACCTAAACTTAACTTCCCCTAACTCCACTCATGGAGGGGGTTGCGAAAGGGGCCAAAATAGACAAGAAAGTGAGTGGACGATATTGGTTGCGTATATTGTAATTGCAATGTGTATTGCAGTTAGGTGAAAAGGGACAAATAAAGAAATAGTGAAAGTGACACCCACCATAACTAAACTTCCCCCTAACTCCACTTCAGGAGGGGGTTGTACGAAGGGGCAATAGCAAGAAAGTGATGGAGTGCGACGGCATGTCAGGTGACTGTAATATCTGTTCTTGCGTTTATATTGTAATGCAATAGTGTATTGTTATGGTGATAGGGACAAACAACGTAAAGAGGGAACTATAGAGTTGACACACACAATCTTAGCACTAACTAAGTTCCCCCTAACTCACTCTTCATGGAGAAGGTGTGGGTTAGTGCAAGCGGCAATAGCAAAGAAAGTGGAGGGTTGAGACAATATTGTTCTGCTGTTATGTGTTAAATTGACAATAGGTATGTTTTTTATGTGAAGGGACAAATAAACGAAATAAGTGAAGTGACACCCTACCTAACTAGACTTCCCCCTAACTCCACTCAGAGGGGGTTTGCGCAGGGCAACGCAAGAAAGTGGTAGGGTGATCGGAATATGTGTAGTGCGTATGTGTAATGCATAGATGTGAGTTGTTAATAGTGAAGGGCACAAACAACGAAATAGTGGAAAGTGACACCTCTACCTAACTACACTTCCCCTAACGTACCACTTGCACTGGACGGGGGTTATCTTATTGCGCCGTTCACGGCACAAATAGCAAGAAAGTTGTAGTGGGTGACGAATATTGTCTTGCGTATACTTTGTATGCAATAGTGTATTGTTTCTGTGTGAAGGGAAGACAAATAATCGAAATCGTGAACATGAAGTGTGAAGTGACACCCTACCTACCTAATTCCCCCTGAACCCATCATTCATGGAGGGAAGTTGCGCAGGGCCCTAATAGCAAAGAAGAAGGATATTGGGGGTGCGCACGAATATTGTCTTGCGTAAGATTGTAATGAAAAGTGTATTGTTTATGTGAAGGCAAAGAAACGAAAGAGTGAAGTGACACCCTAACTACCTAACTTTCACCTATCGCCAATTCATGGAGGGTTGCGCAGGGCAATAGCAAGAAAAGTGAGGGTGACGGGTGCCCAGCGAATATTGTCTTGCGGTCTTGTTGTATACTTTGCAATAGATGGATAAGTTTATGTATGAAGGGAAAAATAACGAAATAGTTGACAGTAACACCTTCCTACCCCCCATTTACCCCCTACCGCTAAACTTCCCATCATCCTACAATCTCACTGTTGCAGTATGGAAGGGTGGGTTGAGGCAGGGGCGAGTGAGATGCTGTGTTAAACTAGCTAGGGAAAGTGGAGGTGTACGCGAAGGTATTGTGCGTGTGCGTGGTAGTTGTAATGCAGAATTAGGTGTCGTCTTGTGTTAGGGGGTTGCGCAGGGGCAATACAAGAAAGTGAGGTGACGAATAGTGTCTTGCGTATATTGTAATTGCAATAGTTGTATTGTTATGTAGGGACACATCACGAAATAGTGAGTGACACCCCCTACCCTAACTAATCTTTCCCCCCTAACTCCAACCCAACGAGAAGGGGGTGTATGCGGAGCGGCTAATAGCAAGAACGAAAGTGAGAAACAAGGTTGAAGAATATTGTCTTGCAGTGATATGTAATTGCAATAGTGGTATGTTTATGTGAAGGGACAAATAACGAAAATAGTGAAGTGACAAAGTGGACACCACTACCTAACTACTTCCCCTAACTCCCTTCATGGCGGGGGTGCGCAGGCAATAGCAAGGAAAGTGCGGGTGGAGGGGGACGAAAATATTGTTCTGCGTAATAGTTAACTTGAATAGGTGTATTGTTTTGTGAAGGGGACAAAATAACGAAATAGTGAAGAGTGGCCACTAACCTCATAAGACAACTTCCCCTACTCCACTCAGGACGGGCGACGGTCCTGCGCAGGGCAATAGCAGAAAGTGGAAGGTTTAACTTGCTCCCCGGGACGATATTGTCTTGTGCGTATGTACGCTACAATTTGCCCATGTGTATTGTTTATGTGAAGGACAAGATAACGAAAGAGAAAGTTGAACAGTGAACACTTCCTATCCTAAACTAACTTGCCCCCCTATACTCCATCTTCATCCGAGAAAGAGGGTAGTGGCTTGCGCAGCGGCACTCTGCAAGAAAAAGTCTTGCGGTAGACACGCCCAATATTGCTCTGCGTTTATAATTGTAATGCAACACACGTGTATGCTTCGATGTGAAGGATCAATACCTCACGACGAATAGTGATAGTGACACCCTAGTTCATTCCCTAAATAACTCTCCCCTAACTCCGAGTTCCAATTTTGGAAGGGGCGTTGCGCAGGGCTAACACAAATTAGCAAGAACAGTGAGGCTCGTTTTTATCTTTCTTGCCTGGCTGTCTTACGAACATTTGTCTTGCGTATATTTGTATTGCGAAAATAGTGTATTGTTTATGTGATAGGACACATAACGAATAGTGACGTTGACACTACCACTAATCCTAAATTCCTCCTCCCTCCACTTCCTGGAGGCGGTGGTTATGCGCGGGGCAATAGCAAGAGAAGTGAGGTTGACGAATATTGTCTTGCGTATATTGTAATTGCAAAAGAGTGGGATTGTTTAGTGAGGGAACAAAAACGAAATAGTGAAGTGACATCATACCTCACTAAATTCCCCCTACCTCCACGCGCCATGGAGGGTGGTTGCGCACGTGGCAATAGCAAGCAACGAACAGTGACGTCTGGTGACGATATTGTTATTGCGGTATATTGTGAATTGTGCACTAGTTGTATTGTTTATGGTGAAGGGACAAATAAAAGTCGATATAATTAGTGAACTAGTGGCACACCCTACCTAAACAACTTCCCCCTATCTCACTCATGGAGGGGGCCTTTTGCGCAG
This sequence comes from Chlamydomonas sp. ICE-L, assembly GCA_013435795.1. Lineage (NCBI taxonomy): Eukaryota > Viridiplantae > Chlorophyta > Chlorophyceae > Chlamydomonadales > Chlamydomonadaceae > Chlamydomonas > Chlamydomonas sp. ICE-L. Next base: position 60,570,015 of record JACBWV010000610.1, read on the forward strand.
GGCCCATAATAGCAAGAAAGTGACGGTGTCACCAGGACATTGTCTTGCGTAATTGTAATTGCCAATAGTGGCGGTCTTATTTGTTTAGTGTTGAATCCGAAGGACAATAACGAAGTAGTGTTGGGGTTGCGCGGGCAATCGCAAGAAGTGAAGGTGACGGATATTGTCTTGCTATATTGTAAGGCAAAAGTGTATTGTTTATGTGAAGGGACAAATACGAAATAGTGAAGGGACACCCTACCTAATAACTTCCCCCTAACTCCACTTCATGGAGGGGGTTGCGCAGGGGCAATAGCAAGAAAGTGAGGTGACGAATATTGTCTTGCGTATATTGTAATTGCAATAGTGTATTGTTTTATGTGAAGGGACAAATAACGAAATAGTGAAGTGACACCCTACCTAACTAACTTCTCCCCTAACTCCACTTCATGGAGGGGGTTGCGCAGGGTAATAATAAGAAAGTGCGGTGACAATTTTTGTATTGCGTATATTGCAATTGCAATATTGTATTGTTTATGTGAAGGGACAAATAACGAAATAGTGAAGTGACACCCTACCTAACTAACTTCCCCCTAACTCCCACTTCATGGAGGGGGTTGCGCAGGGCAATAGCAAGAAAGTGAGGTGACGAATATTGTCTTGCGTATATTGTAATTGCAATAGTGTATTGTTATTGTGAAGGGACAAATAACGAAATAGTGAAGTGACAACCCTACCTAACTAACTTCCCCCTAACTCCACTTCATGGAGGGGTTGCGCAGGGCAATAGCAAGAAAGTGAGGTGACGAATATTGTCTGCGTATATTGTAATTGCAATAGTGTTATTGTTTATGTGAAGGGACAAATAACGAAATAGTGAGGTGGACACCCTACCTAACTAACTTCCCCCTAACTCCACTTCATGGAGGGGGTTGCGCAGGGCAATAGCAAGAAAGTGAGGTGACGAATATTGTCTTGCGTTAATTGTAATTGCAATAGTGTATTGTTTATGTGAAGGGACAAATAACGAATAGTGAAGTGACACCCTACCTAACTAACTTCCCCCTAACTCCACTTCATGGAGGGGGTTGCGCAGGGGCAATAGCAAGAAGTGAGGTGACGATATTGTTTGCGTATATTGTACATTGCAATAGTGTCTTGTTTATGTGAAGGGACAAATAACGAAATAGTGAAGTGACACCCTACCTAACTAACTTCCCCCTAACTCCACTTCATGGAGGGGGTTGCGCAGGGCAATAGCAAGAAAGTGAGGTGACGAATATTGTCTTGCGTATATTGTAAGGCATAGTGTTATTGTTTAGTGAAGTGACAAATAACAAATATTGAATGACCCCCACCTAACTAACTTCCCCTAACTCCACTTCATGGAGGGGGTTTTGCCGCAGGCAACTAGCAAGAAAGTGGAGGTGACGAATATTGTCTTGCGTATATTGTAATTGCAATAGTTA